>VXBO01012087.1:61124-157531 GCA_013400135.1 Rhinoptilus africanus | reverse complement strand
GTTTGACTAGCAGGTCTCAACTCGGCCATACTGGTCTCTTGACTGCCTTTCCTGGGGATTGAGAGCACTTGCGCTCTGTGTAAGGCATCCTTAAACACCTGCCAGCTCTGTTCTGCTCCCTTGTCCCTGAGGGCAGTTTCTCAGGGGGCCCTACTGACTAACTCCTTGAAGAGATAGAAATTTGCNTACTGACTAACTCCTTGAAGAGATAGAAATTTGCTTTCCTAAAATTCAGGCTCCTGACTTTACTCTTCCACTGACCTCTATCCCTCAGGACCGCGAGCTTCACCAGTGCCTGAACACTGCAGCTCAGGCTGACTCCAATCTTGACGTCACTGATTAACTCACTTGCCTTGGTGACCATCAGGTCCAGTATTGCACCTTCTCTCCATGATCTGTCTTAAGAGGTTATCCTCAATGCATTCCAGGAGTCTTCTGGATTGCCTACAGCTTTTCCAGCAGATGTTGGGGTGGGTTGAAGTCCCCCAGCAGGATGAGAGCCTGCAAGTGCAATGCCTCCTCTAGTTGGAGTAAGAAGGCTTTGTCAATAGGCTCCACTTAATCCAGCAGCCTATAGTAGACAGCAGGTTCCCTTTGTTGCCTTGGTCTCGTATTCTTACCCACAGGCTTTCAACTTGCTTGTGGCTATTCTTCAGAGACAGCTCTTCACACTCTATCCATTTCTTGATGTAGAGGGCAACACCTCTGCCTCTCCTTCCTTGCCTGTCCCTTATGAACAGCTGTAGCCATTGATAGCTGCATTCCAGTCATGAGATTCATCCCACCAAGTTTCAGTAATGGTAACTAGGTGATAGCTTTCTAGTAGCATGGTGGCTTCCAGCTCCTCCTGTTTGTTGCCCATGCTGGGTAGGCCACAACCTCCTCAGTTTTCCTTGAATTCTTGGGTATAGAATTTCTTTTTAAATTGTCTAATGATGAGGAAATGTAGGAGTGAAATGCTAGGTGACTTGGCTAAGGACTTCCTGCCAGTTGGTAGCAGAGCAGATCCAAGTGTTCCTGGTCAGATCACTTTATCTAGATGGGCTCTGTGGTAGCTAACTGAAGCACCACAGCAAGACTGAGATCTCAGCCTGAGCTCTGCAAATGTTATATCATTCATTTAAATATCTGGTTCCCTTCTGAACCTGCCCATTCTGGAAACTGTTATTACACCACCGCAAAGAAATGCCAGGGTGTCTGGCATCAGAAAAACCTTTCAGCAACTGTCTGGCAGCCTCCTCTGAGACACGTGAAATGCCAGCACCAGTGAACAACATATTGGCACATGCCCTGCTTTGGAAGACACCTGACATACTTGTTTCTAATGTCTCTACAGGGCTTTGGGTACCAAACCTTCCTGGATTGAAGGGCTTGTCCATGCCATACTGCGCACAAGCCAGGTGAACGTGATTGCAGTAGACTGGGTTTATGGATCAACAGGAGCCTATCCCTCCGCAGTGGAAAATGTCACACAGCTGGCCCTCTCCATCTCACAATTCATCAGCAAGCTCCTGGTAAGCTACTGTGCATTTCCAGTGCAGAGGAGTATGGCCAGAGAACATCATTCATGCAAACAATCCAGAGAGCTGCTCCCAACCTCCTGTCACCAGGAGCTGGACAAGCGGGCTCTTTATTCCAGAGTGAGCACTGTGGGGCACTAAAGAGATTTCTTTTTGCCCTCTTTCTCAGTCCAGGCTTGAGCATGCCACTGTTTTTCTTACTTCTCTTGAGTTTTGACATTTTCTGGAAAAACAGCTGCCTCTCCAGCCTGGGACAAACCTGAAGGATCCCTTGGGTTTTCTCAAGTCCATGCTTCACTGGGGAGTCTTCTTCTTCCCAGAAATTTTGTCCAGAGAGCTAGAGGGGGTGGGATTTGAGGCTATTTTATATATGGGCTTCAGGTATACTCCCCAGTATCTGGAAATCCCCACATGTATCCCAGTTTGTTCTGGCACAGCCGAACACTTATGCAGTGAGGGTGATACATCTTTGTGTTAATCAGCTATGCGTAAACTCTCTGTATAATGTTTGCACTGCAGACCCAGGCTGCACAGCGTGGGAGTTCCTGGGTATGCACCATGTGCACAGTCACATATTTCTATCCAGAAATACAGCAACACTTGGAGCCACTGTGTCGCTAGAAGGATGGGGATGGGAAATGGGGTGTAGGGCGAGAGGACTGTCATCCCTCATTACTGATTAGGTCACACAGTGACACTGAGCTGAACAGTGTCCCCACCCCTCATTCCATGTCTGTCCTGAGCTCTAGTCCAGCTACGTAAGGACTTTTTCTGTCCAGCCTCTCCTGCAACACTACACCACAGAAGACTATATTCTCTTCTCATAAATCTCTGTACTGCTCCAGCATATGGCTTCATACATTTCAAAGTCAGAATTTTTTCATCTTGCCCTGACACTCTTGTGCACCATATGCTTTCCCATCATGCATCATGCAGACTGGCCTGCAGGCAGCCAAATTCCTGTGGATGAGGTGATCTCACACCAGGTCTAAGTGGCTGTGCTTTACCTGGTGGTTCAGCCCATGGATAAATCCTTAATCTCTGCAAATATAATCTTAAAATACTACTCAGGATATTGGTATAATGGTGGTATAAAAATGTAAAAAAAATTTCCTCTGCTTTACTGAGAAAAAGATTATTCACATGGTGAACATGAGTCACTCAGCAGAGAGAGGGAGATTCAGTCTAAAGCAAGCTGTGGAAAGAGAAGCTACAGGCTATGTAGTTATGAACAGGAGCATCTGACCAACCTGGTTAGGGTTGGGTTTGCATCTGTGGACCTGAAGAAAGACTCTGAAAAACAGAAAGGGCAGTACCCATTATTCCCACAGCTATTTGGTTCTCCTCCACAGACCTCAAAAGAAGAGTTACAGAGCTGCTGTGTGTGCTGGGACAGGGTATTTCAACTTTCTGCTACAGAAACATTAATTTGTATTATCGTCAATCTGCAGGCCCTAGGAGTTTCAGGGACATCCATCCACATCATTGGTGTGAGCCTCGGTGCGCATGTCGGTGGCCTGGTGGGGCACTTCCATGGTGGTCAACTGGGACGGATAACAGGTATGATAAAACTGAATCTTGGGTCCTCACCTGCTCTTCAAGGGAGAGAATGAAAGAGCAAGGAAAGGGAGTCATCTGTAGTGGTCTTTTAATTGCATAAGGGCTCACTAGATCCAATCTTATGGGCTTCTTCCAGCCATCAGACCCCTCCACACCACCAAAAGAATGCATGTGTTTGCAAAAGGGTCCTTCTGTCTCTGCTCCACTTTTCAAAATGGTGCCAGCTTAAAAGAATATGAGGCCTCGTGACTAATGAAAACCCACAATACCCACGTGCTTTGCTTCCACTTTATAGCATATATATCTCCGTGGTTCTTAAAATTAAAGCCCACAGTGCATTTCGTTGTGGGGAAGCAGCAAGAGTGAGGTGCTCTGCAGGAAAATGTAAGGTGAGAGCTAAGGGGGCAGCAAGGTAGGCAGAGGCAGTGGCCTCCTGACAAGGGTCGCAACCCTACTGTAACTGGGCAAAAAGAGCAGAGCAGGTTCGGTGGCAGGAACCAGGGTCATCCACAGTGATCACCAGACAAGTCTGTAGTGATGAGGCAAGCTCAAGGTCAAGTCAGGAAGTCAAGTCAGCAAGATTAAAGCAGGACCAGCAAGACAGAGGACTGGACATGGCATCCCTACAACATAGGTCAGGCCAGGACCAAAGGCAAGAGCCTGAGACAGTGTTGTGAGGTCCCAGATGGGACTTCTTGCTGTTCTCTCCTACAAGTCAACTCTTCATAATAGACTGGTCTAAAGCCACCCAGTTGTACCGAATCAGAGCTGACCTGGAAATTCAGGAGCCTGGGTGTGAGGAAGAAGTTGCAGTGGGAGAATTACAGAAAAAGATAGAGGCTGATCATGGAATTGACAGCTTTTTGGTTCACTCAGGGCTTTGTCAGCCTCTAGGTGTGGAGCATGACTTAAGTGACAGGATGATTTAGGTGAAAAGGGACCTTGGAAGGACTCTAGTCCACACACCCCTACACTCCAAGCAGGGATGCCTTCTAAGTCAGATCAGGTTGTCAAGGGTCTTGTCAAGTTCTGGGAATCCCCAGGGATGAAAATTCATTTTGGTAGGAGGGAAAATATCACCAAGAAGGAAAAGACAAAAGCTCCGGTAGAGTGACCACACCTCTCGGTCTGCCTCAGCCCATGCTGTTCTGTCTCACCAGAGGCATCCTCAAGGAGGCTCTCACTGCACACACAGCAGGGCACTCCAGAGAAACGTTGGTTCAGCCTTCACATGTCACAGCTACCCACACTGCATGAAACACAGGCATTTCTTAATAGGAATTTCTTAATAATACCTCTCAGATTTTTTTATGTGTCAAGGTTAAAGAACACAGAAGAAAAAGTCATAAATTCTTCCGAACACTTGTCCCATTATTAGCTTTTATTTAAAGAAACTTTTTTACTTCTTTCCTTTTTCCTCCTCCCCTCCCCCCTCACAAATGCAGACACATCACTTTGTATATTGTAGATTTTGCCTTCTACATAGACAAGTAATGGGACTGAGTCCAAGGCAGTGAAACTGGCCAGCTCTGAGTCTAAGTGGCATGTGGAGCAGAGCTGCTTCTAAAACTATTATTGTCGCCTGGGGAGTGAAAAAAAATCTTATGAGATTACTTTTCTATGAAAAGTGAATAGGATAAACCTCAGAACACAAAAAAATAAATATATTTAACCTGTTCCTTGGTGTTGTCAAGGATAAATTTCCATATTCTTTTGACTCCCCAGAAGTTGCTTTAGGAGCAAGTTTTTGGCAAAAATGTAGATGGCTGCTTAAGGAGTTGATTTTATTTGGGGGCAGAGGGCTCAGAAGCCTCTTTGTTTTAAGGATGTTTGATAGTATAAAACCTTTGTAATGCTTGGATTGGTTAATGCCTGTGATGCTGAATTCATCACATAACTGATCATCTTCAGTAACATTTCTCAGACTGTAGTGCTAATGCTGATGACAGTACAATCAGGGAAAGTGTTACGAGTTTGATTCTCTTTCACCAAAAAGCCAAAAGATACTCTGCAGCCACTCTGTCAGAGCTATTTGAAGCTCAGTCATGGCTTCACAGCCTAGAAACTTCAGGTACAAGACTGCTAAAGGGGAGTGGAACTGTGGAGGACAAGGTAAAGAAGCTGTAGTGGAAGTTAACAGTGGCAGAAACCATACTGGAGCGTAATCAATGTGACAAGGGAATAATTTATCACTTTGCCTGGCAGCATTTTTAAAGTTTTGGATAAAATAACTGGTCCAGAAGAAGAGAGAGGCTGAAGAGCACTTGTTGTTGAGGTGCTTGATTTTGTTACAGGCCTGGATCCCGCAGGCCCTAAGTACAGCAGAGCCAGCCCTGAGGAACGCCTGGATCCTGGGGATGCCCTCTTCGTGGAGGCCATTCATACCGATGCTGACAGTAAGCTGGCTTCCATCTTCTTCGGCCTGTGCTTCTGTTCCTCCTGCCATCTTTATTGCTAAGGAGTCTGTAGGTCATTGTCCCTTTTTTGCCAGGTTACCATGAGTCCATGTTCACTCAGAGGAAGTTTCTTGATTAGATAGACTTCAACGATGAATTAATTGGCAGGTATTCATACCCCAGAGCGCCTCAAGCAACAGACAGGTGGAGATTAGATGGAGGGGAATCTTCCAGCAACTATTTCTTAGTTAACACTGCTACAGCAGAGTGAGCTTATGCAGAACCAGCTCAGCATGGCTTTTACCGCATGGAAGGAATTTATATGTCTAGTCTCACTTTGCTTTCTCCCACCTGGTGTAAGAAGGGTGCCAATGCGAGTGCTGGTGGAAAGTAAGAAAGTCAAACCAACAGCTGCTGCAACAACAGAATAACTTTTCTAAAGTACATAGGGTCTACTTAGGCAGAATATGCTGAAGAATAATGTGCCATTGAGTCACACCTCTTGCCTGGAGACCACAAAGACCTCTATCAGCATAACTCCCAATCATGCCTCATAATTTCCCATTAAGGTTGTGGTCAGTTTTGTTCTCCTTTATACAGAGTCAAGACCCTGAGTCAGAGAGGTGGTGATTAAGCTGCAGCTCCCAGTCATTTTGATGGCAGGGCTTGGAGCGCTCTCTGCTCCATGCAGCAAACTTGCACAATGCAGGTGTGTAGGAAATCTGGCCATGCTGTCTCCAGCACTGGAGCTGGGTCCAGCACTACTAATGTTCAACCAAATTGTGGCCTGTCAAGCAGCAGGTAGAGTAAAGCCTACAGAAGAGCTAAGCATAAGAATGAAGAATTTCACCTCCTTTCAGATTTTGGGATCCGGATTCCTGTAGGCCACATCGATTATTACATCAATGGAGGCAAAGATCAGCCAGGATGCCCCCGATTCATCTCTGCAGGTGAGAACACTTTATGGCCAAGAAAAGGGCTTTCATGGCCATTTAGCAGCCTGTGAAAACACTGTTTGGCAGCCAGCTCCTGCTACAGTCAGGGCAGACATTCATACATATGTTTGTAAAGATGCATGGCAGCAGAGATTCATGGCTCATGTGTCCTCTCAGCAGTACAACAAGCACCTGAAATTAAAATCACATACAGGTCAAGTGTCTTGGCAGCACCTCTGTCAAGAGACATGATTTTGTTGACACTGTATGAGCCAAAACCCTAGCATCAGTAGAGTTTGCATCAACAAAGAAAACATTTTTTGCTAGAAGGGCTCTTAAGTACTACTAGCAAAAGTTTCTTTTTGTTTTCATGCTGCAAGCTGTGTCTATACTTAGAGAGACAGCATGTATGATTACTGCCTTCTCTTTCTAGAGAATAGGATTTACACAGCAAATAGTGTGCATAAATACTCATAAATGTTTGAGGGAGACCTATGATACCTCACTTCCCACAGCTGGGGTCCCAGTGCAGGTGGGAGTCAAAGCTATTGTACCCCCTTGCTGAGAACTTGGGGCCTCATCAATGGTACACTGATGAACACATGGTAGCCTTGTAGTCCCTCTCTTCTGGGGCACTCTGTTAGTCTGGGAGAAAAAGTTCTAACTTCCTGCATAAATTCTCTTAAAGTGGGTTCTGAGCTTGTAGTCACAGAGACGCTCTGCAAGATGTTATTAATGGGAAGGAGATGGCTGCAGAATCAGTAAGAGTGTTTCTTGACTCTCAGTTCCTTGGGAGCATGCAGAAAGACCAAAGCCAAGGGAAAGGCTCATGGCTGCTTTTCTCTGGCTGCCTTTTTTCTTGCAGGCTATAAATATCTGATCTGTGATCACATGAGGGCTGTACATCTCTACGTCAGTGCCTTGAAACATTCCTGTCCAATCGTGGCGTTCCCATGTGCAAGTCATCAAGATTTTTTAAATGGACATTGCCTGGACTGCGTTGACCCCTTCCTGTTCTCCTGTCCCAGAATAGGTATAGTACGAGCATGAGACCTTCCTGGAGCAGAAGACTATACAATTCCGATGGGTGTCAGTGCAGAGCTCAGGAGGCAGTTCAGATGTCTCTAGGCAGGATTTGCTTTGGATCTCTTTGGGGACAGCGAGAAGCTGTTTCTTTTTCAGGCTTCTATAGAGAAGCTCTAAAAGCTCATATATTGCCCGAGGTAGAACAACAAAATCTTGAACATTTCTGGTCTTTAAATGCTTCACAGGGCCTAAAAATGAGTTGAAAGAGAGTCTCCAGAATCACCTGCCTAACAAGTGGGCAATTAGCTCACGAAGTCTCTTGTTTATAGAAGTAGCTGGAAATTTTAGCCCAAGTTCTTCTACAAACCACTCATTGTTGCTGGCTCATCTCCTTCTCATAAACTCCTGCCATGGCCATCCCAAAGATGGACTCCCTGAACTGGAAGAAGGTAATAGTTGCCTCTTTTAGGCTTCTGAAAGTGGGCTGTGGCACAAGGAGAGGAGGTGTCCTCTGGTGCTATTTGCAGTCTAGCACCAGAGGAATATGAGGCCTCTTTTGGTATAAGTGCTTCAGATCAGCCACCCCTTCCTCATCTCATCAAGCCACATTGTCAGCTAGCCAAGTTATGGTGGTCTTCTCACTTGACCAATAAGTTCAGTTTCCCAGCACCTTGTGTTTTCATTGTCATTTACATCTGCACTAAGTTTCCTGACTTAGTAGTCTTCAGTCTTGCTCATTTTGCACAGTTGCAACTGATGACAGTTTGTTAGCAGAGGAGTGAAACAAAGCCACCGAGAGGTACTCTGATGATGATTACTTGGGATAGCTAGAATAGGTTTTCTGAGGGAATGTTAACCTGACAAACAGACACCACAAACTTGCTCTGATTTGCACTGGTAGAAAGAAAGGGTCTGTCACCCGAGACAGTGGAGTTGGATGGTGTGAGTGGAAGTGAATCAGGACCAATTATATTTCTGTTCCGGGTGATTCATGTCTTTCCCTGCACTGCCTTTATTTCTTCCTGCAGGCCTGCTGGAGCAGGCAGGTGTCAACATGAGGAATATGCCCAAGGAAGTGAAAGTTTATTTAATGACTAGTCCCTCAGCCCCGTTCTGTGGTAAGTAGCATGAGAAAAAAGAGTCATAGAATCATAGAATGGTTTGAGTTGGAAGGGTCCTTAAAGATCATCTAGTTCCAACCCCCTGCCCCAGGCAGGGACACCTCAGGAGGGTGTTGACCAAATAGGGCACATTCTCTGGGGAGGCTAGGTAGTTACAACCCACCATCCCCATCGGAATTCACTGCTGTGGTCCAGATGGTCTGAGACACAGCTGAAAAGCAATAACCCTGCACATCTTCCCCATAAAGCCCTTTCCAACAGGTTTATTAATGTGGGCACAGCCGTAGATTAAGACAGCCACATGGCATCAGGACTGAAGTAAAGGGCACTGAAAATGCCTGTCTGTTTAGACTGGACTAGGCAGACCTGGCCACTGTGCCTCTCATACCACAGAGACTAGTTTCTTTCTTATGTCTGTTTAATCTTCTTTCTGCTGGTGGGGACAGGGACTGAGTCCAACCAGTAGTACCTGCCCTCACTCCCGCATACCTTGCCTCTTGCTCAGTCCATCACAGCCTGGTTGAGTTCCACTTGCAGAAGAAAAGAAACATAGTCACCAGCATTGAGATCACTTTCTGCAGCAACAGCACCGAGGACACAGTGAAGATCACCATGTGAGTGACACTACATGCTTCTGGCCTGGTTTATCCCAGCTCTGTGTGTAAGGATGTTTGTATCAGTCCAAGAAAGGCACAGGATAACATCGCTGAGTGCAGTCACTGTGTGATGAACCACAACCTTTTTTCTTGAGTCTCTCAACATTTACCTTAAATGCTCTCAAGATGATTCTTGTGCTACCACTACCTGGCTAGGTTCACCTCTTCCCTGAGTGCACAAAGCAGTAGATACACTGTGGGATCCCCAGATTTGTAAACTTTTGTGTTGCTATGCTGGTTCCTTTTCTACAGCATATCTTTGCCTGGTGCCAATTCAAACCACAATCACTGTCAGATAGTTTTATCTCTATGCTGCCAGACAGGGATGGCTACAGCAAAACCCCATCCACTAGAGGTTCCAGAGTGATGGATTTGGTGTCATCAAGACATTTCTCTTGATGCCCAATAGGACAGCGGTTGCAAAAAGGAGACAAGTGCATCTCTGCACAGTCAGAAACGTAGCTTGCTGCCACTGCAGTAATGCAACAAAGCACTCAGGCTCCCATTGTAGGGAAAAGTCCAGGGGGCAGGGAACCAAGACCACATGTGTAGATAGACAGATCTCTCTTCAAAGCACCACCCTCCAAACTGTATCTGAATTAAAGAAGCGGACTCAGACTCCTGTTCCACAGCCCGTGCCTCAGAGGCATCTCCCCACCACAGAGAAGTTCCCCAGAAGGAGTCTTCCTCACTTCTTCCTACACCACTGGGAACCACAATGTAGACATGCAGAAGCAGGAAAAGAGTCAACTAAAGAGCTCCAGCCAGCTCTCCTAGGACCAGAGGGGTTCCATTGCTGGCTCCCACACAGTCCTTGCTGCTAAGCCAAAACATTGTGACCCGAAGCTAATTGTATTGCTGCTTCAGTCCTGGGCAGCAGGAGACAGAGATGAGACCCAAGGAAGGAAGGGGAAGCCACGCTCCAGGGTCCTCTCCAGCGTGACATAGCTGCTTGGTCACAGATTTCCAGCCAGGCAGTGCAGTTTTGAGTTTGTACTGCAGCCTGGTGGAGCTCAGTCTGTTTAACCCCCCAAAAGCCAAATCTGCCTTTTCCAAAGATGCAGGAAATAGTAACACCCAGGTCAAGAGTAGCATCCGTGCAGCACTTTCGCAGTGTCAGACACAGGGTTTGATAGGTGTCCAGCAGGAGGCATGTGAGCACTGGAGGGAAAGGCTGCCCGGGGAAGAGAGATGGGCAGGCAATCTCGAGGCTTTGCTGTACCCTCAAGTTTTAATGAGGCAGTAGCGTTATAGCAGGGTAACCTATCCAGAAATGCCCTTACCCTGGGAGAACAGCAGCTGCGTTTCATTTAAGTGCCTTACTAAGAAGCCCAAGGCCAAACCGAAAAATTTGCTTGCAGCAATAAAGCTACAGATTTGAGAGTATAAAATTGAAGATACCCCTTGTAATTCACACTGTAGCAAAGAACAAAGAGAATTCCCCGCTCTAGGCAAAGCTCAGCCCTCCAGTGCAGTCAACTCAGTGTCGAACAGGCATATAAAACATAGATTCTCACATCACAGTTCAGATACTGAATGATGACTGACTCATTTCAGGTGATCCAGCATGCACGTCATCCTGCAGTTCCACAGAAGTGCATGGGGACTAGGGAGTGTCCCGCCAGTCTCATAGCTTCAGCAAGCGACTCGCATGGTTCTGTCTTGCCTCACACTGCCCTTCTCTGCTCCTCTCTCAAACATCAATTCCAGTCTCACTCCTCAGGATGCCGTTAACCCACACACATTGCTCAGAGTGCCTCAAGAGACATGTCCCCAAGCCCCACAGCTGTCCTGGGGCTGACAGAGTAAAGAGCTTGTTACGTGGCACACTTCCCAGCAGCATTACCATTGCTTACACATCACATGACATCCCCCACATCCAATAAAACATATTTCCAAAGTCAGCTAGTCCTACATTATCTAAAGGTTGTGTGGGGTTAGATCAAATGTCAGTCTCAAGAATGACTTTGTTCAACCTGCCTAACTTACTGTGTTCCTCTGTCCCAGGGCAAGGCGGGATCCTGCCCATGGACAATATGCAGTAGAGAGATGGTCTCCCCTCTATTTGTTTACCACTAGCTCTCCATTATTCACCTTTGTAGCCACAAATTAATGATGCTTCCTCTTTTTGGCAGCTTCAAGCCCCACACAGTCAGACACATAAAAACTCCAGCATCTACCACCACAGTCTAAGGGAGAGGACAGGATGTACTGGTTTTGGTTGGCCACTTTGGCCTAGGAGGACACTGAGTGCAGCTGTCAGCCCAGTACCAGGAGCAACTTTGGTTAGCAGAATTGTAGCCTCTTCCTGACCCTTTTGTCACCTTTCCCTACTGTGATGCTTCTGATCAGGCAGTTACCCAGGTGCTTCTGGGATTGCGCTGAGTCAGCAACACACATGCTCTTCATGAGCGCAAGGAAATTGATGATCTCCAAGCTCCTAAGGGTGCCAAGTGGATCAGGCATAAGAAGGCTCATTGGATGGATACCACAGAAGGAAGGCAGCGCACCTACATAACACAGCTGGGCAGCACCACTTCATAGCACATGACAGACTGGGCTCTGGTCATTAGCTGTTTATCCAGTCTCCGTCATTGCTCAGTTCTGGTTACCTGGGTAAGAGCATAGGATACATTCCTCTATCTAAGCATCCCACCCTCAATATGGTCAAAAGCAAATACCTAGAGAAGAGGATAAAAATTGCAGTGTGAGCATGTAGCAATACTTCCTCCAGATAGTTTCCTAGTATCTAAGTAATTACCTCTCAGAGACTTTCAGAGACAAAGGTGAGATCTTTGTACTTACTAGCTGCCAATGCTTTTGTCGTCCACTAACTTGTCCAGTCCCTCTCTCATGACTTGTACAGTCATGTAAACTTTCTAGCATCCACAACATCCTGCAGCAAAGATTTTAACAGCTTAATAAGAATGGTACTCTGTGCAGTGTGCAGTCTTTTTGAGCTTGCCACTTCTTAGCTTTCTTTGATGAGCCCTAGTTCATGTACTGGAAGAAATGGTGGACAACTGATACCTATCCATGCTATTCATGATTTCATAGATGTTGACCTTATCTACCACTTATCTCTCTGTAGAAATCTGGGCAGTGTTTCAATTTATATGCAATAGCAAGAAAAGTTGGATGGAAAGAAGGATGTTTATACAGAAATATTCCTGCCTACAGAAATAAAACATGGCGAGACAGCCAATAAGACTCTCATGCAATACCTTGTTTTGACAGATGAGTCTTCTCACTCCATTTTATTGTGTGAGGGCTTCACAATAATAGCCTGATTCCTCCAGTGTTTCAACACATCTGTGTGCAGCCTGCATCTGCAGGTTGATTGAATGTTCTGCCTCACACCTCTCACCTTGCCTTGCAGACCTAAGCATCACGTGATGGGCAAACGGCTGCTGGCCCACAGAGTTCCCTTCTGCCAGATAAACAGTGTGACACTGAAGTATCTCCCCAAGAATCAGTTTTGGAGGAAGGATGAGCCATCCATTGTCGGCAAGTTCTGTGCAGCCCCGCTGCCTCTTGATAGCAAGTAAGTCACAGGAATATCTTACAGGGATCTACTGAGCCTGTGGATGCAGCCTGTGGTTTCCAACAATGCATTCTCTGTACTGTTTAGATAAACATGTAAAGACGCCTCTCCCATCCCCTCTGTGTCATACTATGTAAATCATTTTCTACCTGTGAGAGAGAAAAACTTCCAAGGTAGTTTTCTAGGATTTTTTCCATGATTCTTCACCCATGGTAAAAGTGTTGTGCTATGGAAGGAAAATGGCTGTTACTCAAATCACCTTGAAGATGCTTAAGTCACAGACCATTGCAAAAGCTTCGATTAACTAGAGTGTGCTCCTTTTGTCCTTGCCTGATGTCTCCATCTTGCCCCTGCCTACGTTGGGCCCCCATTTGAAACATGACAGATGCACATTTTTCAGGATGAGACAACAGAAGACCAGTAATACATTTCTGCTTCTTACACTGCACAGGTTTATAGAGCACTAAGGCTAAAGACAACCATTTTGGAATTTTCTGGGCCAGGCGTTGTAGAGTATATGCTTTCAGCCATAATTACCTTATCTAGAGCAAAAGCAGCCAAGTCCTTCTCATCCCAAAACAAATAATGGTCTTCTCCATAATACAATATTCTTGCCAGAAGCTTTGCAGATCCAAAGTTCTTGCAGGCAGGGCAAAATACCAGGGTCTCTACTGACACATTAACCTCTGTCCACATTGCTTCTGAGTTGATTCTTAATGCTGGCTCCAGGCTGAAGCAAGCTAGTGGGCACTCCAAAGAGGGAAAAGGAGAAGCAGAAGGCAAACTGGGCTCACATTCAGATTCTGTTCTGATGGGCAGTGAGGAGACTCGAGCACAAGGCAGTAAAAATACATCCAGCAGGCCCAGACAGGGAAAAAAAGAGGCATTCCTCTTAAAATACCAGGCACTCCCTTGAGCATAAGGACTATGCCTTACTAGCGTGCTTTGCAGAGCAAAGCACTTCAAAGTTGAGATGGATGTGCAGATACATGGCTTTTTATCACTTATGAATGGGACAGCATGGCACATTGCCTGAAAGGTGTACTAGCCTGCACCCCTGGAAGCACCAGACCTGGCTGTGATGCAGGTGGAAAGCTGTAGAGTTGCACAGGTTCACAGCTATGCTGTTACCACTAAACTGGGAGTGCTCAGAGCAACAATGGTACTGCTGGGAGGGGGCGGTGGAAATGTGAAGGACACAACCCCATATGAAATCCTCCACCCAATTCATCCCAGCCAGGACACAGTGCCCTGTTCATCATACCCCTTGCAAAGCAGCACCAGGTCCATCTGCAGCGCGTTTGCCTCTGTGTTAGCATAGCAACCTCCACCTGCCAACGCACAGCCTGACTTTCCTGTGCTCTTCCCACAGCAGGACAATGTCGTGCCTGCCCTGGAACCTCACCCTCCCTGGCAACACGGACATCTCCTACGAGCTGCCCACTGCTTGTGCCTAGCACTGCCTTCAGAGCATGCAGGTATACCTAAAACTGGAAAGGAGTCCTAAACCTATTGCTGCTCTCTGCTCACAGATGATACATTCACCATAAAACTGGATGGGTTATTTACCTCCTGCATTAGGGCCAGGATGTCAAGGAAAAGAAGTGTGTGGCCGATTGGTGAGTACAAGGCTGACTGCTTTCAGCAAGACGTCTCGGTTAAAGGACTGGATTGGCACTTTTATGTCACAGGTTTTGTGCCCAGCTCTGAAAGTGAGACAGGCAAGTTATTTAATCTCAAGGTTTGGATCTGTATGAAAGAAGGAGATATCACTCTTCCTACAATAGGAGTATTGGGATGATTCATTTGTGTTTTATATTAAAGTGTCCTGAGATCTTCATGTTAAAGGTGAGAGGTATTATTTCTCCTCAGCAAGGGAAAACAGTATGGTTCAGGTTTGGCACGGGAAGGAGCCATTCTTAACCAGCACTCCAATGGGAAACTCAGTAGTTCCATCTAGAAGACATTTTCAGAGTGAGACCCTATTGATTTCATGTTAGAGCCACTGCTAAGTAATCAGAATGAATCTCCTTCCTGTGACAGGCGGCTCTTCTGGCCTTTGGCTTGTCTTCTTTGAAGCTCACATGAAGTGAAACAGACACCAGGGGCATGGCAGTGCTCTTGCATCCCATTTTGCGCTGCTTTGAACAACTGCCCAGAATAGAAAGTAACAGGAAGGAGAAAGGAGCGTCAATGCCACAGGGTCACCTAACACAAATTAGTCCTGGGAACTCAGAACAACATTTCAGACCGGAAAAGCAGCTGAGATTTGGAAAGAACTGGTGAAAGTTACAATATGAGAGACAAGTACATAGAAAGATCCCTCACCCATCCACAACTTTTCCACCACCTTGATGCATATGCAAATTAAAGAGGAGAAAGTCTTACATTACTTCTGCCCACAAACCACTTCTTCTGTAGACCATTTTCTCTGGTTCCCTGGACTGGCTTCAGTAGATGATAAAGAAGTGCACCAAGAACACCATGGTCAGGGAAGAGGTACATGCTAAAGGCATCTCTGCCATGAGGAAGCCTCAGTCATTTCGCATGAGCTGTCACTACTGCTCCACTAGACGGTGTCACTGCAGAGTTAGCTCCTGCTTTCAGCTCATGTCCAAGCTTTTGGGCCCTGCCATGTGTCTGTTTGGAAGCCCAGCTAACAAACACCATCTCCAGCATACACTCAGGAGAGCGTCAGAGCTGGGCTCTGACAACCTGACAGAGATCCATGACTGAAGAGTTTCCAGGGACCTTCCTGTTGGAGACTGGAATATAACGCCAGAAGGCATCTATGAAGGGTGGTGCGTGTAATTCATCCCAGTCCACTACTTCAAGGAGGTGTATAAAGCACCACAACAGACACAGTTTCACTGTGCATTTTCCATTCTCCTGCCCTGAAGGCTGCAGAGGCGAGCAGCACAAGGAGCGGTATACTCCATGGATCCCACAGACCCACCACTTCAGAGCCCTCTCCAGACCTTAGCAAGAGTGCCAGATCCCAAGGGCGCAGATCTTGACCAGCTGAGACTTGAAAAACATGCCAAACCGGTCTCTTGGCCACAGCCTTTGTGTGAGCAGCACAAGGCAGGTAGTGCTGCCTCCACCAGCCCAGGGCTAACACAGAGCAAGACCTACACATAGGATGGCTGTGCCCCTGTGTGTCTGTGCCAAGAGGCACCAAAGAATGCCCTGCCCTGTGTGTGCTGATGGAGGGACTGATGCTCCTCACTCCTTCCCTGGATATCTGCCCTGGAGAGGCTCCTACCTTCACCTCCCAGCTTGGTTGCACCAGGCTCTGTGGGACAGAGGATTCCTCCATCGGTACTGCCATCTCCAGTTCCCTGACAGAGAAAACGGCTGGGGAAGCTCGTCAGACAAAGCCTGTTGCAGCTGAAATTGGAAGAGGCCTTCCATCTCCATCTTTCATCTAAGATACTGCACTTGTTTTTACCAGTGGCTGCTCTACTCAGAGTTGTTTTGTACTCACTCATTTCTTCACTTGGTGTGTGCACCCTGAGGTCATCCCCCACTGAGCACAAAGAAAAAACAAAGCACGTTTTCAGGCTCTCCTTGCCTACACCTGCCCCCAGTCCAAATTCCTCCCCTTACTCCAAATGAATCAACTCAAACGAACGACCTTTCACCAGAAGTCGGTACCTCTTTGGAAAGTGGTACTTGTCATAAATGAGAAATTGTAACCCCTGAAAAGTAACTTCTGGTCTTACTAGAGCCCAGTGAGATGCATAATATCAAATTCCATATCATCACAAGCCCATTACCAAGGCCGTCAGCCAGCCCACTTTCCCCTGTCCTTCCCACCTACCCCCATGCCTTGGGATCACCGCAAGTCTTTCAGACGGTGTTTTCTCCCTCTCCAAAGCCTCAAACACCAGCAGTTTAATTTCTGACTTTAATGGGAATCATTAAATCAAAGGGAATACAGATTCTGCGAGCAGGCTGGTATCATTTGCAGCGATACCAGTGTACCTTGGTATCAGAGCTGCTGATACACCTCAGAGAGGCAGGACTAGGAAACAAACTGGGGAAGCTCACTGGGACAGGCAGCTCTGGTGAACAACCATGGGGTGGGAGGTGCTGGAGTGCCACACCGCAGTCTCACGCGTGTGCTTCACGTGCTCCCGAGTGTACATGTCTGCAGGCAGACATCTCAGTGCTTGCTAAAGAGTGTCTCTCTGGTCAGAGACCTGTGTGAACATACACTTCCTTGGAGGGGCTTCAGGATCAAAACAGACTGTTGTTCCCTAGAGTTCGGGAGTCTGAGTGGGAGCCAGAGGGGCTCGTCCTTTGCAGAGAGGGTGGGGAGAACTCCGGAGGAGATTTCCAGAGGCTGCAGAAGGAAAACAGTGGAGGAGGGAGGAAAAGGTGGGGGGTGGGGTGGGGAGAGAAAAAAAGAGAGCACCATTATTATCACAGGAATAATTCTTACTTCCAAACTTCCAAGACACAAACCTCATGGAGCCCACCATTACCTGTCCTTCTTTCCTCCTCTCCTAAATTAGCATGCAAAGCTATGTAATTCTTCAACACGTGACAAATCAGAAAATCGGGTTAATCACCGATTCAGAGACAGCAAAAACAACCCCCTCTAAATCACTTGCTGTGGTATTGGTGAAACAAAGCTCACACCTTCTTTGATTTTGCTCTCAAAGCAGGTGTAAAATGATTCCTACTAACTTAGATACCAAGTTACAGACCATCAGGCATCCATCCATCCATCCATCCATCCATCCATCCCTCCCTCCCACCCACCAAAGGGAAAGCCAGCCCTAAGATGTAACTGTACAAAACTAGGTAGCAACAATGCCACATCTTGCAAGCACTTTGATAGCAACAAACTAGAGCAAATGCGATATGAAAAGGGGAAGAAGCAGGTGGCTTTTGGTTGTTTGAATTTGCATGCGAGGAAAAAAGCTTAGTTTGCTATGGAGCATTGAGCTATACAGCAGTAGACTGTTAAAGCAAGTTTTGAACAGAGCCTTTGAACCTGCCTCTTTTAAACAGGCAGCCTGTAAACTGTTGGAATATCTCTCCTCCTCAGACAAAGAACGTGTCATCAGTGGGATATCACAGTCTGTCTTGCTCATAAGCAGACTAGAAACTTTCAAGGAACTAGATGATAAGAACAGTAGGCCAATATATGCCCCAGGAATATTTTGTTGTGCATGATCTTCACAGTACTTTGGGCATTCAAGATTTGCCCTCCTGCGCTGTGGCATAGCAAGGTGGCCATTGCAGCAACAAAAAATGAAAAGGAAAGTGATCCATAGAAGCACTTCAGCACGGGGAATTTAGAGAGCTGGAAGGTGATTACCCAGGTTGGAAGCTGCTGGGGAAGCAGACGAGAGAACAGACCTGGGACAAGCCCCNTGGCCACAAGGGCACATTGCTGGGACCACAGCTATCACTTACTTCAAACAGTGACACTGTAGGGAATATCCCTGTTTGCTATGGATGTTTTCACCACTTCTAAGGGAAAAGTTATGAAAGGGCAATGGGCCACGGCCATGGCCCCTGGGCCACAGCAGACCGTCTCAGATCATCTGCTGAGCTGTGACAAGTACCTGGCCAGAAGGGAAAAACACAGCCTCTCTGTATCACTAATTTTTGTGTTTATGCGCTCGGCTTGCTGTGGAACACTGTTCAGATGGGACAATTGCTGTTGTGCTGCTGGAATGTGAAGTGATTAGGACACCAAAGTGGTGAACACAGTAACAAGGAAGCACGTGTTCCACTGTTATGGACACACTAACTGGAGTTTATGTACCTTAGAAATTAAAATACCACACTGGCTATTGTCTCCAGACTGACTGACAAGGAAGATCCTCCTCCTCTCCCATCACTAATACCAGCCTCTGAAACATTCGGGCCTTTATCACAGGTCTCTACTACAAGTATCAGCACACTTTGATACTGCCTCATTCACAAGATCTAGAAAGACAAAAGCTTCCAGCTTCCAACATGTTTTAAAAGGACTATGTGAAAGAAATAATAGCCTTGCATTATGTTGCACAGGCTTTCCCCAGCACACACACCTTGCGTGTATGTTCACACTATTGACTCATTACAAAATGCATGGAAAGACGTGTGGAAATGACTCAAAAAAAGGTATGGTGCTCTCTGCCACCTTCCTTTTTTAATTGCATTTGAAATTCTGGTTTTATTAAGATTGATCAACTAGGAGAATTCTGCCGATGACCTGAGAATGGATATCCTTCTGCTGAGAAGACAAAATACAAGCAAAGCACAGACAAAGTGACTTCACGTTTACAACACTAACTGCATTCATTTTTGATTGCATGAGTTCAGCAGAAATGCCTGACAGTTAGGAGGACAGCTGTTTCATAAGTGATTCAGTATTCCTACCTCTCCAATTAAGGACTGAAAAAGCTGCAAATTCATATCCCCAGCAATCTACCAGCAAAACCAGGGACTTCACATTCCTAGGACTTCTAAGCTAGAAAACAAATATTGATTTTTTTTTTCTTTTTCTGCCTCCTTCTCTTTTTGTTTATTTAAGCAAAACTCTTGCTGACTTTTTATCTGAATCAAGAGAAAAAACAGATAACGCTTGTTCCTTTCCTGGCTATTTTCTTCATAGCCCAGATTTTAAGTGTGAAGGCATGGAAACAGGACAGGAACAGCCACATGACTCAACACAAAGCAGAACTGTACAAAACAGGAAGATCATCCAGTTTCACTGTTTTCAAAAACTAAGAATGTCAAGTGGATGAAACAGTGGAAAATGCCTTTTCCACCAGAGGTCTACTGCCAATAGCAAGTGCTGTCTGACACAGACAGCCTTTTCATTTAGAGCATCTAGGAGGGACGGTCCCCTTGCCATCACAGCGGTGAGGCTTGTGCCCAAGCACTGCAGGGTAGGGAAGATTACTGCAGACTTGTCAGGGCTCGTGCCAGAAGTCAGTGTGTCCTACTTCATGCTCCCTGACAGCGAGTCCACAACCTGAGCATTTGCAGCCCAATAGCAGACCCAAGGGGGTGCAGGGAAGACCGGAGTGTGACAGTGCACCATGTTCAAAGATGCCTGCTGGAAGACTTGTCTCCTCAGCTGCAGCCCAGCCCTGCAACTTCCTCCCTGCCATGCAGACCCAACTGGGACACACGCAGCGGTCACTTCCAGAACAGAAATCCCAGTCCCAGGCTTGGTGTCTTGCAGCTGGATACCAGAAAGTAGCTACTATGGGGCAGCATCAGGAATGCACGTTTCGGGGTCTGCAGCTGCCATGCAGCAGCTGCCATGCAACAGCTGGCTAAAAGGAACCCGGTGTGGAATTTCTCTCTTGGACACTTGGATCTGAATGTCAAGCATGAGCCACTCTCCTCTCTATTTCTGTTCACCTGCGTTGCTCCTCTGCCCCAACATCCACCAGGCCCAGAAATTTTTCCCTTGCAGAGTAAGAAGCTGGCATTTTGGAAGAGAGGATCTCATTCCCACTCACCAGAAAGCAGAGTTTGTGGTGTGTTAAAACAACATATAGCCTGTCAGTCCACCTGGGGTGATTGGAAGCAAGAGGATAGTCTTCTCAATACCTTACTGTTCTGGCTGAGCCAAAGCTCAGCAGAAACAAGGGGGACAGAGGGAGTGCTGGCATGAGCTGTGGTGAGCATTTGCATGGTGTACAGCAACTCCCAGCTATCAGTCTGCTGGGAGCCCTGGAGCTGTTTCTAACTCTATCAGCCTCTCCTGGGTTGTCTGCTCTCTCATCACCTGCAGACATCATCTTCAGCGTAATACTGGAGTATCTCCAGGCACACCTCTACCTCATAGCGAGCTAGGTCAAGCCCCGCGGGGTCTCTGCAGGCACTAGTGTACCACCTGCCAGCCTGGACACTGTTTCAGTTTCTCTGCCTACCCTGAGGGAGGGAGAGAGGACAGGACAGGGAAGAGCTTCCTACTGCTGGGTTACTGTCCCTTCCACCCCATGATGCAGCTGATGCCTGAAGTCAAGCCTTTACCCTGCTGCTCTTCCTGTACAACCCACCTCCTGTGATTCCTTGGGGCTGCAGGCAAAAAAACGCTGCGGAGGAGCAAACCCACGGCAAACGAGGGCAAGAGGCTGGGGACCACCACTCTGCCCAGGCAGTTGCATTGCGGGAAGGACTTGCT
Organism: Rhinoptilus africanus; assembly: GCA_013400135.1. Classification (NCBI taxonomy): domain Eukaryota; kingdom Metazoa; phylum Chordata; class Aves; order Charadriiformes; family Glareolidae; genus Rhinoptilus; species Rhinoptilus africanus. The sequence continues at coordinate 136,627 of VXBO01012087.1, read as the reverse complement.
TCCACAAGCAGGGTACTTACGCGGGGGTCCCACACAGGGTGAGGCGTGCCCGTGCCAGGAGTGCCCTCACTTCATATACTCCCCTTCGCTCACATAGTCCATAAAAGACCCCGGCAACTCAGCAAAATCTTCCACGACAAGACTGGTGGAGTCCTCACCCAGCAGGTCACTGTCGGGGCGGGATGCCCTAGGGCGCGGAGCCGTCGGAGGTGGTGGTGGTGGCTGCGGAGGGGGCTCAGAGGCATCAGCCTGGCCAGAGGCAGGTGGCAGCTCCTCGCAGTCCTCTGACTCCCCCTCGGAGGAGGCTGGCCCAAGGACATGGTAGAGGCTGGGCAAGCGGATGTCAAAGCGAAGGCCGAACTTAGCGAAGAGCTTCTCATTGAGGGAGTAGAGCTTCTCTGAGATGTCGTAGCCCAGGTGGGAGGAGAAGAGCCGGGCAATGTAGCGGTCCTTCCTCAGCAGGAGATAGAGCTTTTTCCTCGGCCAGGTGATGAAGCTGCAGTCGGTCTCAGCTGTCAGTGTGACCTGTGGGGCAGGGATTGCGCAGAGTAAGCCCTACAACCTGGGTAGGGGTCACTCGCCTTGGGGCTGTGTGCTTCTCTCCAGTGAAGGCCCCCAGCCCCTTTGACACCTGCTCTCCTTGGAGATGGCAGGGCTGGAGAACCAGATCACCCAAGCCAAATGATTGGATAAATCCTTACCCATCTCTGCTTCCTCCCCCCAGGAGAGAGATGGAGACCAGGTGTTCCTATGCAATTAATGGCACGCCCTTGCTTAATCTAGCCACATGACTAGCTACATTTCACCCTCTTGCTTTTAGATGATGTCCCCTGTTGACACCTGAGCAACATAGCAGAAATGAGCAGCATGGCACAGACGGCCTTACCCTGCTACAGAAACATTACAGAGGGAGACGTTTCTGCGTGCCCAGCTGGTCCAAGTCACCAGTGTGTAGCCCTCCAGCAGGCTGCTGCCCTGTTCTGCTGCTGGGTCACACACCCCCTGCTCCAAGAGGCCCTAGGTAAGGGAAGGGCCACCTGGGAGGCTTGTCTGGTCACCCTCCGCAGGAGGGACATCCCGTCTCATCAGCTCTGCCAGGCGCTATAGGGCTGAATGGCCCTGAAGGGTGCACGGCACAGCTCAGTGAGAGAGGAAATAAAAGAGGTTTATTGTGTTTGTGTGTAGGTAGGGAATTCACTCGAAGTTTTTTAGGTTGATTTTAGAGAACATTTTGTTTTGCTTTGGATTTTGCCAGTGCGAACAGAGCCATTTTTCACCCCAGCTGTAAGACCAGACTATTAATAATAAAAAACCATTATACAATACATGAATGCATATTGTAATATATAAATTTAATAATAATAATAGGTAAGAAACACAGGAAGGGTCAAACTGCCTTGGGCCAAAGATGAACATCCGAGTGTAATGGAGACACTGGCATGTGAACAAGTGCCAGAGCCAAAATATCCTGGGGGCTCCCTTTCACTCTATATCCAGGGGTCTCCTTAGCCAGCCTCCATGGCAGAGGGCCACTGGGAAGCTGAACACAGCTTGGCTCTATATGTGTGTCCTTGGGTTTGATATTTAATGCCACTGCCATGCAAGCAGCTGCCTTATGAAAGAAATGTAGGAGATAAAACCTGAGAACTTTCCCAAGCTGAGAGGAGTGACAGAAAAAGTCACATGGAAGCTGAATGGACCAGAATCTCATTTTCCTAAACAATTTCTGGCACGTCAATCGAAAGCCTCCGCTTCTCATGAAGGATTAAGTGAGATGTAATAAGAAAACCTGCCTCCTAACCAGAGCAGCAGGACAGATTTCAGCCATGAATCCCCTTGACACAAGTGCTCCGGCATCAGCAGAGCCTGTAATTCAGCCTTCTGGGGGAAAGTGCCAGCCCTGAAACCCAAATCCTTCAGGGACTGGGAGCCAGCAGTCTGTGGGGAGAAGACACAACCAAAGCAGAATGCTCAAGGAAACAGGCTCTCCATGTAGACTGAGTTGCACTTCTGGCATTTTTCAGTGGAATCAGGATTGAAACTACTCAATCCAGAGAGCTGTGCAGAATACCTGGGCAAGGAAAACCTCCCATGCCCTCCTCCAGCAAAGTCCCAGAGTCAAATGTGCACTTTTTCAACCAAATGATTGTGATGCTGGGAATAAGGCTGAGATATGCCACAGTGGTTTATTAACTAACTCACTAGTCCCTCTTACGTGAGTAAACAGCTGCCAAAAGCAGCAGATCACCGTGGCTAAGCACGGCCATCAAGAATAATGTCCTGCTAGGAACTAGGACCTGTCAAGTCCCACCTGCTAGATGCCAGTCTCATCTGCTAGTTCTTCGTGCCCCGCAGAAAACAGATGTGGGGTTTAAGCATTTCCAGCTGCAGCCTTTCCCCACCTAGGACTCCACCTCCCCATCCCGGTGCCAGGCGCAGCTGACCTCCCTGACCAGCCCTCTCTCGCAGAGCAGGAGAGGGGCCAGGAGCGTGGCGTGGGCAGGGTTGGTGTAGCTCGGCACCGCTTGGCACCAGCTCGCTCCCGAGCTGTCTCAAACACCACAAAGACACTCAAGCAGCCTAGGAACATTCAGTTCCACAGAAATTAGCTCAGAAAATGCTGGAGATGTCTTTGCAGGTTGCATGCCACCCAAAAGGCCATTCCACTGCCCGGAACACCGGGCAGTCATTGTTCTTTCTGCTTGACTCAGGCAAATACAGTCGAGGAGCTAGCAGCTATCTGCTGCCAGACTGAAGCCCTGTGCAAAACATCAGATCATGAGATGCCCCCACCACTAGCACAGCCATGCTGTTGTTGTCCTCCACACCCCATTATTTTGGCCCAGCATCCCTATTTCTGCTCACGAGCTGTAGCCCTGTGCCACGGTCACACAGTCAGCCATCTCCTGCAACTGTTCCTCTTGCAAGACCGTAATCACTGGCAATGGCATAGCTTTCAGGAGTGATTGCTGTGACCTATTCACACAGTGCATGGGCCAAATTCAGACCCGAGGAAAGCAGATTCGGAGAGTTGCCCTGGTTTAACCAAGTCTGAACGTAGCTGCCCTCATGAGAAAACACCATCACTCCCTCATGACTGTCCCATGCTCCCAAGGTATTGGCAAAATCCCTCCTCATATACCCTAAATGACATATTCTATATTGATATCCTAACAGGGATCAGCCTGTCCTGGGATACAAGTTCAAGGCAGAGAGATGTGGGCTTGAGTAACCTCCTCCAGAAGGAAAGGCAAACAAGTGCTGTGGGGTGTTGACAGCAAGAGCAAAATCCTTTCAGCTGCTGCAAATAAGAATTGGTCTGGCCTCTCAGCAAGGGATTCTTCTGCTCAGAAAGAACCATATTCGGGTGTGAATCATCCTTTCTGCTCTCTACCCCAAACACATCACCATCAGAAACTTCTGTGAGGAACGGGATATTTATGGATTTACATCACTGGTGCACATTGCCTTGGCTGCCATTCTGATGCTGGAACAATGCACCCTGCTAGCAGCGTGCTGGGCAAACGCATCAATACAGGTACCAGAGAATGCTGTAATGGGAGAGAGCCAGCAACCCGATACCTCATCTCCCTGCTAAATGGGAAGGAGCGCCACGCTCCACCCTCCCTGCTATCAGCTTATAGTAGGAACACACCCTGAAGGGCTTCAAGCAAGGTAGGAGAAAAGATAACACAGCTGATCACACCATCCTGTACTGGCTAAACCACAAGGAAGGGGAGGAAAGCGCTCCCACTTAGCTTTGAATGGCATAATGAGCCCTCTCCATTCCCTTTCAGACATGCAATGGAGCAGCAAGGAACAAAGCTGGGCTGCTGCAGGGCTGTGTGGGGTTACCTGGAAAGTTCCTTCCTCAGAGGGTCGCAGCGACTCCCATTCTGGAGAGTCCAGGAACTGGTATGGAAAGATGTAGTGAAGGAATTGTCCATCCTGGCTTACTCGGACCCTGCAGAGAGGATATGTGAGGTGCACACACTTAAGCCACAAAATACAAGTCACATAAAATCATGGAATCATAGAATGGTTAGAGTTGGAAGGGACCTTAAAGATCATCCAGTTCCAACCCCCTGCCACGGGCAGGGACACCTCCCATAGACCAGACTGCTCAGAGCCCCATCCAGCCTGGTCTTGAACACCTCCAGGGATGGGGCATCCACAGCTTCCCTGGGCAACCTGTTCCAGTGTCTCACCATCCTCACAGTAAAGAATTTCTTCCTAATATCTAATATAAATCTCCCCTCTTTCAGTTTAAAACTGTTACCCCTCATCCTATTGCAGCACTCCCTGATAAAAAGTCCCTCCCCATCTCTCCTGTAGCCCCCCTTCAGGTACTGGAAAGCCATTATAAAGCCTCCCTGGAGCCTTCTCTTCTCCACGCTGAACAACCCCAACTCTCTCAGCCTGTCTTTGTAGGAGAGGTGCTCCAGCCCTCAGAGCACCTTCATGGCCCTCCTCTGCACCCATTCCAACAGGTCCATGTCCTTGTGCTGAGGACTCCACAAAGCTGGACACTACTCCAGGTGGGGTCTCAGGAGAGAGGAGTAGAGGGATAGAATCTCCTCCCTTGACCTGCTGGCCACGCTGCTATTGATGCAGCCCAGGATAGGATTGGCTTTCTGGGCTGTGAGTGCACACCGCTGGCTCACATTGAGGTTCTCATACACCAACACACACCCCCAAGCCCTTCTCCTCAGGGCTGCTCTCAATCTATTCTCTGCCCAGCCTGTATTTGTGTTTGGGATTGCCATGACCCAGGTGCAGGACCTTGCACTTGGCCTGGGTGAACTTCAGGAGGTTTGCATGGGCCCACCTCTCGAGCCTGTCCAGGTCCCTCTGGATGGCATCCCTTCCCTCCAGCACATTGACCGCACCACACAGCTTGGTGGTGTTAGCAAACATGTTGAGGGTGCATTCAATCCCACTGTCCATGTCCATGTCCCCGAATGAATGTGATGAGCTCACGCAACATGCAGGCAGCTGGTTCCACCAGGCAGGAAAGAACTTCTCATCTCACGTGTGCCTCATACCCTCTCCAGGACAGCTGCAGATGCTCCAGACTATGGGGCTATCCCCACTTTCTCTGTGGGAAACAATCTTTGCTGCCACTTCCCCATATTTCCTCTGTTTTCTGTTTCCTGCTACAAAGTCAGCCCTCACAGGTGCAACGCTTGGTCCTAAACCAGGACTTCTCAGCCCGCAACACTGCTGGTGCTTTTCGGGTACTTCTAAGCCAGCCTGTAGCATCATCTTCCCGTCCCCAGGGTTGCATGAGGGCATTCCCTGCTTCGATGCTGGGAAGCTGTTACACCCAGAACGCCCCAAAAATCACACTGGCTATCATTCCCAACACATCATGCTGCAAGCTCATAGTTTGCTGACCATTTTCATTCAATCTCTCTTGGCCTCCCAAGTATCCCTTTTCCCTACTTTTTCTGCAATTGCCTACCAATGTCAAGGTTGAACTTGCACCCAGCTCAGCTGTGGGAGCAGAGGAGGAGAGCTGCATGGGCCTGGGGCAACGGCAGAGCACTCTGAAGCTCTATTCATAGCTCTGCAACACCAGATTTGGGGCCTCTTGCCTCCCTGTCACATTTCCCTGCTGTACGATGCACAAAGGCAATTTTAGCTTTCAGGAGTTACAAGGCTCAGTTCACTGTTGACTGCCAGTCAGATGGGAGTGCTGCCTGAAGGGTCAGGGATCACAAGGCAGGTTTCCGGATCCTGGCACATTCTGCAGTTCCAAGCACCATAATAGCAGCAATGCTTTGCTGGGGCTCCAAGGACCTCCCAAGGCAACAGAATGGGTACCAGGAAATGCAAATCCTATCCTATCTCTATGGAGCATCCTATACCAGCCGAGATCCATACTTACCACTGCAAGAGAGAGCAAACAGCACCCCAGCAGCACTGTCTTAATGTCCATTGCAGCACTTCCCCGCCCACAGAGCAGCATCAGATTACCCAGTGCGGGGCAAGACAGCACAGGCTCTTCCCCGCTAACATTATTTGTGGATGTGATAAACTTCAGAGCAAGCTGTTCAGCACAGATGTTTGGTAAGGGGAAAGACACCTAATGGAAACACACGTACCCAATTTCCTCCCAGTGCTTTGCCATTCACCACTGGTCAGTGGTCCCAGGATGCTCTTAACACATCCTAGAAAAGAGACAAACACCAAAAAAAGGAAGGACAGCCCTTCTTCTTCACACACCCTCTCACCAGAGAGGATGAACCACCAGAGTAAAATATGAGCCCCGGGTAATGCTGCATTTGCCTTCCCCAAGGAAAATCCCTGAGACACACCTCCCACAGCTCAGTACTGCTCCCGTTTACAGATCTCCTTCCTTTCCCACTCTCACTTGACATTAATGCCAAGTGCCTGGCAGCAGCTGGGAAGCCAGTATCATTACTATTTGTATGCATTTGGATTTTGCAAATCATTAAGAGATATGCTCATAAAGGCATGTCATAAGATCTCAGGTGAACAAATGCCAGTATTTCATCAGCACCATTCACTCAATAATCAAATCCCCAGTGCAACTACATAGAGGTCCCTGAGGTCTTCCTTGGTGGTTCAAAGGAACACCATGAATGCATGACAGCACAGGGAAAAAAAGAGGCCTGATGAGGTGGGATCCACCACAGGAGAGCACTCTCTCTTCTGATGAAATGACCCTCAAAATGAAAACTTTCAGAGCCCTGAGTGCTGAGGTGCTGGGAACAGGGGTGGAACTCCTCCCTGAACACTGCTGGCCAGGGGGAAGCAGGTGAGACAAGGACTCGGCACACTCAGTGCACAGCCGTTCACATCACAGAGGCCTGGCTGGTGCCCCCAGAGACCACAGGTCCAGACACACTGCCTTCCTGCCGAGAGAAACATTCTCTCACGGCGCCCCCATCAGAAATCAGATCACTTTAAAATGACTGAAAAAGAGGTAAGGATTCCCCAACAGTATCACAGGCAAGGCTCACCTGGACACTTCACTGCACAGAGCTTGAATCTGCAAACCATTCCCCAAAAGAGTCTAATTTAGAAAACCAGACAAAAACAAAAGCAACCCCCAAAAGCAAATTACCCCCCTCCCCAACAAACAGATGCATATCTCAAAGCCCTTTCAGAGGAAGGAAACCATCGTCACTCCCGGTTTCCACAGAGGGTGAAAACACAAGAAGACACAGCATTTTGCTGTCAGACTTTGTTCAGAAACAGGAGAGCCTTTACCTGCCCGACAGCAGCAAGGAGAGGCGGTCGATGGGCGTCTTGCCCTCCACCGCGTAATTCTGGTCTCTGACTAGCACCTGGACTTGCTCTTCACAGCACTTCACGATTTCTTTGTAGACTTCCAGGGGCACCTGCAAGGGCAGGTACATGGTCTTGTAGAGGAGGTCAAACTCTTCCGGGATGGTGTCTCTGCGGAGCCGGTAAGCCAGGTGAGCCAGCTGAAGCAAGCAGATGAGGACCAGCAGCATGTTCCAGACGAAGATATCAAGCCCACAGGCGCTCAGCCAGCCCCACAGAGCATAGCAGAAGTAGCCTGGGGCCAAGAAGCCAAAGATATAGAGGGATCCAAAGATGCCACTTCCCCCCATGTAACCCAGGAGGACAATGCAGCTGGCCAGATGGTAGGCTGCCCCCTCCATAATGTCCTTCCAGGCATCGCACACCGGAGGCTGGAGAACAGCCTGGTCCCACGAGAGGCTGTTTGCGCTCATCCTTACCCGCTCCCCACCCTCCCCAGACGTCCTGCGCTCAAAACGAATTCTCATACACAAAGGGTGCTGCAGAGGTCTGAAACCAGAGCTGCTGGGTAGTTTTTCCTCCCCTTGAGCGCCGGTCAGTCCCACAGCAGTGCACTTCAGAGCAACATGTTACAAGTGCCACCGAATGCTTTTGTGCCCAGAAAAATCCCCAAAGGGTTCGTTTCTCCTCTTCGCAGCTCACAAACGGGCAGCTGGCCCCCTCTTTTGCCACGCCTGTGAAAAGGGGAGCTGGCAAATATGAGGCCAAAAGAGCTCAGTCAAAGAAAGAGTAGAGGCCATTAGCTGGAAAACTCACAGAGGTGACAGAGATCTCGTTGCACTGCCTTTCTCTCCAGCCCTCCGGCACTGGAAATAGCGACTGCGAGAGAGCAGCGGAGGGAGCTGGTGTTGAATGTGGAATGTGTATCACTTGGCAGCAGAAAGGAGAGAGACCCCAAATGGATAACCATGTTTGGAATTGAAATCCAAGGAGCAAAAGCAGCGAGGAGAACAGAGAGCAGGCACGCACTCACTACTTAACATAACTCAGGCGCCCAGATAAGCTCAGCACAGCACCAGGAGGGGAAAGGAGAGGGGAAAACAACCAGCTTATCGCAGCGAGCTCCAGCCCCACATGGCTCCGCACCGCTCTGCGCTCCTGCAAGAGAGTGACTTTCACCCAGCACAAAAAAGGAAAAAGGTCACTCCCTTCTCCCGCTGTGGCTTGTAGCGATGGCAGGGACTTAGCAAAAGAAGAGGTGTCAGTTCTTTTGCTTTCCAGGCGCTGCAGCACAGTCTCCCCTTGAGCCAGGCAGCTCTGTCTCTTGGGGCATTTTAGACCAAAGGGCACGAGGTAAAGTTCTGCAAGGGCACAGGCTCGTGAGCGCAAGAGATAAAGCTAGAGGAAATGAGCTGTTGGGACCCAATTTCATCTACCATGGAGACTATCCCACATAAAAGTCTGGGAGCGTAACACGTGGAAGCGTGTTTTGTGGGGAAATCCTAGTTGAGGAAGGATTCCCCAACCCCACAGAAAACAGGCTCTGTTGGTAAGCATTCTTAGGAGACACGATCTCACATTTTCATTTTTTATAGCTCTTTGGAACAGCTCCCAGACCTTCATTTGGCACAAAGAGGAAAGCAAACACTTTCCACGCGGGTAGCCTAGGACATAGTCATGAGAGGGACCACCAAGTTCAGTCCTCCATGGTCAGCTACAGAAAAGATGCGCAAATGCAACTTCTTCCCTGCTTCAAGTAACACGTTATCAGTCATACAGGCAGGATCTGCCCCGCTGCCAGGAAGCAGTTACATTTCAGGCGTTGACACAACCCGCACGGTCAGTCAACAGCGTGAAGTCAGCCTGCATGGGTCAGTGGAGTAAAGATAGGGTTTCAAGGCTCGTCATGTTTCAGGCCGAGCTTGCAGCTGCCCTGCCTTACATGCCATTCCCATTGGCACCATTCACTTAAAGACACACTAATCGGCTCTTCTAATAGTGCTCTGGAACACCACTGTCTACTGGGCGAGGCTGCAGCAATGATTTATGGTAACCTTAAAGACTTCATCACGGTCTGGGACAGTACAATCTGCCTCCACAACGATTAGCCCACAGAGCGGTACAACTCCAAAGAGCAGCAAAGGCTGTGCCATCTTGGCAGGCTGCCACGTGGGAAGGAAACAAGACAAATTCAGCTTTGCTCTGGAGGTATGACCAACTCAGAAAGATTCTTTCTGTTAAGGGTTAAGTGAAACAGGGAACCTTCCCTCCAGTGGTCCCTTATTAAAGTGAAGAAATAAATCCTACTGACTGAAGCAGAACAAGGGTCGCTGCAGGAGGTATGGGGAAACGAAGAACTTCATTTCTGTTGACCTTCACTGCAAAGAGGGAAGGATGATCTTACAGCTAAAGCACTACAGTAGAAGTCTTGGGAGCCAACTTCTGTTTTTCTTACCATGGCATGCACTTGCCCGAGGATCTCAGCAACAACTTGTCTACCTTTAGGCCTCTGCAAAAAAATCAGTATTATAAGGGGTCCTCTTTCCAAGATAGGCTGACATCTGATATAAAGGGGAGTTGGGATATCGAGATTGGGAACACTCTTGAGAAAGATACTTTACGTAAGATCTGTGAGGCAAAACTGAACTGCTATGAATAGCAACATAGAACATACATTAGAGGAAGCATTCTGAGAAGCAACACAGCAATTTCCCCCACCTTTCTGTACTACTAAAAAATGTTTGCAGGAACATCAAAGAACATAAAAAAAAAAAAAAGTTATTAATTTCCTTCCTCAGTTAGGTAAACTCCTGAGCTAGAAGATACTCGAGAAGACAGTGCTATCGGCTGGTTGGGACAAAGAAGGTGCTTCCTCCGGCATCTTTCAGAACATGGGCGGTGGTGGTGCTGCTGCAGTAACCCCAGAGGCATGTGCTGGGGTCGCAGCGCTGCTGGGGTTCGCGCTGTGGGTGAGGACGGCCCGTTGTGACTTCCCCACAGAAGACAGACAGGAAGCTTTCAAGTCACAGCAGTAACAGCACAAAGCTCTCATTAGAAACTAAACAACTTTTCTGCTGGTGCTGAACATGACATTGCAGAGAGAATGCTACAGCCTTTTAAAAGGCAGATCTTAAGCACATGCCGGAGATTAATGTAGGTGTTTTCAGGCCTAGTTTTTTCAAAGGAAGATCTGTAAAATGGTTGAACCACCAAGGCTCAAATCTTTCTTTCTCCCTTGAGAGTACCATGGCCATACAGACCATCTTCACAGTGCTTTCAATTTTCCACCCAGCAAGATTTCAAAAAAGCTTTCTTAATTTTCCAAAGAGAAATTTTATTTTCATGCCTTGCCTTGAGTTAGAATACATGCCTTCCATCCAGGGATGCTGGGGTTCATCCAAGAGGAGTGTTCAAAAGCTGATACTGCTTCAAGGGGAAAGCCACACAAGCATTAAAAGGGAGATAGCCAGGCCCAGAGCAATGTGGAATCAAGAGAGCAAGTGCATCGAAAACATCCGAGTAGCATTAAAACTCTTCCCTGGAAGAAGGCATGTAGGCATTACAACAAAATGACTCTGTGAAGAAGAAAAATAGACATGTCAAGCTTCTCAACACTGAAATTGGCAGTGTGTAAACAGGTACTCCACTGATTTCTCCACTTTTAATTCAACCAGCCTCAAGTGGTGATGCAATCCAGGTGCAGCCTGCACTGTTTGGCAAATAAATCCTCTGTCCTTGAGAGAAGTCCTGTACTGAGAGATTATCAGTCTCGGACCTCACAGCAGTGACACGACTGACGAGTTTGCCCATCCTCAGGAAGTCTACAGGTTCACTGCTGATTCCATAAGCTGAAAACTAGTCTAATCACCTGTGTTGAGGACACTAAGACCTTAATGGCCTAAAATCAGAGAGGGCACAATCAGACATCTCCTTTTTGATTTATTGTATAGTGCATTGCTCACATTAATCTGCAAAACTGTTACTTACACACTAATAATCCCTGTATCTACAGCATATCCACTTGGTGTTTCAAGTTACATTCAATTTACAACTGTTAGGTCTAAAGCCTGCTCCAGACAAGTCAATGGTGACTCGCAAAGGGACAAGGACAGCATGTACTGTATTTAGTTGAACTACTGCTATATGGTTTAGTCAAGTTTCCAGCTACTGCCGCGTCTCATGCCCTTGCAGCCACATGTGACACACCTGTGCAGGGCAGTGTCTGTCACCAGCTCCATCGGTAACGAGCAATACAGTGCCAGGAACACCCCCACACCCCCGGAATGGAGCCTTGAATCCACTCCACGGGAATCCTGTAGTAACAAATGAAGCCTCTAAGCAGAAAATGTGATTTGACCACAAGGTTCTTCTGTTGTTGCTTGAAATACACAGTTGTCCAGTATCCTTAATGTACCTGTTGCATACAGCAAGCAGCTTTCCACTCATCATCTTCCTTCCCAAAACTTTCTAAAATATCTGCTATGCTTTCATCTCCATGCAGGCCTAGATGTTCCATTTCTTAAGCTTCTAGAATTTGTGAAGAATTGTATGGGCACCTACTTTTTAATTTTCTTGACCTGATTTAAATAGCACTCCATTCTTGTCTGCTGCCATCCCCTGCCCTGCTCTTAACTCTGTGGCACCACTTCCACAGTTTCACCCAGACTGGACGTGCTACCACAAAGCTCACGCTTGTACACTTTTAACATTCTCTTCAGTTCAAGCCCATTCATTCAACAATAAATGACCTTATTCAGGTTTCTTACCTCAAGATGACAAGAAAGGACAAGAGGAGCACCAGGTTCTACTCCCCAGGCAGCTACAGCACCACAGAAGGCTTTGAACACACTTTGCCAGAACTACAGCTGCATCCCTTCTCTTCAGCTGGAAGCCAACATGTGCCCAACTTTTAGGACAGGAGAGCAGACAAGCAGTGTAGAGCTAAGTCTAACAGCCCAGCTTGTCCCCTGCAAGCATTTTAGTCCGTTTCCTCAGACTCCAGTTCCTCTGTGAAATATTTTTGGAAGAAGTGTCTAAACTGTCCTCACAGAACTTGTGTCTGGGCAGACAGCACTAAGTGTCACATACTAAACATTCACAGCCCATTCACTGGGCCCCAGCAGGGAGAGAAACCGTCATGACAGCACCAATCAATGGAGGGATGAAGGATCAAAGCCAAGAGAACAATCATGACAAGGCACAGATTTCCTATCTTCAATTTCTGAAAAGAAAACCCAGCAGGAGGAGAGGAAGTAACCAGCGATGCCATCTCAAGCAAAGTCAACTCACAAGGAGGAACAACAATGTTAGGGTTGCACAGAGACATAGTGTGAAACCAAAAAAAGTCCCACATATGTAACTATCAACTCCATTTTTTTTTCTGCTCTAGATTGTAAGAAGGAATTAAAGGCCACAACCACCTTGCCGCTGTCATGTCACACAGGTGAGGGAAAAAAAGACAAAACAAAAGCCCATGCATGCCTTGTACAAGACCAACACAACAAAAAGCTGGGCATAAGAACAAAGAAAAAGGTTGTTTTTCAAGCAAGTGAGCTGTACATACACCTGCAGTCCTCTGCTCCGCTTCCGTATATGGGAAGCACTTAATCCTTCATTCTAAAGAATGAAGCTTGAAACCTACGGTAAAGTTGTTAGAATTCTTCCAACTTTTTTTTGAATAGCGGAAAGCAAATGCAGTTTTGACTCTAAGCAAAGTTCATTTCATAAGGCCATGGTCATCTCCACACACAGGTAGTTACACCTACCGTCACAGGCGGCACTACAAGCTTGAGTATGACTTTGCTGAAAGCAGTAACAATGGAGCATTACTAGCATGATTTCTCAGTTTGCATCAGAGGGAAAACCCACCGAAGGTCCATCTGTTCACACACAACCCCAGAGTAATCGCTGTTCCCATTTCAATGAGTAAGCAGGCTTTTCTCATTTTTACTTAAAAAACAAACAGAAGTCAGGAACACTGGTCATTTTCAGACTTTTATTAGACGGAAAAAAATAAATTTTCTATAGCAGCAGCCAAGAGCTAACAGTGGGAAAGCCACAGACGTGATGCACAGTCTATGATTAGAGACTCTTGATAAATAGATTCTTTGTTTATATTTGTTCTTTGAAGCAACTTGCAGAAATAATTTATTTTGCAGCTTTCCAGAATACCAATCACACCACAGATATCATCTAGAAGAGAAAGGAAAGACAGCTTCACAAAACATGGATTTCCACTGGGTATTGAGGGGCAGTTCAGCAATCAACAAAAAAAATACCAGCAACAAATCCACAAAAACCAACCACCACACTGTCCCTACCATTCAAATCTAAGCTGAAGTTCAGTTCTATTAGAAGACAACAGGGGCAGAACCATACTCCGCTGTTAAAAGCCACTCACAAAGGCCATACGCTGCCAGAAGGCTTCACCACCCTCACAAGGGCAGCAGTACTGACTCCAGCGTCAATGAGGGTTACTTTACTTTCCCTCTCACGAGGAAACACGAACAGTGCTCTGCGCCTGCCAGTGGCAGCAACTGAGACGCCAGGGCACCTCAGAGACTGCGCGCGTTCCTGAAGGCTGTACTTACCACATTCACCGTCCTGCTCATCTCACTCATATCTTGAAGCCCAGAGATCTCATACACTCTTTGTGAGCTTCAATCAGGTGCCTGCAATTTTCTTCCCCCTTCTCAATGATGCTGCAAAACAAAAAGATTTCCAAGGTTCAACAACAAAACGTTTGCTTGCTGCTACTCAAAGCCACAGAACTGACAAGCTGTTGGGGACAATCAAAAATCCCTATTAGGCTCCAAAGATCTTTTTGCCCATCCTGTCCAGGGTAGAGCTGTTTTGGGAAGTACAACACTACTGCAAAAAAGTGCCCAAGCCTGGAGCTGTGCACTTAGAACTCTCATGAAATGCGTAACAGAATTTCCTATTAACAGGCCAGTGTCTATTCTGGGCAGGTCTAGACTGGGATTTGTTACACAACGCAAGGCTGTCGCATCACTTTGAGTATGCTGATCTCGACAGCAACCAGTTTCAAATCATTCAGTACGGAAGCAACATTTCTCCAATAAGAGACCAATACAGAAAGGTTGGCCAGTTTTAGTACAGCTTTGGTTGATGTTCAGGGAACCTGAAGAAAAAAAAAACAGCTCTATTCAGCCGGTTCTCTGTTCAGCTTCTATGAAAAAATCGATTAAAAAAACCCCAGCTCTATTCAGCTGAACTCTGTTCAGCTACTATTAAAAAAACCAATTCACCACATATGGTAACTTTTGATGTTACTCATCCATCCAAGTGTCTAATACATATTCAAATAGCGATAAGGGCCTACCATCGTTGGTATATCGCATATACCGCAAAAGCAGTTCAGGTTTGCTCTTTGATTGACTTGCAGAGCACTTCCTGCCCCCAGAAACGGGAATTCCACCGTGCTGCAGAGCACGGGCCCCAGCTCTGATCAACCCTCATCTGCTACATTGTGCTGTTCTTGCTGACAAAGAGACTACCAAAATGTGAATAACTACAATACCTTACTGTCTTAATCATTTAAGATTTACTCCAGTAAGTACATCCAGATGTGCCAGCCATAGAGAGCAACTCTATCTGACCTGGGATTTGCATCCTACCACCCTTTTCTTAGAGGGCCCTGGACTCACCTTCACTCTACCATGTAATTAGACACACACCCCTAACTTTGGCAAAAATTCAGCATCCAGTAGTATATCACCTACTGAACAATATCTGTACTACCTGTCAGGTAAAAAAAAAATATTGTTTTGTCACCACATTAAAGTAATTTATTATCATAGACAAAGAAATTCTATTTTGGGGGTGCATTTCATACTATTTGATAGGTCCCGTGATAGTGACTAAGCCTGTAGTTACAAATGCAGCTACGTACACCATTGTTAAATTTTGCACGTCTGTGAGAAATGCCATCCTCTGGGACCTAAAAAACAAAGTTTTTTTCTTTATTTAAAGGAGAACAGCACTTATAATCAATTAAGCAATAAAAATGTTACAACTATCTGCTGGCACTTGTTGCTTCAGTCAACAGTAGCAGAGATCTGTAAGCAGTAGTGGAGATTTTGTAAGCTAATCTCTGAAACCTGTTTTAAACTAGGGCTACTAGATATTAATCGCTTCGGTTTTAATTTATCCTTTTAAGACATTTTCTTCTCCTCCTCCACGCTGTCCCTTCTCCATCTCCCACCCCACTTGGATACTCCAGCACCCTCAATCTGGCGTGGGCAGGGCTCCCAAAACCAACCCTGCACGTTGGCACGGCCAGAACCTTCTAGAAGACATCAACGAGGCGGGAGAGGGCGGGAAACCCACCGGGCCAGGCCGGAGGCGGGCGGAGGGATGGTTCAAACGCCCCGGCAGCCCGGCGACGGGCCTCGCCTGCCACGGGGAACACTCGCCCAATGGGCCACCACACACACACCCCCCCCCCTCCCCGGGGCGGCTGGTGCCCTCACCAGGCGTCCCGCGCTTTCTTGGTCTCGGGACAGGCGCAGCAGGCCTTCAGCGGCTTCTTCTCGCCCCCCGCTTCCCGCGCGCCCTTGGCGTCGCAGCTGGCGGCCGCCACCGTCGACATGGCGGGCGGCTGCCCGGCGGCCACAGCCTGCGGGCTCGAACGGGGCGCCAAGCGGCCGTGAACGGGCACCGCTCGGGGCCTTGAGGGCTCGCCGAGTTCCGGGTAAAGGTCCCCGCTTCCCGCCCCGCCCGCGCTGCCCCGCGGCATGCTGGGAGACGTAGTCCGGAAGCCCGACGCCTCCCCGCCTCTTCCTGCCCCCGCCCGCCGCGCTTGTCCCGGGGCGAGCGCGGGCCGTTGTAACGGGGAGCGTCTCCGCCACCGGGTCCCCGCTCTGTATGGTCAATCCGTCAACGTGTCGGAAAAGACGTTTTCCGGGAACGCTCGATACTCAACGAGCCAGAAGGAAAAGGGAAGGCGGAGCGGGCAGTGGGGTGAAAAATGGCGTCAGGAGCTGAGGGGACCTGGCGCAGCTCAGCCAGAGTAGGGACTGACGGGGAGGATCTCGGTTCCGCCGGAGCCCCGCTCCCGGATCGGAAAGCTGTAGCCAGCTACCTATCGGGCACATGTATGGGATCCTTTTCCCGGTTAAATGAAGGTGGCCCATCCTCCTTATAGCCAGCAGCTGGAACAGCCAAGAGATGTGTCATGTTACTGTAATCACGAGATCCCAGTACATCCCATCTTTTACCTCCCTGCATCCCTTTATTAAAATCAGGCATAACCAGGTCATACAACTCACAATAGCTTTTACGCCCCCCCTACATCCCTTTATTAAAAACAGGCATAATTGGGTCATACAAGTCACAAGAGCTGACAAGATACAAATTGTGTTAAGAACTGAATTTAGAATTAACGGTTTGTAACCACAGATCTTAATTTGGATGGCACACTCTATGTCAAGTCCGATGAAATACCTGCTCACAATTCTTAGTACAAGTACATAGAATCACTGCTTTAGATGTTCCTGCACCTCCAACAGTCCTCATCCCAGTTCCCGTTGGATGGTCATCCAGATCTTCTCCTCACACGCCAGGCAGCAGGAGGATCTTTTCCGGTCACTAGGACAGACTCTGGCAGCAACGGAGTTCCCATTCAGGTTCCACCAGCACTCCCCTCTCTGAATCCCGTAGGATATACATCCATGATCCACTCCATAGATGCCCCAGTGGCTGGGAGGGTCTACTCCGTTCACCAGGATAGGTGCTGGTGGGGATTGTGGCTGTCCATGAAGAGCAACCTCCTCCATGTGCCATGTGCCAGCCCTCCACGTCAGTCCATGTGAGGGCAGTCGTAAGTCAGGCAGCCGCCCTCCAGGGCTAACCCACCTGGGACCAACTTTACACCTTGTGGGATGAGGCCTCAGGCAACCACCCACGGATCATATTGCCCATGTTCTGCTTCACCTTCCGCAGTTACTATCATCGATAGGGATGAAGTAGCCATAACTCCCACTGGGGCAGAAGTCAACTTGGTTACCCTTGATTCCAACAGAGTTGGAAGGGCATCCAGCGGGACCGCATGGAGGTGTGACCTCTGCAGCTGAGCCCAGTTAGTAGTGATGATCCCATCTTAAGAGAGTCATGGCTACTCCCACCTCACAGTTAGTCGTGCCCTTTGGTCCTACTCAAGCAGCAGAGAAAGGTGGGGCTCAGTATTTTTATTGCAGTTGTGCACAGGAAACTAGAGATCTGTGGGGTGGAGAGAGCACGTGGCTGCACATAGAAGCCATCACTGGCAACATGGAATTTTCCCATTTCATGGCTGGGGGGCAGCCTGGCCGGTCCCTGCCATGGGCAATAAGGGAAAAGATACAGAGCTGCTTTTCCTTTGCAGTCTGCCCCAAACTAGGCATCAGCAGCCACTCTTGCCTTCTGAGAATCTGTTATATCAACTACCTGAAAGGAGGGTGTAGAGAGATGGGGGCTGACCTCTTCTCCCTGGGGACAAGTGATAAGACAAGAGGAAACGGGTTCAAGTTATGGCAGGGCAGGTTTAGATTAGATATCAGGAAACATTTTCTCACTGAAAGGGTTATTAAACATTGGAACAGGCTACCCAGGGAGGTGGTGGATTCCCCATCCCTGGAGGTGTTTAAGAAAAGGGTAGATGAAGTACTTAGGGACATGGTTTAGAAGTGGTTTTTGTCAGGGTAGGTTAATGGTTGGACTTGATGATCTTAAAGGTCCCTTCCAACCTCACCGATTCTATGATTCTATATACTTGGCTATTTTGCCAGAGTCAGCTCTCTCAGAGAGCTGCATGCTACACCTGTGCCTGCAACCAGCCCTGATGATGAAAGGGCTATTTCTGCACATATACAGATTGGCAGGCATGCTGCAGAGCAAAGGGACACCCCACACCGGTAACATGGGAAGGGCTGCACATCAGCAGATGTGACATGTTGAGAACTTGGAAGGGGAACAGATGCTGTGCCTTTTAATGGGGTATAGCAAGAGTCAAAGAAGAATTGGCAGCTTATAGCAAGTACTACGGGGATCCAAAATTGTAGGAATGCTGACAAAAACATTTGGAGGGACAAACGCCCCATATTTTAGGTATTTAATTAATTTTTGACTTTTAGGATCATTTTGGGGGGCAGATTATCCCATACTTGTCAATCACAGAGGTATTTATTTTGGTCTGTGATGAAGAGCAGAGAGCAGTAGCTCCTATAAAACAGGTTAGATGCTCTCAGTCTCAGCAAAACTTAGGAGCTCAAAATATCTGCTAGGGATCTGAACACTCCAGTCAGGTAAGAGCCTGAAAAGGGTCCTGCCCTATATAAAGCATGAAATATCAAGCAAACCCATTGTGTTCAAGAGCCCTGGTCAAGAGAGAGAATTATTAGTTATTTTTAGTATTTACCCTTCCAATAAGCCAGGCCAGAAGTGAGATCATTCTCTGTTGAGAAATTTCGCTCTTTTGTTTCTCTGGATCACCAAGGTGAATGCCAACGCCGCTGACTTGTGCTACCTGAATAAGTAAATGATAGGAGATGATTCTTTTTTGACCTTTTGACAAAGACAGACAAGAAGTAGAACCTAGCTCTTTTCCAGAAGTCCAAACATTTTCATCACATGGGTAAAGGCTCTCCTCTTTTCACCATGGAGGCTCCCCCGTGGCACCCTGAAAACGCAACTCCTTGAAACGCATCCTCCTGAGGAGATTGGCTATGCCTCTGAAACAGTGTCATGTAACACTCACTCACCTAATTAGCCACCTACTTAATTATCCATGAATCTCAGCTCAGTAGCCTGTCCCCAGCTATCCCATTTGACTAGGAAAGTTGTTCAGACTGCCCTACGCCCACGCAGCCTCCTGGTTCAGCACACAAACATGCTGCAAAATGGGGCAGAGACTGAAACGCCTATCAAAAGCATGCATCCAAAGCAGTGCCTTGTTTTTAGGATTTTTAATATATCAACCTCGTTTTTCTTTCTAATTAACTAGCTTTGTCTTTTCTTCCTAAAGCTTTATCTGCTGGCCACTATCCAAAGGCCTAGACAGAGCTGGTGATAGCAACACAAACTCTGAGGGAAAGCCTGTGGTAAAAAAAAAAACCTCAAAAGGGGTTTCCCAAGTTAGCAAGTGAACAGTATCCTTTATTTAACAACATCTTTTATTTAAAAAGAGTCTGAATGAGATTGATTTGGCCTGTAGAAACTAGAAAAAGACAAAACACCCCCACATTTTATACTTTTGACGGAGTTACAGAATACAAAGGGCAGAGGGCAGTTAAAATTTAGTCATCTTGGGAGAAGACTTCAAAGGGGTGTCTGCACAAAGGTATGGCCTGTGGAGACTGAACTCCTCTGCAAGCAGCGCTCATTTTAACTCCAGCAGCTTTCCAATAGATTAAGGAAAAGCACTGCTCTTTTGGCCATACTGCCTGCATGGTCATAGTTTGTAACAGAATCACCCTGGAAGAAGGAATCACTTCTTGGTGGCATGAAGGGGCAGGGGTTGGGAGGGAAAAGGAAAGAAATTGCCATTAAAGTACAGTTAACATGTTTTCATACTGATTGCACCCATTTGGAGTACAGTACAGAGGGAAGATCATAGGCTTTTCTCTTCTGACGTTACATCGTGTACAAGGATTGATTGTTAACTTGGTACTTTTTGTTTTCCATTTGTCCTCTGCCTGCTGACAGTGACAAAAGAATTATATTAAAGAGTATGTGTTAGGACGAACAGATTCCTCTACCAGTCAGAGAGGAATGGCTGAGGGCAGGCTATTGAGCTCAGACTGCTGGAAAACTGACAGATCCAGTATCCAGGAAAGGAGATTCAGTGAAAATCTCAGAGCTTCTGAAAAACATAACAAAAAAAGACCCTCCCTCAATCTACCATGTCACTTGGCAGCCTGGTGCCACACATGTGAGAGTACAAGGACTACAGATTGCACTGGATGCTTACAGCTCTGGATTTAGAGGAGTGATGGGTGAAATGGGGGGAGACTGACCAGTTGCCCTGGTGTTCCAAGTTATTTTCCCTGTACAGCCCTTTATCAGAATTAAAGAACATACAGCTGTATATCTACATCACAGTAGCACTGCAGTCTATACCATTGGCTTCTTGTATCTTCAGTTTCAGACAACTGAAAGAATGGCTGTCCAAAAAAAGAAGTACTTGTCTCAGAGAAACTCAAACAGACTTTTCAAGGAACCTCGAAAATATATTTACATTCATTGTTACTGTTAGTTAGGGTAAATCCCTATCAATGTCGGTTGAAAGTAGCAGTGTGGGCTAGTCTGGGGTTTTCCAGATCTCTCACACTCCTGATATACATGATAGAAGGTAAATTTAGCTATGGAAAATTTGTGTGATAAAACAGAGCTGAATATATTTTGATATTTTCCACATACTGCCTATTCTGGGAACCACTAACCATTTACCGTCTTGAAAAAAGAAACCAGTTTAATACTGCTCTAGAGAAATATTTTTGTCTTTGACTTAGTATAAACATGCGACGGACACTGCTCCAGCAGCCCAGTCAACCATACAATGTGTATGATTGTCAAAAAAGTTGTGTTTGTGGTCAGTGCTTAGATACACACTGGGGAGGAAACCAGGGTCAAGGGGGAGGAAGGAGGGAAAGGACTTCAAACCTCTGAGCAAGATGACTTGTCAGGGCCCTGTTGCCTATTATATTAATTGCCCAACTACAGTATAGAGTTTTCTTTTTGATCAGAGTTGCAGACCAGCAACTACAATACTATCGGCTCAGTGATGTGACCTGAGAGAGAATGAATGTTGGGACAGAAGGCCCTTTGCTCTGGTCCAGTACAATGGAAGAGACTCTAAAGTGATTAACTACATCCCCTCTAAGCTTCAAACTCCATCATGAGGTGAAGGCAAGTGGTTCACTGGGCTAAAATCACCCCAAGAAGTGATACACCAGTCCCTTCCCAGGCTGAAGAGGCAAATGCCCATGTTTCAGGACTATGTGCTTGGTAAGTCAGAAAATCCTAGCCTGTGTTTGGAAAATAACATCGCTAATCCTCCAAAGGACATGAATCTCCAAAGGACATGAATCTGCAAAGGTCTGTCCCTTCACTGCACTCCAACCCTCTGTTTTTGGTTAAAAATCAGAAAAAAAGAGCCCAGGTTTGAAAGTGTTTAGGCATGAAGAAGATACAAACTAGTCAGCCAGGGGGAAGTTTTGCTATCCTCAGGTTTATTTTTCTCCCTCCACTGCAGAGTTAACCAAGACAGCTGCCTATATATAGTTCTCTCCAAACAGGAAACCTCTTCCATTCTGACTTATCATGACTTGAAAGAGTAAGACTTTCACACTTCTGCATAACCCTATATGAACTGTCAGAACTAATCAGAGTGTGACCCCAAGCAATCAGACAGCTGAGCCCTTGTTAATCTATAGCACCATATGCATGCCTGGATGACCTCCGTTTAGTCACCCCACAAAAAAAATCAAATGCTGCCTAAGGTCTATGCTTATGCATTACAGGAAATCTTGTTCAGAACCCAAGTCCACTTGCCTGTGTATTTAAGAAAAATACCTCACTGTAGTTCCATAAAATACTCCATAATACAAACTTCTAACCTTGATCAGTTCTGCTGCAAACGAGGCAGTGTTCCTGAACAACTCCAGTGAATGGTGTTAAGTTGTCCATCAAAGAAATCCATTTCTTTTCCACTGCACACGTTCCAGTTGTCCTTTTTTTCTCCTAAATGCTGTTGCTATTAACAATTTCATTCTGCTTGGTGGCATGCCATGTTGATGTCTGTGTTGGTAGCAAATCTGGCTTGTTTGAATCTACCCAAGTCTGTCTTTATCATGTTTTATGAAATGTGAAACTCCACTATAGCAAATAGTTTAACATTTACAGCAAACTGCAGGAGCTAACTGGAAGCCTGGAAGGAATCATTAGAATTTACAAATACACAAGCAATTCTGTTTTTGAGATGTCACTGATTGCAGCAGCATAATTCTATGTACTCACATCCCAGCATCTCACTCCTTTTAAATATTGCATCAAAACACATGCTGTACAGTGCTGCAAGTTGCTTGTAAAGAGCCTGCGGCACTGCCTTCCTTCTGAATCCATTTAGAATCCCCACAGCTGTTACTGGCAAAGTTACAAAATAACGAAGAAAATGCAGTCACTCTTAAACCATTCTTTTACACCAGTGGTCAAGCTAAACTTTCACTTTCAACACTTAATTCTCTTCAACTTGTTTTCTTCTGCTTTTCTTATCATTGATCCAGGAGATGAATTTCTGAGTCCAAGGAACATTATTGGCACTTTTTGAAAGATCTTTAGAATCCTTATTCCCACCAAAAATCAACTGGACTTGAATATCAAGTGCTTAAGGATCAGATTTTAAGAAGCATTAGGGCATCTTGATATGCAGGTTGAGGGATTCTCAAGAGAGCCTGTTTACATTGACATCTTCCTAAATACATTTTATAGCTTGAGTACAATTATTTCTGAAAAAGTGACATGGGAACACAAGTCATCTATGTGCAGAAAATTTCATCTAAACCTTCAGCTCAAGACCATATCCTGACTATTTTGCCCTGTTTTTCAATATGCTGTACACTATGCTGTGCAGTATTTTCTCCAAGTACTGACTGTCTTGGATTGCTACTTCCACTATGTAACAAACACTAAATTTTACTGAATGCATCCTGTCAGGACTGGCATATCATTAACTTAAACTACTCCCTTATTTAAAACCCACAGTAGATTCTTCCAGGTCTGATTCTCCTAGGGGTCCATCCAAAGACTTACTTAGGATCAAACAGGAACTCTAGGGAGTTCTGTCTCCACCATTTGAGACTGGGAAGTGAAGTGGGAAGGGCTATGTGGGTGCAGGCAAAGACAGAGGGGAAAAACAGGGGAATTTTCAAGACTGGAAAGAACACAGGCTTTGTTTTCTTAGACAAGGGAAGTGATACTTACACATCCTTCCCCAATCCTTGAAAGGGCTCTCTTCAGACCCCATTCGATTCTAGCTTTTTTCTTCCCATGGCCCAAGTGTCCTGTCACTGCTGTCTCACCCTTTTATTTCTGGCAGGCCTCCCCCAGGCCCTTGGATGTGTGCTAGCCTTCAGCTGACCTCCATCCAGTGGATTGCAATTAAAGGATGGTAAGTAAATATTTTTTTGGAACGGTTTAATAGACAGAATTAAGATCATGTTGCACTAATTGTTTAAGAGAAGAGTATAGTGTATGGAAGAGTTATATTCCATTATAATAACAAGCTGAAATGAGACTCCATAGCAATTCTGTCCAGCTACTCGATTTCCATGAAGAGAGGGGCTAAAACAGTCACAGAAAATCAAGATTCTCTGATGCTCTCCCTTCAGATCAGGCAAGCACAAACACTCAATTCCTAGTTGGAAGCCAGACTTGACCAGGCACCTTGGCAAACAACAGGAGAAAGAGCAAGGAGTGCAGAAAGGCTGCAGAGGTCAGCAAGGTACTCCATTTCATAGTTTTTGTCATGTCAGATAAATACATACTACATGTCTCCCTGTGTGCTGAACTGTTAAGCTGCCCTGCACTACTGTGGGCTTTAGTACAAGCCATTCATCAAGCAGCCAGTAAAATCTAGCTACTAAACTCCTGAGCTTCTGCCTAGAGAGATCTCCTTGGCTCAAGGAGACAACCTTCTCTCCACAGCCCTTGACATTCTCAGGGAGTCACCACCCCTCTTAGTCACACTGGCCCCCTGCCTAGTCTGAGGGAGAGCACAGTCAGGAAGCATGACAGGTTGGCCAGGCCAGGATTGTCGCCGCTGGTGACGGCACCCTCCCTGTATCCCTCTGCAGGCTGAAGAGGTGCCACCCATCAAGTGTTAAGGAGATCAGTACTGCAGTAGGGCCTCTCCTCAGACTTGGCTGAGTGAAATAGGGCAAATCACAATCTATCCCCATCCATACTATTAACAGGCTCCAAGTGGTTTTTGGATTGCCCTTTTAAAGAAATGGATATCACCAGAACCATAAGTCAGTGGTGGCTGGAACACCTTCTGCTCCCTGCAACACCTCACATCCCTCCTCAAGCTTCTTCTAGTTACAGCTGCCTCTTGCTTGCCTACCTGCCCGTCTGCCTTCCTTCCCTCCCTCTCCCTCCCTGCACTTGGACTCCTTTTTCCCCACCATCAGTGGGTTTTATCTCTTCCCCTCAGCTCTACAGGCAGCTACCAGCAAATACAGTTGTTAATTTATTTACTTTTTAAACAGACAAACAGATGATAAGGCTGGAGCCAAACCCTCACAAAAAGCATCTATGGAATCCAATCACAACTCATATATAAGCACATTTCTTGTCCAGGTCTCCAGAAGCAAGAAGTAGTTGGATTGCTTTGAAGATACAAGCTCGGCCCAATTTCTAACCCAGAAATATGTGATTAAATCCTGTCTGTTAAGTCAACGTAATATTCCCCTTCCATCAAATTGTTCCTCTGATTTCCAGGGGATAATTATATCCAGAGGATAAAAAAAAAAGCCTCCATCAAATGGTTCCTCTTACCTTCCGTGCTCTGACTAGGATGTAGCATCTCCTCTGCTTATTCAAACACTGATTGGGACAGCAAGGAACAGAGGGAATCTAAAGTTTCCTTTTGAGAAGAAATGTCTTAACACACTGGAACTTGCTGACATGTTGGCATTGCCATTTATTCCTGAGCATTGCATGGGACACTCGGGACAAGTAAGAACACTAGGAATTCACTAGTTCCCTAAGGAGTTCAGTCCAAGAACCTTTTCCTACAGAGGTGAGACAATACCATTCCAGCAAATCATCCAAATATCATCCCTGTTCATTCAGAATCTCATCCAAAGCCCATCCAAGTGAAATTAAGTATCTGAATGCCCTTCAGAGGATCCCTGAAGTGTTGGTAAACTTGGGGGTTTTGTCACAAATTGGACTTCTCTGAACCATGGGCTGAAATTGTCTTTAATTCTGCCTTCCTTTTTTTTTAAGTGCTGATCAGAACTGTTACAGGAGTCTTTCAACAGGCTTTGAAGTTAATCCTTTAGCTGTGATCACATTTGAACTTTGACTTTAGACTATCTTCATTTGTAAATTGCTTTTAGTACATGAAATGTGCCAACAGTTG
Source organism: Rhinoptilus africanus (assembly GCA_013400135.1). Lineage (NCBI taxonomy): Eukaryota > Metazoa > Chordata > Aves > Charadriiformes > Glareolidae > Rhinoptilus > Rhinoptilus africanus. Next base: position 111,228 of record VXBO01012087.1, on the reverse strand, counting down.
TACTAAGAAAAGAAAAGCAAGGGAGAATAGAACTTTCATTTGTTTTTTTCTGTTTCAGTAGTTGTATCTCAAGATGTCTCTCTCAGCAGAACTCTTAGTAAAAACAGCACAAAGACACCACAGACTTCACCTTGGCAGTGCTCCATGTACCACAATCAGTACTCCAAGGCCATTTTTACAAAAGATGTCACAAGTTACAAGTGAGGTATTTCACAATGGATATAAGGCCTTACTATAGCCAAAAGCCAGCAAAGAGACAAGGCCTCAGTCCACAAAACATCAGATTTCACAGCATCTGTCTTCTCACATGTTTTTGAGACTTACCTCTGCTTCCTGCTGGAATAGTGACCACATCTTCCTCCTCCTCCTCTTTTCCTCACTCTCCTTCACCATCTCTTCTGATGGGCTGGCAGGAAGGCCTCCTTCCCCTGGATTAAAACCCGCCAACCACACTGACTGCAGCCTTGTGCTGCTGCTTTCCAGCTCCTTCTGAATCACACACCTGGAAAGAGGTGTTTATTATACACAGTTAGTAACCCATGTGGACATCGGACAGGGAATGGAAATTAGGGCTTACCTTGGATGGGTCCAAGGGCCAAATTCATTTTATACCATTTCACATTTAACAGAAGTGGTGAACTGGCACCTTCCAGGTTAGACTGTGATGGACCATACATGGAGAAATCGTGACCTCCTGTGGCAAGAATGGGAAATGGCACTCTAACGGTTACTAAATTTAAATAGATGACTTGAACTTTGGCATTTCCTGCCATCGAAGCCTCAGTGATGCTTTTAATGCTATAACTTTGTTGCCTGTAACTTAGATTTCTTTAAGAGCTAGAAGAAAGCCACCACGCAGCATGACATGCACCCAGCACCACAACAGTGCTGTCATTTGACAAGGGCTAACAAACAGAGAGCCAAAGAGGACCATCTACATAATTAAGCTTAACACTAGATGGATGACATCTTGCCAGAAATTTCACAGATCCTCGTGGATTGCAGCGGAAAAGTCACATTCAAGAAAGCCAGTTCCCTCCCAGGCTTTGGAGAACACAAGGAAAACAGACATCTCAGGAAGACTCATCATCTGTTTAGCTTAACTTCTTTGCCTTCTCCCCTCCAAGTCCTGCTTTTCCACACCCTTCCCCACTTTTTCAGCTCCTCATCTAGGTCTCCCATTTTCTTGTCCAGACCACTTCATTTCTGCTCTACTGGCTGCTCACCCTGTCTCTCCCTCCATCCTCCCCCTGCACATTGGTTCTCTACCACCTTGTTCTCACCTACTAATTTTTCTTTGCTCAGCCAGACAAGTTTCCCCTCTAACACTGCACTTTCACCCCCAATCCATCTTCTCTTTGTCCAGCTACTAATCTGCTCTCAACTAATGCCTAATCTTACCTTCCTTGACTAAATTTTCCACTTCTTTTTGTCTGATTTTACAGTTTAAACACATCAGCAAGTCATCACAGCATAGCAAGTCCACCAACAGAGTGGCAGTAATTCACCCTGCAGCAAATTACACCGTCTTATCTGAAGGTTAACATGAAGTAAAATGTCCATCAGCCTCTTTCACAGGCAGCTAAACCAGTGCTTTTTACCACAATTTTGCAACATACTAAGCATTAGCACAGTTACTCCACTCACTGATTGCACAGTAACTCACAAAGGCGTGGACAGTTTACTCACACCTCTGAGCACCTGGTGTCCCCTCAGAGACAAATGTCTATTAAAAAAATAATCCCCAAAAAAATCATCAGATAAACAGCACCCAAACTCAGTCTTGTTCTGGAAAACCTATTACAGGAAAAAAAAAACCCAAACCAAAACCAACCCCCCAAAAAAACATGCTGCAGCCCGCAGCTCTGAGGAAAAAGCCCATCAGTCAAATTCTTTGAAAACTGTACCTCAGAAACAAGAATCTTTTTTGATTGCTTACAGTTTAGTTGCCTTCAGCTCACTTTCACCAGAGCAACAGGATGTGTCCTTGATGGGGACAGAGAGACCTGGCAGATAAGCTTTGAGTCCCTTTTCCAAAGCGCTGGTGAGAGAGACAAGGTTGCCAGAGTTTACTGCCTGGGGTCAAACATTTTCTCAGATCCTTTCATGTTTTGGGATCTTTTTCTTTGGAAATGGCTGATCCCCAATTAGGAAAAAAAAAAAAAAAAAAAGAAGAAGAAGAAAAAAAAGAAAGAGAGACCAATTCAGACGAAACCTCACCCCTTTGCCATTTCAGTGTGTTCCACAGCACACACCAGTGTGCCAGGGGCCCTGGCCAGGTCTCACTCCAGCTGCAGGTCCACAAGAATATGAAAGACTTCAGACAAAAACCATTCAGGATAGTAACAATCAACACATCTTTCAACACTTCTAAGGCAGTTCACTGTCTGTATCTGTAATTAAAAGAGATTTCTCATAAAATAAGCCAGTATTTCACACACACGCATACCATAATCTAATCTAAGCACGCTCCATGAACCTGAACCTTGAGCTTTTTAGCTCAGCCACATATACCTGTCACCTCCTGTGAGCCAGTGCTAGTCTTCAGGCAGCTACGCAGTGACCTGAAAACTTTTATCTTTTATTTTCTGGCAGGCTAATTTTCAGCCACATCAGACTCCTGAGATGGTTCGCCACACAGTCTTTCAGCTGCCAACACCAACAGATCAGAAGCAGTGGGGCCAGGCAGCTCATGGTTAACAAATAAGGCGGCAACATCTTACATTTAGACTAATTTAATGCAATTAAAGTTAATAGTGGGACTGCATCTTTTTCATCTTCCACAACTCCAGAGTACTCATCTTTCAAGCTATGTCCTGGGCTTTTGTTGTACTCTAGCAACAATTCATGTAAGTTTTCCATTGTTCCTTCACTACCTGGTTTCCACCTGGTCCCTTTCCTCATCACAAAAACAGAAGTCCAGGCCATTGGTATCCAGTCATCTCTGAAAACATTAAAGTGGAAAAATGAGTGTGGAGCCAACAAAGAATCATTTTTTGGCCAAAGTACAGTTTACACACTTCGTTACCTCAAGGCAGATGTCCAGCATGGAAAATTTCAGCATGGAAATAACAAAGTTCTAATGAAAGGAGACATAAAAAAGGAAAACTGAACCTGATCATGAGAAGTGTTGGGCAATTCTATCAACAAGTGACCTTTGCTGCCCCCGTCAATAATTATAATAAGGTATCACTTTGTAAAGCTCTTCAGTAAAACTAAACACTTTACAGCCTGCTGAGTATCTTTAGGGCATAATCAGGACATTGTGGAAAGTAACATTCTACAGATGTCACTCAGCAAAAAAGCTGTGACAGCATTTCTTAGTTCAGACCCACACCTGAGTCTTCAATTAATCCATTTTGATCGACTACCCTAAGAAAGAAGTTGTTGCTTGTTATGGTTGGAGAAACCCACACAATTTATTGTCATTTAGACAATTATTCTATCACCGATGACCTCTCCTCACCCAGGAAGAGGAATCAGAAAAATACAAGGAAACCCAAGGTTTGAAATATAAACAGATTTAATAGACTAAGATTAGATAATTAACATTAATAACAGTAAAGAACCGTAATTGATCCCGATACCAGTATAAAGCTACAAGGATTATACCCAGCCAGTGCTATCAGCAGGAAGCTGCACAGTCCCAGCAGTAGACAGCAAATGTTGCACATTGTGAGTGTTATGGCTTTGGGAGGAAGGGAAGGACTCAGGAGTCTGGTACCGAGGCAAGAAGTTCTCTGGATCACAGCCATCAAGCGAGACAGAGAACTTCACAGCAAGCTTTCTAATTTACATTGAATGCATCGCTCATGATATGAAATAATCCCGTTGGCCAGCTTGGGTCAAGTACCCAGCTCTTGCTCCTCCTCATTCCCGCACCTGGCACGCTTGAAAACACCAAGACCTTGAAACCTGCATACCATGGCTGCTATAAAGTAAATATTTTCACTCATTCATATGCTAGAGTCTTTTAAAAGTGCAGTTTTCCCAGTCATTAGAAATTCACCCTGTGTCGCTCAAACCAGGGCATTGCTTCAAACAAGCAATGGGCCTTTAAAGAGGAAACCAGCATTCAAAGTTGAATTAAATGTCTACATGTAAATTGGCAGAGCCAAGGAATTTGGAACCACAGTCCTAATGTTGCTTTCTTGTGAGCCCCGGAGGGGACATAATTTTATGTCAATAGGGCAAGCTGTGAAGAATTCTTTAATGTGCACATTTCTATACACAAAATAACTAACACAAGGGACCTTCTTCAAGACCACGGGCAGAGGAGAGGGCCCATTTGCAATACCACTGCTCTTTATATCCTATTCCAAAAGTCTCGGCAGCATTGTCTCTGAATCTCCTTAGGCTGACAAAAGCGTTGGCCCTTCCTCTTTAACAGCATGAAGGAGCTTCCGTCTTTGTTCATTATAGATTGTGGCCTCCTCCTTGCAAAGAAAGCAATGTGTCTTAGTAACAGTATAGTAATTATTTGTAATGCTTTCTTTGGGTCCCTCCAGATGCTCTACAAATGCAAAGAAAAATACCTGCTGGCTCTCTGGGAAGCAGACAGCAAGCCCATTTTCACTTTATGGCAGCAGTAACAAGCAGAGCCAGGAATAATACCCAAGCTTGAATCCGGCCCCCACCTGTAATTGCTAAACCAGCTTTCTTCAGTACGAAGTGAGGATCCAGGGGAACTGGAGAGCATCCCACCGAACAATTTTAGCAAGAGCTGTTTAAAAGCAAAAATACCTAAGCCCTTCCGGGGGGCGGGCGGCCGTTCCCTGTCCTCCTCAAACCACCGCCAAGCCGCCTCCACGCCCGTTCGTCGCTCCGCTCTCCTCCCCCACCGCGACGGGGGCTCTCCGCGGCTCCCCCCCGGAGAAACCGCGGTCACCAGCGGGGAAGGGCGCTCAGCTGCCCCCGGGGCGGTGGGGAACGATGGAGACCCTCCGCACATCCCCGCCTTCCAGGCGGCAGCAGGACAGCACTGCCCGCCCCCCGCCGCCGCCTCAGCTACCCGGCAGGCAGGCAGCACAAAATGGAGGCGGGAGGGCCTCGCCGCCTCGCAGGCCCCGGGGCTCTCGGGGAAGTTGGAGGAAGCAGCGGGAGGGAAAAACCCCAGGGTCGGGGCCACCCCCGGAGAAAAGCCCGAGAAAGCCCCACCGCCTCCCCCACCCCCAGCCAGTAACGGCCCACCGTAGCGGGCGCGGCCTTCCCCGGCCCGGCCCGGCCCGGCCCGGCCTCCCCCGCCGGCCGTCGCCATGGCAACACAGGCGGCGCCGCCATGAGCCGCTCGGTGGCCGGCGCGGGGCGGGCCCCGCTCCTCGGGGACGGCCGCAGCGGCCAAATGGCTCCCGGCCGGACTTTCGACTGCCTCTACGGTACCGGGCCCGGCCGGGAGGGGCAACGGCCTCCCCGCTGCGGCCCCCGGGGATGGGGGACCGGTGCGGCCAGGCCTGACATCCCTCCGCGGGGAGGGAGGCCGCGTCCGACGGGACCGGGCGGGCCCGGGGCGGGGAGTTAGGTGCTGGGGGGTGGGCGTGCAGGGGGAGAAGGGGTCGGTCTGGCCGAGCAGGCCTCCCTGCCGTCTCTCCCCCGGGCCTCCCCAGCCGGCCGGCCGGCGGGTGAGGGGAGGTGCGCGGCCGGCGTTGGCCGAGGGGCTGTCACTGCGCGACCGGCGAGGGGCTTGTCGGGGGAGGCAGGTCTGGAGCTTGGAGGACGGGTACCGCCCCAGGAGCGGGGCAGAGCCGCGTTGCGGTAAAGCCTGAGGGCTGGCAGGAGTGAGGGAGCGATGAGGAGCGAGGAGAGGTTTGGGACTATGAAACGTTTGTGAGCCGGGGGAAAACCAGCACTAACTCTTTGTCCCAGGGGGAAGCACGGTGTACACTATGACATTTCCACTGATTACCATTGCACTGTGCTTTCTTTTTTCCATTGCATATCTTCATTTTCTAATTATGTTGGCACTGCTTCCAAGGAAAGTAGATTTTTCTTCGGTCATGTGCATCTTCCACAGAACAGTTGTATTTCAGCTCTGATGCTCATTTGTGCGATGGTGGAGTTTCTTTAATATGGAGACGTGTTTCGGGTTTTTTTTCTTTCCTAGTTTCTTTTATACTGTCTTATGGACAGACATTTAAAGAGGGAAGTGGAGCCTGACAGTTCATGCTGATTTCTCAACTATGTAACTAGTTCCATTTGATCATTTATCTTTCAGACCATCTGTATACGTTATCAAGTGAGAAGAACCATTCAAAGTCAAATGCCCATGTTCAACTTGTCGGTGATAAAGTGGTAGGTGTTGGCCAAAGATGGCTCACATGTGCACCTCTGTATTTCTGTGTGTGTGCATACATACGGGTAGAAACTCTGTGCGGTTCTGAGCTGCCCTCTTAAAACAGCAAAACACAAATGAAAGGAAGCAGTTTTATCTAAAACAAGATTAACACAGAGAGTAACCATGACTGCTGGCCTAGGGTGACTGTGTAGCAGCAGCCTAGAAACTCTCAGTTTCATGTCCTGAGTAATTTCCTAAATTGTGTGTCAGTATTTTTAACAGATACCTCCAAATGCTGTTAACAATAGCTTGTATATGTTATTAAGATCTAATAAAAGAACTGGACAGTTGTTGGGCTGCTATTCAAGCAGAGCTGTTAAAACGTGTTATTTTACAGGGTGCCTCCTTACTTGCCTAGGAATATACTTATACTACAGCTCAAGATAGCATACTTAGACAGTTTAAAATGAACTAGGTAGCGACATCTAAGCAGCCTGTAAAGATTGCAAACCCATCCTGATTTTTCATACTAGGTTAGGGCAATTTAACTTCTTGGCTAAGCCCTTAGGTAGTTAGCCCATGCTTAGCTCCCTCCTGCATTTGCTCCTCTGCTATCAGTATTCACCCTGGCTAGTTTAAAACCAGCTAGGGCACTTCTGTGGGAGTTGCAGTCACACCTTTAGACAGCAGTGGTTGATGGCTGGGCAGGCAGCATATAGACAGAATGCCAAAGGAAAACAGACTTAGTACAACTGCACAATAAATTGAATTTTAAACAAAGCTATGCTCCTGAAGCTACTCACTTCAGTGAGCCTGCAAGGCAAGATATTCTGAACTCTGGAACTCCATTGCTGTACAGTGAGGAGAAAATCCCCGGGCAGCTTTCCAACAATGGAATCAAAAAACTTTTTTTTGAACAATGTTTCTAGATGTCACTTACCCCATTATATCAGACCCTTTCTTGTATCTATATGAAAAAACTGTGTGTTTGCCTCTCTGTAGGGAGACATACACATGGAGCTGAAAACATTGCCTGTTATCAGAGGTCCTCGCAACAACATGGCTGTGTTAACAGTTTGGGCCAGACAAAGTAAGCAGGCATACTGTCACTAATACTAATATTGTCACGTCATGGCTGTAATGTTGCAGATGGGTATGGTGACAGACTCTGGCTTGCATAAAACATGTTTTAAGCATATGAATCAGCAAATGCGTACAGTGCGATACAAAACAATAAGACTTTGAATGCTTAGCCTACAGCATCACAAAATGGAGCGGGCAGTGGTTGTGACAATATTAGTTTATAGGGTTTTCCAAACTCTTGAAAGTTGAATTCCCTTTGAAGAGAAGTGAAACAAAAATGCCGTCCCATGCACAGCAAGCAGCTAGTCACGGTAGGGAGCCTCGACCTTCATCATCTGACACTCTCTTACACTCTGGTGGGTTAGTGTCCTTGAAATGTCACAACTGCCCTATATGCATCTGAGTTAACACCTGCTGAAATGAAAGGGTTGATTCACAATTCAAATCTGGTTTCTGGCTTTACAGAAGCTCGAGCCAATATAGCTACATCACTTATACTGGAGTCACGATTGCAAAGATATATTGGCAACCATAAATTTAGCGATTTAAGACACATCTACCCAGAAAAATTAGTGCTTCGAAGGGAGGGTGTGGATTTTTTAATATGATAATTTTTGTGTGCTAACTCCCATAGAGATATTTTTAACACATGCTAAAATTGTTACAGTATAAAATAGTGTAACTTTACTCTGCAAGTGGAATATGTTACTTCATTTCTAGAGCACACGAAATAGGAGGGAGTTACATAGGGTAATGTGCTAGGAGCTCACATTACTGCACATTCACAGTTACTGCACACTAACTTCTTTATGTAACGAACCATTAGACCCTTTGATTTTAAGTATAAGTTTAGACACTGGGAAACAGCCAGAAGACATATCTGTGCATCTGCTGCTAGTCTGGTATGCTCCACATCTTGAGAAGTACCATCTAACCAGCTGACATCATTAGCATACGTATGCCACCTTCTTTCCCCATTCCAAATGTGCAGTCCTGTAAATCACAGCAAGCTGAAATTCCGATCTCTTTAATGCTGTTTGAAATCGCTAAATCACTGCCTCTCTTCTTTGTGTCTACACAAACATTAGGTAAAGGCACCAATGTTAAGAAGTATGTTTAGTAGCTTGATCCATTTCCCGGGCTACAGTCTGCACTTGGAGGGCAAAGATCCAATGTCTCCATTTATCAACCGAAGATGGAGAGGGAGGGCTCAGCATTGCCTGGAGGCTCTTCAGCAGCTTGCTGTGTAAGTGTTCTACGGTTGGATAATTTAAAAAAACCATACAAACAAAACCAACAAAAACCCATGCACATTGAAGTGGCAATGACTGCAATTTGCTCCTACTTATATTTCGCTTGAAATTAAGAGATTGCAGCTGTTGTGGAGTACCGTTGCCCATCTGTTTCTTGCAGGGTGGATGTTGCACATTCCTTCATCCCTGTGCTATCTGCTTTGCAGCAGTTGCTGGGAAGAAGAAGAGCTATTTCAGACTCTTATAGATCAGATAAGTTATGGAGACTTCAGTGATTCATGTGTGTTACTTCAGCGGGAGCTGTTTCCTTTTAGACCCATGCAGTTGCAGCTGGTTAGGTTGCTTTTGTTGCTCATTCAGGAGTGTATGGGGCCTGAACCAGGGCACACACATAGTGTAGGGGTTTCTTAGTTGAGCTTCCTCCTGGCATCACAATTTGTGCTTCTGATTCAGCAAATATTTAAAGAAACATTTATGTGTTTTGCCACACCGTGCGTTTTTTTGAGTCCTCTTGTAGCTGTATTCAAGACTGCAGGCATCAGCCTAGGTAGTTGTTTTCCGAGGTTTTTGCTGCATTAACAAGCTAACTTTAGACCATGGGCTTTTCAGATGATGCGTGCTCTGAGGTTTCTGGTAACTGAGTTCTACCACATGCCAGACAGTAAAGAAAGACGTTTAAGAGTGATACAGCGGATTTCACACCTGGTTATGTTCGGATTTGAAAGCATACTCTTCTCATTTCCAGAATAAAATAAGAATTTTGGAGCCTTATTCTTTTCAGCATTTCAAACTGTCCCCAGCACATAAAAACCTCAGTGTCTTCTTATATTTTGCCTGTTATTGTGTAACAAGAACTTGTTTGATGCCTGCCCTGCTTTAAAATTGATTTACATTTCAACAACATGCATTTGAAAAATGTCTTGTAATTAACAAAAAATGAGAAATATATCCCCTCTGTTTCAACCTGCACTGATTGACAGTGTTGCTGATACTGAAGATAGAATATTTCCCAGCTGTCTTCTGTAGTTGCATTGCCTCTGCAAGGTTACCAGGAATAAATGCTCATTTATTTCAGCAAAGTCAGCAAATATAAGTCAAGGACATGCAAGAGGCAGGATCTCTGGAATAAAAGGGGCTGTTTCACTGGGTTCCCATTGTGCCTATAACTATACCATAATAGGATGAACAGCTTATGCTAATAAAGTTAGATCATAAGAATAATTGCCCACCTGTGCTGAATGAAACACAAATCCATCTGGATAGAGCAACAGTCTGATATGTAAAGAGTCAGCTAGTGGAACTAGCCATCAGCTCAATTAACTCATTTGAATTACAAACACAACTTCACAATAATAGGTTGATTAGTGCTGAGCAAGTATCTCAGGTTACTGCACTGCATCCAAAACATTCCACTCTTTTTTGTTATGTGATATGACTGAAAGCACTGGGAAGAGATGACTTTAAACTTACCTTGGCAGTAAATTGTGTGTCCCGGGAGGTTAATGAAGCATCTCTCTATAGGCCTTGCTGTAGTGGGTAGCCATACTGTGGCTCCCTGAGTTCCACACACAGCTCACGGGGCTTATATGAGGTCTTTGAAGACAACTGATCTCAGCATGCAATCCTCTGTTTTGATCCCAGCTGTCCAGCAGTGTTGTGTATTGTTAATTGTATCTCTGTAAATATAACAGTGTATTTAAAATTACGTAGCAACAACCGACTCCAGTACCCACAATCCCATATATCTGAGGTCAGGATTCTTACAAGTTGCCAATACAAAAAACATGACCTTCAGGACTTCCATATATCTAGCTTAAGGAAATTACTTACCTTAATGGCATGATAAGGGCTTTTTTTTTTTAAATAACTTCTGTTTCTTGTCTTTAACCACCTTGCAGATTGAGAAGAGTAAGACTGGAATATAAAGTGACTGTGAAATCAAATAGCAGTCCTGATGCATAGCTTTCAAAGGACTCAATTCTACCCATTCTCTCACTGACTGTCTTAATGATGTCTACCTCATGGTCTTAGAAAGCTTTAAAATAAAGAAAACCCTCCAAGATACTACGGAGAAAAATTTAAGCAGCCTGCTTACTTTAAATTCAAAATGGGAAAAAAAATGAAGAAAGGTTGTTCTTGAAAAAGATACGCTTGTTCCAGCATGGTGTTTGAAACATTCACAAGGTCATCCTGATTTTTCTCCTTTATTGGAGAATTCAAATTAAAATTGTTGATTCTAAAATTTTCCACATTTGCTCAAAATCTCTTTAGCTACTTTTGAAAGGTAGGAAGTGGTAGTCTTCCTCCTTGGTCATTCTTCTACTTTACACGTATTTTCTGTTACGGAAAAATTTTCACTCTTAAAGAAATGAGCTTGCTCTCCCCATTCCCAATAAAAGGTTACTTTACAAGGTGAAGCATTTACAAGTGGCCAATCCTTTTCATGACAAGCACATAAGAAAGCTTTGTTAAAGGCAGCAAATGACCATTTGTTGCCCACACATAGTGGGAAATATACATGAAGTGTGAAACTGTTTTGCTATATATATAAGTATGAAAAAAGCAAAATAAAATTGCTGGTATAAGTATGGGGATTTTGTGGAATTTGTAGTGTGCGTGTTTGATTGTGCAACCAGAGAAGTAGAGAGAGAGATTTAAAAAAAAAAAAAAAAAGAAAAAAAGATCAGAATTGCTCTGAATGTTCTTAAATGATATGCTGTATTTTGGCTTTTAGAGCTCAATCATCTGAGGCAATTCAGATGCCTCAAATTGTGTATGAAGATCCTGAAGTTAGTGGAAGGAATCGCTACAAATATTTTGCACGGTAAGGAATGAACTGATTTGAAACAGAGGTCAGAAGCTTGCTTTTGTGTGGTTTAAAGAGCACCTAAATAAATGCCCAAGCCTTATTTTTTCAGTGAGATTTTTGATCACTACTATAGAAAACCTAAATAGTAACCAAGTTTTAAATCATAAGATCTTTTTAAATTCACTTTATGCCATAATTTTTAGGTAGTGAGTTGCCAAATAAGCAAATGTACTAGGCATTCTGTACTTAATAATTATTTGTAGATCCTCCTACACAAAGGAAGAAGATGCTCAGAAAGCCATTGTGGTTCTCCAGACTCCCGGATAGGTGCCTTCTTATGAAGGAACCTTTTAACTCACAGTTTCTGCCAGGAGCAGAGAGGGAACAAAAGGAATCCTTGATTAACTTTTCATCAATGTGGCCTACTGCAGGACTGCTCTGCTCCTTCCAGAAGGACACTGCAGCAATGGACTCAAGATCTGAACCAACAGCTAGTGTACAAACATTCTCAACTTAAGTCACATTCACATATACTTTGAATTACATTCACTGTTTTAATCAGCAGCTATTAGTCAATATGTCCATTTTAAATATTAAAAAAAAAATGCCAAGTTTAATAAATTGAAGTTTATTATGGCTCCTTTAATAATGACCAAAAAAAAAGGCAAAGATGATGTTATCTTCTGCGATTTGAAATTAAGCTTTGAAGTCTCTCAAAGGCTAAGGGAAATTGATAGTGAGCTGTGGTATGCAAACTAAAAGAATTCCTAGGAAGGAATTATTAATATGTTATTGAGTCCATGTCACTTTCAAGATACTTCACAAAATACTGCAAAAAAGGAAACAATTGAATTAGATAAGTCCAAAACAGCTTACCTTACCAGCTGATTGTAGGAATTAATTTCAGGATTTCAGGAAGTTACTAAAAGAAAAAATCCTCTCTCAAAAGCTTAAAATGAAAAAAGTAAACTAATTAGTGAAATATACATGAAGTGTTGTGACCACACTCAAAACTAACTTCTTTTAATTATTGTTTTGCAATTCCACTTTCTGCTTTGACAGAAAAATAAAACTCACTTCTACTAGTGAAACTTTCTCTGTTACTCATTAGCTCTGAAAGAATTATTTGATGTTCAGGCACAATTCTTAAACATGCAACTACAGAACCCGAGGTGTGGAAAATCAGTGTAACTCCACTGAAATTAATGGACTGCAGTTTTTCTAAACTGTAATGATCTTTTATGCTTATGGTTGTTGTCTTACATCTGCATTCTCTCCTTTCAGACCTCTCATCCCTTATAATAAGCTGCTTCCACTAAATGTTGTTTACGCAATGACAAAGTAAGTAGGGAGTTCTGGAATATTATTGTTGTAATGGGTCACATCTCACCAGAAAAAGACTGGGAAACTATTTACCTGGTGACCAATATTTTTTGTAATGAACCAATGGGAAAAAGCATGTTAGGCAGTAAGGGTTTCTTCACCATTGAGAATTCTTGAGGAAGCAGGTGACTGACTATTTCAGAGTTTGCCTGCAATATAGAAGTAGAGCTTTGTGGGTAAAGGACATCGAGTGTGTGCCTCGAGTGTGTTATGATTATGAGGCCTGAAACAGAAAGGCATCTCTGAATCCTAGAAGAGATACCAATGCAAAAAAGATTCTCCAGTACAGCAATATTGTTGCAAAATCTTCTGATATTTTATTACAATCTCTGTGCTAGTTGCAATACTGTTCCGTGGTGCAGAGCATTCATGAAGTAGTCTAACGTGGTTTTTAGTGGGGGTCAAATTTTGAGGTGACATAAGAAGATTCAGTTCTTAGTAGAGTCAATGAAAGTTGCATGTGCTTACATCAGAATTGAATTTTTGTTCTGGAATTGCTGAAAGGACAAACATGTAAGCTAAATTGAAGCAGTCCTACTTCATTTTACACTCAACCATTACTTTTTGTGCCCATTAAAAGCAATGCTTTAGAATCGATACATAGGGAAGATTTGTATGTAATAACTTGTGAGAACTGAAATGACATTTCTGGATTGTTTACCAAAGGAAGGAGGTTTCAGAGGACTTAGGGTAGCCGGGTCACCCTCAGTCTGCTTTTACTAAAGATAATGGAGTTAACATCAATGGGAGCAATGTTAAGATAAAACAAAACACATTTGGATATCCTACCTTTGACTTAGTGTTGTGTTTGTGTTTTGTTGGTTGTCTTTTTTTAATGAATGTGACAAATGTTCTTCCATCTTGCATCTCTTTTTAGGACAGAGTCCTATGTCCATTCAGCTACAAGAGACAGCAAGGTCTTTGGTCCCAAGTTACGAACTTTGGGCACACAGACAGATTACAGGGATGGTGAAGCCCAGACGGATCCCTATTCCCCTGAATATTTAGTTCCTAGTGGCTCAGTCCCTGAACTTCTGACACTTGCTACACTCACTTGGGGTGAGTTGTGAAATCAAGATGAATGATGATAATCATGTTGCCACTTTAACAGGAGGTTCTGGTTTTTTCAGTGTCAGGTCTCAAGTCTATTGCCAGCTTTGGCAGCCCTTTGTTGTATTCCTCAGAGGCACATTATTTTATCTATTTCTCAAATAGATATGGTATTTTCCTACTTAATAGAGCTGTTCTGGGGCATTTCATAAAGAGTTTTGAGATCATTCAATATAAAAAGGTCATATGTTTTACAGATACAAACTAGAAGCAGTTTTTCCATTTACCTACTGTTTTTCAGCTGTTCTGAGTTAGACATCAGTAAAAAATGAGTACAAATGCTACTGCCCCAGAGTACACCTGCAATAATGGTGGACACTGTACGTGCCAAAGAAAGTGCTCATTCTTAGAAAGTGTCATCTTGGAAAAGACTGTAGTCGAGAAATGAAGTGCTAGTGTTAATGTCAACTAAGCTATAGCAACTGAAGGTGCTACTGTTCCTCATAGTGTAAAATTTTACTGGCCTTAGAAGTATTTACTTCCAGCTATTGACAGTCCTGCTTGTGTTTAACATATGGACTTGTGCACATCCAGCCCTCTAGTACATTTTGGTGGTGGTTATTTGCTGGCTTCACCATTCTCCTAAAGAGCTACTGCTTCTTGTCCCTGTAAGGTCGGGGGCTACCAGCAGGACTAGCTGAGGTGGAGATGATTGAACGTGCCCGGGAAAAACGTGCATGGGAAGCAACTCTTCCAGCCATGGACACTGCCTCACACATCGCAAAGAGGAGGAAAATGATGGAAGATATGGAGAGGAAAGAGTGGGCCTTTAGAGAACAGGAAATAGAAAAGTAGGAGTCCAATTATGCTCTCTTTTTTTTTTTATAAAGTATTGTCTGAATAGGGAATGAACAAGAGGGTTTCGGGGATTGGCTGAAGTGTACAAGCCTTTTATTTCTGAGAAAATCCCCTGATTTTGGGAAGGGATATTTTTGTTAAATTTAATATGAGACTGATACCACGATACTTTTCACCAGTGCTAAACTCACTTTTTAAAATGAAAGATTCAATAAGAGATATACAGTATCAACTATGTGTAAAGTAGTCAGTTGGTATGTAGGATTTGATGATGATAGTATTGCACAGAATGCTGCAGAGTACACTAGGTCATACCTGCCCTTTCCTTTCCTTGCAGGTTGCAGGAGGTTCGTCTGGAAGTCTTAAAGAAGCTGCTGCGGAGGCGAGAGGAGAATCAGAAGGATCTGGATGCCAAGCGCTTGGATGATCACTGGCAAAATCATCAGAAGGCTAAAGAAGAGAAAATAAAAAAGATTCAGCATGACTGCGCACTGAGTAAGTTTGAAAGACAGGGAGAGAGCAGTGTGAAACTTAGTTTTCAGACAAGCCATTTCTATTTTCAGAAGGCTGCAGTCTTTATTCAAGATGAAACAGGTTGCATCCACAATATAGATATGCGTGGCCAGCATTTGTTCCGGTCAAAACATCATGTTTTTATAGTAACTAGCAAAAGTCCTTGTGAATTTCCAAAGATACGGCTTTTTTAGAACTATTTGTGTGAAGAACTTTCTCACATTTGTATTTCCTTTTCAGTGCTCAGGAAACTGATAGCTAAGAGGAAGAATGTAATGGGTAAGCTGGAAAGACGAGATATCATCAAAGAGTATACTGACTTTGCATCACAAACATACGCTCCTTTGTCTAGAATTGGTTATTTCCCAGACAACCATACTGAACGCTATGTGGTGAAAAACTTCTATCTTAACACCTTTGCAGGTAAGGCATTTTGGAAGACTTAGTTTGCATGAGATATTTACTTAAAATATTAACAAGACTCAATTTTTTCTCCCCACTAATTCATTACTTAGTCACTGTATTTCTTAGGACTGTGTGAACTGGAAGCATCTCTCCCAGATTCTGTCACCCAGGTCGAGATTAAAGCTCCAAAACCGAAGTACACTAACACTAAGACTGGATTTATTAAGAGATCAGCAAGGCTAGAGGTGGAGCTTGCACAAGTTCACCAGGTATGGAGCTGCATCCAGCAGCATGTCAGTTCTCCTACGTGTGTAAGCTTTCTCCTGATTTCCTGTGCTAAATTCATATTTTCTGAAAGACAACTTCAAGCAGAGAATGGATCAAACATTCAGACTATTGTAGGCATGACCAGCGCTGATCTGGAACTCACTCTGTCAGTACTCTCTCTCCCTAATGCTTCTGCTCCAACCCTGTAGAAAAGAAGCATAGCTGCTTCTGTCTTCCTACAGATCAGGTATTTGGATTGGAACATGTTAGGTCAGTTAGAAACTCTCTCCCGCCACTTGTTCATTCTCATTTCTCTCTTGCTTTTATAATGCACAAGTTACACTGTCAAACTAATAATTAAATAAACCAAATCTGAATTCATATTCTAAAAATTCTGTACATTTAAAAAGATGTACATTTTAAGTACATATTGTAAAAACCACCTGCAGCAAAGCATTATTAAAATGACCCTGCTCATCAAATTGAATCAGAACGGTGGATGCACATCACTGTTGTTCCCTAACAACAGCATCTGATTTGCAAACATGCTAATAGTGTTTTGCATATCTTAATTTATCACAACTGTTCATGCAGATGAGGTGTCCATATATGCAATTAACCACTGAAGAAAGAAGTGCCTCATTTGCATCTACAATCACAATATTTGTAAATTACATGTACTTTTAAGTACGCTTCTTGTGGTGCTGTTGAGGGTTATCTTTTTTAAAATCAGGCGTATTGGCTGGCTGCTGTATCTCTGAAAAATATTGAATTTCATTTGTAAAGCTTGGCAACTTTCATGTATGCTTTATTTAGCAAAGAAATATTTCATAATTGGAAATTATGTATATAGCTTTCTTGTTTTAGTGTAATTTAATAATACTCTCAGTGCAGACAGTAACTTTGTGCTAATGGATTTTAAATTGAAATCTTGTTCTGAACAATCAGTCATATTATCTCAAATCTAAATTCCGCTGGATCTTGTAAAAGATAAAACATTGCATATGATTATTATTCAGAAGGAAAATTTTCAAAGAAAATCTTGACTGCTACATGAATTGTTCAAGAACTAAGGACATCAATTCACTACAGTTTCAGAGAAGACACAGCAGGGTTTGAGTTTGGGTGCCTTTTGCATAAAATTCAAGTAGTGACTATGTATAATCTGGATTATAACAGGGTTCTCATAGGTGGCAGAACATTAGCCCAAGCTTTCAGAGCTGAATCCCAATTATAGCAATTGTATTCTCTTTGTTCAAAATAGTTCTCACGGTTTGAAAGACCACAGTGGAGTGTCTAAACTATAGTCACAGAGAAGTATGCCCTAATGCTGGCTGCTCACACAATAATGTCTCTATTCATAGAAAAAATGGTGGCCAAAGGGAGATGGAATGCAGAACAAAAGCAGACAATTCTACATATTTTCTTTTTTAAACCAATGTAGATCACTTGCTCTACATTGATTGATACCAACTGAGGGACTAACATGACTAAAACTCATTTACCCACCACAAAAAGGCAAGATATAGTTTCTTTTAGAATCACAAAGTATTTCCTTTGCAGGAAAATTTGGTAAATCCACTATGCAAAATTTGACTGCTGCTTTAACTGCCTTAATTAGTGCTTGAGCTCTGTGGTGCTATTACTGGTCACTTCTCCCATCAGAGGCTTTTGCTTCTTAAATTTGGTGGCTGTAGCATGTTCTGGCTTAGCAGGGCGTCTCTGACAGGTCCAGCTCATAAGCTACTGAAGCTGTCAAGAACAGGGCTGTAAAGGGTGCAGAGCACTTGAGTTACCAGAATTTAGCACTTGAGAGGACAGCTGTCTGACCACTTGGCATAAGCAGTCCCAATCGTGCCAACAACCTCCGTCACACACAGTATGAAAGAGGTTTAAAGCAGGCAATTAAGGATCATCTTAGAAAGGCACTGTGCTGCTTTGCATTATTTCTACAGCTGAGCAGCTAAACCAATTTTCTCTTCAAAAGCCTCTTTTTGGTGTGGTCCTAGCACACTTAAACTATACATTTTCTCCTATAATCCTAGAAATAAAGCAGAATGTAGAGAATTCAGAGACTACGCAGTGATCTAGCTCTAGAATGAGTTTCTTTCATTTTCCCCAGATAATCTGTGGAAGGAGCTGGCAAATAGAGGAGGAAAGCTAGACTTTGACTTCAGAATTATTTAATTTTAATAAAGGAAGTTTCCAAGGCTTGCTTCTCTGTGGCAAGATGGACTGGTCTTCCTCATTATGTTCCTCTTGGTTTGCCATATTGAGGGTTTTCCTAAGTTTAAATCTTGTAAGAAGGGATCCGCAATTATCCAAGGAACTACAAAAAGGATCTGTGTCCTCTTGAGAACAAGAACAGCTTCTTCCAGCCTTGAAATTAAGCCAAAAATAAGTGATTTTTAGAAGCAGACCTTTTGAGGACCATCCTGAAGCCTTTTGCAGGAGTATTATGCACACTCATCATTCTTTGAGTGATTCTCTAAAACAAGAACATGGCAGAAAGAGCAGTGACCCAGGTTTTACAGTAAAAACAACAATCTGTATCTTAAGCTAGATCTGTAAAAGGACAAGGAAAGCAAGTTCCTAGCCATTGCAGATGACAGTGCTCTAAGGAATATGAGTGAGCCATTATATAGACAGTCTTGTGTGAAAATCCAAGGCATTAAGGAGATATCATACTGATATAGCTAATTACCATAGGAAAGAAATGCAACTAGGTAACTGAATACACCAAGGAATGGAGGAGCTGCTAGAAGAAATCCCAGTGCAGAACAATGCGTGACTTTAGGCTGACCCTGTATGTTCTGGTGACTTAAGAGGGGTATAGTGTCAGGTAGTTACAAAGTGCCAGATCAAGATGATGTCAGAAAAAGAATCTTTCACCTCAGCATTAAGTGCAACTCTCGTCACGTCTGTTTTCCTTTATCCAGTTGCTGGCAGGAGGTGGAGAAGTAGAGGTGGGGCAAGAATGTCTCTGGAGAAAATCTCTGCCAACTTCAAAGCGTAGGAAAACCTGTTCAAGCAGTTATTTCACCAAGAACAGATCTCCAACACAGCGTTAGCTGGCTCACACTCAGACAAGACCTAAGAGCTATTATGTTAGTCTTGATCAACCAAGATGCAGCAGCCATGCTGCATTGCAAAGTAGGTAGTCAGTCCGTCCTTGATCTCACCTTCTTCATTCACGGGCAAAAAGGAAAAAAGAGAAACATGACTGCATACTCTGTGGAGTCATGAAAATAACATATACCTAGTGTCTTGTGAAAAGGAAAGGATTACAGAGAAGATACAAAAGGAATCTAAAGAATGATTTCTTTGAATGGAGAGTTGTTTCTCAAGCCACTATCCTGTCTAGAGTTCTGCTTCTGTCAGAAGCTAGCAAAGAAGCTAAAGTGTATGGCCAAAAGCATGGGTACCATCTGCTGTTCACTGCATTTGTCAGGAAAATGAAAAGGAGATGAATTGGGTAGTCTTTCACTGTGCAGTCTAACCAGACTATACCATGACTCTGAACCTACTACCTGAAAAAAGTAAGGTAGAATATCTCAGAAAAATTAGAGTGTGACATGCAGGCAGTAACATTTGAAGTATGTTGTTCAGAAATGTATCACTTTTTTCTTTATAAAGAAAGGATTTTAGATCGATTCTTGGGCCCTGGTCTCTCTATTTCGAAAAATGGTAACTTGTTAAGTTAGGCAGAACCAGTTAGTGCAAAAAATGTATTTTCTTTTCTTTCATAAAGGTGTTAAAATAACTTAAACCCTCAGATTAGACAAATGAAATAGTAAGCATTTTTGACTTAGTAAAGATAGCAAAGCAGGCACTAGACTGGGCTGACATGACAATGTAAAACCACTTCTGGGAACTGCAATATTTCTGAAATCTACATTAATAAGAGTTCCCTCTTGTCAGAAATGCTCATAGATTTTTCTGTCTTTAAAAGTTGTTATTCAGGTTGTATTTTTTTATTCTGGCTAGCAAGAAATATTTTTTGAGGTTAAGGTTCTATTAGAAAAACTCTTATGAATGCAACATTGTACTGATAAACATAGGAGCCATTGTTTTCAAAAGAATCACAATTACAGCAGCTTTTTGCTTTCATTTTCACTCCCCCCCCATCATGCAAAACACCTTATAAATTATAGCAAGCACTGCTATAATCTTTATGCCAGAGAACTCTAAGGTCATCAAATACAAGAAACAGTTCAGAAAAATCTCTCAACATTTTTGAGCTATAACCATTTCACGTGGCTTATAAGCAGTTTATAGGCTTTGATTCTTGCATTATTAACATGATCCATTTCAGAAGTTTTCAATAATAAAGCATTTTATCCCCTCCACCTAGAAATCTCTTTCCTTTTCTGGAGCAATTAATTATCCTGGCCTGAAAGGTCAGATCCAATATGCCAGAAGAGTTTTGTACAATGACCACTGGAGTTTCAAAACTTCATTAATTTCAGAATTACATTCTGTGCAAGTGCCATCAATTTCCTGTTACTGGAGAGAGAAATTCAGCATGGGATTTTTTTCTTAACTTTTTCTTTGGTTTCCCTCACTAGTGAAACACTGTATTTGAACACTTGAAAAAGAGCAAGTGAGAAAAGAAAAAGGCACACTTTTCCTTGCTGGAGTATGTCTGTTCTTTCAGTAATAAAGAGTAGATTCAGTAGTAGGATTATAATTTGTAAGGAGCTTTAAATGTACATACTCTTTTCCCTTTTCTTTATGATTCAAAGTGTGATGTCCTACAGCAGGCAAACGTTGCCATACAGTTGAAATGATTATCTGAATATCTTGTTCTAAGTAGCTTGCGATGGGAAGTTGCCAGGACTTTGGCTGTCTCAATAGCTTGAAAATGTCTTGAAAGAGTTGAGGCTGTGGTGCATTTCCACTCCTAGCCTGCTTTGCCTGACGAGGTTTGGCATCTGCCACCAAACAGCTATGAGAAAGATAAAAGCCACTCTTTATGGGCTTGTGGATTTTCTTGGTAGAAGGAAGTTGTCAGGCAAGTTAGTTTCCCTTTCATCCTTAGTCCGCTTGTACAGTTGCTGCGGGTCAGTGGGCTGCTGGGCAGTTGCAGATGGGCAGAGTAGTTTCAAAACATATTTTGCAAGAAAGGGGTCCTAGGTCGTTCAGTTCAACCCTGCGCAGTAACAGCATATCATACAAAGACGTTTCACTGAGGAAGGGCCACAGAACAGCGACAATACACCCTTCAAGTGACCCCCTTCATAAAATGTCCTGAACACATAACATTTCTAACCCACAGTAACAAGCGTTATACCTATAGTTAAAGGCAAAGAGCTATAACCATTCTGTAATGATATGTAAACTATAATTAAATTGTGATATTCCTACCCATTTTTGATGTTTTGAAAGAATCTTGCCTCTCTCTTATAGGAAAATAATTAATGTTTTTGTAATTGCATAAGGATAGTAACACAAACATAGAATCATAGAATCGGTGAGGTTGGAAGGGACCTTTAAGATCATCAAGTCCAACCATTAACCTACCCTCACAAAAACCCCTTCTAAACCATGTCCCTCAGTACCTCATCTACCCTTTTCTTAAACACCTCCAGCGATGGGGAATCAAACACCTCTCTCTGCTTGCATATGGGTCAGTGTTTAATTGTTTCAATAAGATTCCTATTTTTAAATTTAAAAAAAAATCTGAAACATGCTTTTACTTTACAATATATTATATTAGATATTAAATTCATACCAATTTTAGATTCATTTTAGGTGACTCACCCTATGCAATTGCTGATGGCATACTTGTAAATACAGTAAAATAACTCCAGATTCCTTCTTGCATATGATTTTGAAGTTCCCATCAATATCTTCTGACCAACCAATAGTCTAATCTACCGACCATATTCAGTTTTTCAGTGTGGTAAGAAGTAGAAGCCACAAGCCTGCAAAGTGCAAAATACTTTCAGCTCCCTGTAGTCAGCGTGCTCAGCAACAGTCAGCATCTAGAGGACTGGCCTTATAGTGTTCCGTCTAGCTGTTGGAAACTGAATCTTTGCTTAGTGTAAGTAGCTAGGTTGGTGAAGCCTTCCTTAGGCCTCAAGCTGTAACCTATCAACACAGTGAACTTAGGCTGAACTCCTTTTTAGTCCAACAAGGATGGCTAGCAGTCTTGTATGATCAAAGGAAGGGGAACTATAATTCTTGGAAATGAAGATAGGGACCATTCTACCTGGAATCAGCAGAAAATGGATGAGATTCAGGTGCAGATGGGACAAAGATCATGAAACTGTGCAAGGAGGTAAAAGCGCCTGCACCAAGACTCCAATCATTGAAGAGGACGCATAACCATTCAACAATTTGATTGGACAAAATACTGTTCACTTGTTGCATGAACAGGTGCATGAACAGCTTATGTCATAGATCGTGAGGCTTTAAAAAGCCCAGGAAAGTAACCGAGGGGGTCCTTCTTCTTGGAGGCACCCAGCTTGAGCTGTATTAAATGAATCCTGTGACAGAACCTAGGGTCTAAACTCTTCTTTCCAGTCAGAGGCTAAGATTGGATCCAGCCTTACCTGGACTCCTCTCTGAGAAGGAGTAGAAAGCAAGGGGGTCCAATCTGAACGTTGCAACTCTGCAGGGGGGCCTTCTTGGGCTCTTCTTTAACACTAGCCCAGATCTCATTAAATTGTATGTCTATTCCAGGCACTACTGGAAAAGAAGAATAAAGTCAAGGAGCCAAAGAAGCCCCTCCGTTTTCTTGAAAAAGTAGAAAAGCCTGTTCCTCGGCCACCCACTCCAACCCTGGAGAAACCAATTGTAAGTGTGCTGGGTTTAGAACTCTTTTTTCTGTTGATCCCTGATTGTTTCCTACAGGGTTGTTAAAGGAATGCCCAGAGAAGAAAAGAAGTGAGCTTTATCTTTTTTGTGTGTATTCATGTTAGAAATAGCCATCACTATTTCTTAAGACTTTCTTAATCTCTCTCTTTATCTAGTAAAGATACTAGCGGCTGAAGAATAGAAAATCTTCTACAATATCTGTTGTCCAAGTCCTTAACTAAACTTTATTTTATGAAGACATATATTAGTAGACATGTTATTCCCTTTTTCTTGGAGAACAAAAAGGCAGATTATTATTTTTATTAGTAGTAGTAGTCTTGCAACCTTTTGATCTGACAACACTATCATAATCCAGCAGAGCAATTAAGTTTAGTCCCATTGAAGTCAGTGAGACTTTGGGTGCTTAGCACTGAGCATGTCCTTCATTAATTCGATGGAGCAAAGCTCTTGTCATCATGCAGGATGCAGTCTTTGATAAGCATGCTCCAGTTCACAGAAAATGATTTGTCTGGAGACAGTGAAATAGCACTAATGACGTGTCATGGGGGATGTGATATGCTGTAGGAAAACCCAACTTTTTAGGCAAGCTGCAAATTCTTTTTCTGTCTTAAAGCAACATACTTAAGAGGTGGTTGCCCCAGTGGATCACTTTGTCTGCTCATTAGCACCATTTTCGTGATGTAGTAAGAACCAGACGCGATTACCGTTTAAACTTGTGAATTTAAGATAGTCACACTACCGTGAAAGTGAGAGATAGAAAGACTTACTAGATCATCCATGCTGTCTTTATTTGTGCAGTATGATGTCCTATGTTTTATACAGTCTATTTTAAGATGACTGAAACAAGAATATCTCTTTGGGTAGAGCTTTCCACAGCTTTACTGACTCTTAGGTATTAGATATTGTATTGCAGTGGTAGATTGACGCTATTTAGATTTATCAGTTTAGCAAATTTTTAAGTACTTCCAGGTAACATGGAAAGAAATCAGAAAGATTTATGCCCCAGTTGTAGTCATTCTTGAGCGTGTTTACAGATTATAGTTTCTTTAAAGAGGTCCAATATAACAGAATACCACCTAAATGAATTCTGTCAACATATGTTTTATTTTCAAGTATCTTTATATGTGAACACATAAAAGACTGGAGCTCTCCAGTGAAGCTCCATCTGTAAAATCAGGCCACTTCAGCCACTGAAGAGCAGCACTAACATCTCTTGCCTTGCAGAATCTGCGTTAGGTTTCTCCTACCAGCTGGCTGCAAGGAGCACTGAAAGCAAAGCTCTTCTCTGTCGCTAATGCTCCTCTTCCTGCCATACAGATACAAGTACTGACTGCTAAGTGCACCAGCCTCTTCCCGCTAGAGTTGAGGATCTCAAAAGGAAAGCGTGCAGAGTGACAGGCAGGCGGCATTGACCACAAGGGATATAAAAGAAAGTGGAGACAATGGAGGCACTACTGCATGCCTCCTTAGCTCCTCTCCCCCAGTCATTTCTTATGACCTTATTGGCCACAACAAGCTCACAGAGCGCCTCTGAATTCCTTCACTGATTTATCACTTTCTCCCAGCCCCCTCTAATTTTCAACCTGATCCTAGAGCCTTCTATATCATTAATTCTTTTTTTTTTTTTTTTCTTCTCCCGCAAGGCATGATAGGCTTTCCATCTCCCCTCATTCTTTCCTGCTGGTCTGTAGCAGGCAGATGGAGAAGTTGGTGATTGCCCTTGCTAAGGCATCATTTGCAGCACTGAACAACATAAATACAGGAAAATGCAACCCACAAAAATCTAAACTAAATCTTAGTGTACATGAAACCAAGAAGTTTGGCTTATCTGTCCAGTGTATGTGCCATCTCTATTTCCAAAACTCTGTTCCGAAGGGTACGCTATAGCCAGGTGATACGGTACAGTATATCTCTCTGACTGGACCGGAAATACATCCATTCTTTCCAGAAAAAAGAACATACCTAATCAGAAAAGACAGTCCTTTGGTTAGTTCTGCTTTGCTTCTCCTGGGTGGTGGTGTGGAAGGTGGGAATGCTTCCTTTTTCGTTTGGAAAACTTCATCTTCAACACCTAAGAAAAAACAGATACTAAGATTTAAGCCCACACCACATCTCTCATCCCACACTTTTCCCTGTTTTTCTGGCACTTCTAAAATACTGCATTTCAATGCAGACCTCATAGGCTCTTTATTAAAAAAAAGCTTCATTGCAATTTTTAGATTGCTTTTTATCTTTCTCAGGCACCCGATGGGCTTTTTCCTTCTGCTACTGTCAAGTCCAGACTAGAAGGCCCCTCATCAAGCAAAAATGCTGCCAGTTGTGCTTCCTTCATTTAAAATAAGCCTTTTAAAATTTTTTTTCTTCCTATGGTCATGTCCCCTTTCCCATTATGCTCCATCATTCTTCCAAGTTAGTATCAGTCACACAATGCTAGGCCAGTAAAGTTCTCAGAGAGACAAATCACAATATAATGTAATGAATTTTACTCCCAAACTATCACTTTCTGAGTCTTAAATTTACTGAGTTACTCTGATAAAGGTCACCACTGGAATAAATATCAAAAGAAAGATTGTATATGTTCCCTTTTAATTTAATCCCTTTATTTATGCTTACCAGCTCTCTTGCACCTCCTTCAATAGTAATCCTATCCCCTTAGTGTCTTGGCCTGTTAAATTAACATAGCTGATGCTCATTTTGCAAACAGATTCAGTCAAGCTACAAATAGTACTTCTAATGCATACCGTATTCTCTATCAACATCTCCTTATCATTAGGAACTCATCTCTAAAGACCCTCTAAAATCTCAAATAGAATCTCATTATACAGCCATTCTCCCCCATCTCTTGTAAAACATGAAAGTGTGAATTATTCTGACTCACCTTCCTTTCCCTAGAAGTTAGAAGAATGTTCAGAAGCAATTGAGAAAAAGCTGGATACGAGTTAGACTTTTCAATAGCTAGATGGATAATCTATAGAAATATCAGTCTCCAAAGAAATAATTAATTTTTGTGTGGATATTTGTTGTGTTTTGGCAGGAGGAAGAGGAAACAGAACTGGCAGTGATCTGTCTGCAGAAGTTGCTCCGAGGCAGGGCTATTCAGAAGATGGTATCCAGTGTCTCTTTGTTTATGTCTCTCTTCAGAATGATGGTGGGAATGATTGAAAGTGTGTTTGCAATCTTTCCTCCACAGCACTAATCTAGGGTCATGAGGTTCTGCAGCATATCCTCCTGTATGTTATCTGGAGTCCTTCAAGGCTGAAGTCTTTGCTCTCCAGCCCAAATTTCTTACAGAAACTTCTAGGGTCCTACACATCTGTGAGTGTCTCCCTGTTCCTGACATCCGCTACGCTCAGCTGTATATTTAGATGCTTTGTAGCAGGATTACTCAAATGGAAAATTCTAGACTAGATCTGATCCATGAGTACATTTTGCCTTGATTATGCCAAGATCCCAGGAACAGGAAACCTCCCACGTCCCAGCAGGGCAGCTTATATTTCATACCATCTTTCCAGTTTTCTGCGATGGTGAGCTGAACCTTAGATGATGAGCAACTGAAGCATACCACCGTGCTTTCCAGCAAGTGCAGGACCCCACCATTCTGCTTTCAGTGTAGCAGAAACAGGTCTAGGTAAAAATTAATTGAGTAGCCATGCCTTGTGGGCTTTATATTAAGCAGGTCTATCACTTTTGATCAGACCCGTCCAGAAGGTTTTGTGTTCATGCCTGCTGAGAATATAATTGATATTCTGTCTTGCACTAACTAATGTTTGTGAAATGTTCCCACATGGAACCGTGACCTGAGCTTCAGCAAACAATGCAATACTGTGAAAGTGGCTTGAGGTGGAATATAAACTTCCCAAACCTTCTCTGGTTCTGTGGTGATCTGTGAGAAGGATCCTACCATTGCAAGACTGTTGACTTTCACATCATGAAATGTCCCATCATTTTAGGAATCTCCTTCCAGCTACTACTAGATCAGAAATATATGACTCGGAGAATGATGTGAGTAGGGTTGAGTGATCCTTTGTGGTTGTCAGAAGTCCTGTAGGAAAACAGAGGGACTGAAAATAATAAGAACAGTGTCAGGGAAGGGCTGAGCCACATAACCCCATAATAGGGACAGCAGCAGTTACAACAATCTCCCCACCAATTTATTGCTTTGAGCTGTTGCTGGACTCCCTAAAAACAAAGGTCAGAGAACAGTAGATGTTGAAACAGGAGACATCTAACCCTGAACTGAGGAAAAGGGACAGTGGTCACACTGGGAAGTTTTGACATTGAGGTTCATATAACAAGATGTCCAGAAAGCTATTGCCCTTTTCACTTGACATTGGTGTTGCTGTTCCACATTCCTGTGGTTTGAATTCTGGGTGAGGCCAAACAGAATAAAAAAAATAATTTATTCTATAATAAAGTAGCAAGGGATCATCTATACTCCACAGCAGAAGGTTTCAACTTTCATCTTCTCTGCAGGAGGGTTTAGGTAAGATTTACCTGAAAGCAATAGTGTTTACCCAAATATGGCCAAAAATTTGTTACTAGGTCTTGGAAAGAGCTGACTTTGCAACATGGAGAAAAAAGGTGTGCTCTGCTGGCAAAACATGTTGATCTATATTCTCCATTTAATATGTTTGGTTGTTTAACTTTATTTTAAAGATGTTTGAAGGGAAGGAGAAGCGGCTGGATCTGATCCGAGAGCTGCACACCACTCTCACACTCCAGGAGGACGGACAGCTGCTTTTGAAGGCAGAGGAGCAAATGACACTGGCCCTAGAGCAACAGCACGACTTGCAAATGCACAAGGTT
The DNA here is from genome assembly GCA_013400135.1 of Rhinoptilus africanus. Taxonomy (NCBI): domain Eukaryota; kingdom Metazoa; phylum Chordata; class Aves; order Charadriiformes; family Glareolidae; genus Rhinoptilus; species Rhinoptilus africanus. The sequence goes on along the minus strand of VXBO01012087.1, from coordinate 83,708 downwards.
TGCCCATATAGATGGGAAGGTTGATTCATGACACTGTCTTCACCAGGCACTCTGCTCTCGCAGAGTACCACCAATGCTCTCTCATTTAATTTCTTTATGTTTTCTATTGTCCACAGCACAGAAAGCATCCCAAGTAACAAAAATGCTCTCCTAGCACAGGCCAAGCATTGAATGCCTGAGGGGCTAAAATTGCTTTCACTGCTGTGGGGACCCTGGGGAATCTCAGAAACAGACTGAGGTGCCCTTACCGCAGCTGCTACCCAGGCTGCACTTGCTTTGTTTGCAGACAGAGCACTTATTTATATTTACAGGGCTTTGAACAAGCTGCACTGTCAGATGAACCTCAGTTTTCCCACATTTCTATCCATTTAACTAGTGCTGTGACCTGGCATCACAATATGTGCTTGTCACTCACATCTGTCACATGTTTTAATGAATGTGTGCTACTGCGCTGTCATTTTCATGTTCCTTTTCGGGCTTAGCACTCTCTCAGGCTCCTCCTCAGGCATAAAGCATCACAAAAAAAAAGCCAAAGTGGACTTACTTTGTAAATCTTGCTGGGTTCGAGACTTCTAGGACTGTAGCAATGGTTTCACATTGTTGTAGTTGCCAGTGTTATGGAGAGCAGAGAAATTTTGGGCTCCATTGTCTGCCAAGGATCTAGTGAGAGCCAGGGATGCAAATTCCCATCCTATTTCTTTGCAGGGACTTAACCTTCCAGAGCAAAGTGAATCAAATGGCAGATGCAGATTTTGTCTGCATCTCAGATATGCAGAATCTCCTCCATTCCTGCAGATTTTCCTATGGTTTTGCTACTCTCCTGTTTTTTCAGTGAGCAGCTGCGAAGCAATTCTGCAGGTTCCAGATTATGATAGCAGCATCCGCTGGCCAGCTGGCCTGGTGGAGATGAAGCCAGACCACTGCTTCCTGATGGGTGGGCTGCAACAAAATTTCCCCTCAGATCTCAGTAAAAAATGAACTGAGTGACTGTGCTTTACTGTTTATCATTTCCAGATGCTCCCTCATACACAGGGAGCCCAGGTGTGTAATGCAGTAATACTGAATTTTTCTACTGAGGAGTTAAGAGAAAAATGAAAGCCTTGGGCATTACAAACTTGAAATGCTCCTCCTCTTCTGGAATCCCAGGTGAGAGCGAAGGAGACAGCAGTTCAGGCACCATAATGACCTTCAGAGAGAAGGAGAGAGAGCAAATTGTAAAGATGCTGACCTCTGATCTCAGAATTTCCTTTTGGGAGAGCCACTATCCCCCTCTGCTGGTATCTACCTCCTCTACTCTAGCAATTTTTTTTACTATGTCTCTGAATGCACACAGTACAAGGCTCAGGTCTTCAAACATTTTGGACTGGAATGCATGTGCAGGAGTTTTCTATGTATGTGGCTATTTCAGAAAGTCACTGATGACTCGCAGTTCTTTAGTTTTTGGTGGTCACGGGGTTTTTTTCAGGTTTTTGACCTTTCCAGTATAAAAAGAGGCATTTTTTCAAGAAATGCTTCCTGCAGAAAGAGGACAGAAGCTCCAGATAAAATGGTCAAAGATGAGGGATTGAAAATTTCCAACCTCGTATATAATGAAAGTCTAAACCAAGAGTGTTGCTAGGTTGTTTCCCTCCATTTCACGCAAGTTTTAGACACAGCACCTGGAGCAATAAAGAGGAAGCAACATGTTAGTTTGATGTTATCCATCCCTGTGGGCTGGTGCAGTTACTGCATCACTGTCCTCCATCTGAAACACCCATGGGCTAAGCACTGTCACCTCTAGATGTGTGCAACACTGACAATCCCGCTTTCTTTGAAACACTGCATGAGCAAGTGGCACAGCAGTATAAGAAAACTGATTTATTACTACTTGTCTGGGATATTTCAGCTCCGTTTTGAGTTTTACATTCAGGTCTACTCTGTTACTGCCTATTTATTCCACCACAGCATCCCAGCCAGTTCCAGACGTTCCCTCCTGCCAAGAACTGTGGCTTCATAGTCCATACTGGAGATAATGAACTTACCTTAGATCTTGTCCCTTTCCAAAGTGCAGTCACACATGCCCAACCCATAAAATATGATGTGCTTCAAACAAGGAGTGAATGGCACAGTAACACTGGACATCTGGAATCTAGTCTCGGCTCTGTCACCGACTTTCTCATTTTCAATTACCTGGAATTTTGAGGTCTCGTTTGCACTTCTGCAAACTCAATATAATTACCGTTGGTTTGAATTTGTTAGAAGTTAGTAATTTTTACAGTTTTAGATAATAACACAATACCTAAAACTGTAGGGACTCATGGTTGCTGTATTATCTCAGCAAGTTGAATCACTTTGGTCGCATCCTGAATGGCCAACCAAAGACATACCGTTTCACTGAGGTGGCTTTGAACTGTAATAAACATTTTGTATCCTTAGGAGAGGACAGAAATGTGGCTGTACTCAGAATTGCAGAGTTTCCTAAACCTTTACTCAACCTTCCTACTCATAAAGATTGAGGGTTTACTTTCCAAATGCTAGAAAGAAGCTTAATTTGCAACTTTTGATCCTATTTTTCTGTTTCGGTCTAGCTAAGCTTGGCACAGGAAGATGGAAGGTATGCAGCTGAAGTAATTTCATTGTCACTTTTATACCTCCCCTTTCTTGGTCTGGGGAGTGGAGCATTCCCCAGTAACAAGCAGAGGCCTCAGCAACTATTCTAGTTATACTCCCAACCACAAAAGCAGTTCATAATAACTGGAAAACAGCGTATCTAGTGCTTTATCTCCTCCCACCCACCCAAGCATAAGGGCTGCTTGTCCTAGTGTGGCAGTATCGGGACTATTCCCACCCTGACTAGTTTTGCCATCTCTTAGCCTCTTTATGCCAGCAGAGCCTATATACAGGAACATTACATTATGCAGAATACAGGCCAGTGCATGTAAAACAAGAAGAATGCCAAACTCCATGGCTGGTCCGAGTGGATGTTGCAGAGCTGTTTCACATGCCTGTGGTAGTCCTGGGACTTTGAACAACATTCCTGGGGTTTGTAACATAATTCTTTGCATTTTTTTTTTAAAAGCTGTCATCAGTGGAAAACCATTTGGCCAGGGAAGAAGGAAGGGTACTGGCGAACATGCTTGATTTCCTGTCCAAAGAGCTAGTGAGGCTGCAAGAAGAACGGAAGATCCATGCTTTTGTCATGCTGGCTGAGAGGCAGAGGCGGATGCGGGAAGCAGAGGAGAGTGGACGGCGTCAGGTGGAAGAGAGGCGGCGTCAGGAAGAAGATGAGATTTTCAAACAGGCAAGAGAGGGAAACTGGTGGGACTGCGGACAGTTTGTAGGAATAGCCTCCTTGTGGGAAGGTCTAGAGGAAGGGAGGCACTTCAGCTCTGACTTTGGTGATGGCTGGTTTTGAAATTGAGGGGGAAGGCTTAGTGAAGAGAAGGTGATTCCTTCCTAAAAGAGTCATGCCCATAAATTAAGGATGATCTGAATACCCCTACAGAGAGTCATGCTAGGAATATCATGAACGGATGTAGGTTTCTAAATTTCCACAACAAACACCTGTGGAGAACAGATGTACCTAGATCATCTTTAGGAATAATTTTTTGTCAGCACTTGTCCATCCAGCAAAACTATTAGGTGCTCTCCCAGGAATTACGCCATTAAGCAAGGTTTTGGAAAGATTTTGCCCACCCAAAAGTGGACTGCAAATAACAAGAGGTTCACAAATTGTTTTGGAGTAATGATAATGGATAACATAACCTTGAAATCCAGAAACAAAAGTCCTGAATTACCATATTCCATAACTATTCTATAGTCCTATACCTATTCCCTAGCTCCTGACTGCATGAACGATATTTCTCCCAGTTGAAAGGAATGAGTGGGAGCCTAATTGACTAAACCAATAATTTTCAAACTTTGTGGGAGGAGGTTAATACCAAGAGAGTCTGGCATCATGTTTATTTTTATTTTAGCTTCTCCTCTTCTCTTTTCTGCATCTCTGAGTGGGAGGCAAGGAGGGTCAAAGTGCCATAAGCTTATGCCCTTCAGACTAGCAGAAGGATAACACCCATTTCTAGAATCTCTGCTCTACAACCATTACAAGGAAACCAACAATTTTATCTTGGTTTTATTCATGTTACTTTGACTGGCTTGATGGATCCTTTTCCTTCGGGATTTGCTTGAATGAAAAAAGCTGATTAATTTACTGAAGTCAATACCGATGATTACTATTTGGCAGTTGTTGCTCAGGGGACCATGAGAACTGAGGAAGCAACTGCCATTGCATTCACAGAACTAACCTGCTGCAGCAGAATTGGATCTGTGGCTAAGTTTTTCTTCCAACACTGGTTCTTTCCTGCACTTGTTTCTGTTCAATTAGTTCTCAGAAAGAATTATTAGAAAATAAACTTTTATACGTTATTCTTCCCAGAAAGCACCTCTGAAATCAAATCTCAGGCTGGCCTGCCTGAAATTAAGAATCTAGTGAAAATCTGTTGTTCCTGCTTCTTTGGAACTCTGCTTCCACCATGCTCCTGGTAGAGCAATAGGCAGGGGAACAGTATCTTGGAGTTTTGTTCCAGGTGGTGAAAATGCACCAGGGCACTATTGACTCCTACTTGGAAGACATCATCCTGAGTAGCATGGAGAACACAGCTGAAGAGCAAGCCAGGGAAGAGATTCAGAGAATGGCTGTAGAAATCAATGACATTGCTTATGAAATGGAAAGTCGGTATGTTATTAAACGGCACAATAGAGGCTGTTTACAGCAGTTTAGAACCTGTCTGACCATCTGCATCTGTGGTCACGTGTATAATCTAAGACATGGGAAGGGCAGAGCAATACTGTTCCTGATCACTTCCTTAGTGTGACTGCTGTATGGGAACCAGGCTGTTATGGTACACACATATAAACCCATCAGAGCCTTATTTCTATACAGCATGTGCCAGATTCCCTTTGCGAATCAGTTGTGGGATCTGTGAATTACCCTTTTTAGACTTCTCCATGCCAATGTGATGCTGTGACTGAACTTCAAGTGAATCTGGGAACTGCCTAAAGCAATACCCATTCATACTGGTCTTTTCATTTATTTACACTACTACAGAAAATCTGTTTGAAAGAGATGCTAAAAGATAAAGCCATACAGAAGCCTTTCATTCTGGGGTGGCTGTTCTTTAAGAAATTGCCAATTTCCATGGGGGTCAGTCATATTGATGGCTGCCTGACAAGGCACTTTGAGTAGAGTAAGTTGTTGAGAACACCACAGTCTTGTGTTTGGCTGTGGCATCAGCAGTGAATACTTTTTAGGACCTGCCAAGCCTCCAGTTCAGTTTCTATGCTCTTTTTTTGGAATTAAGCCATAAAAATCCCAATGACACAGTGACTCTCCTATGGTACAGCAGCTGTGTATTTTGTAACTAGATGAATACAACCAGAATGTTGAAATCCTTGGGGAGAATGAAGCGTAGATAATGCATGCAGCCGCGGGGCCAATTGGGAACCCACCAAACACTGGCATGGAAAAGAGCGTGGGGACCAGCCAAATGCAGAGTCACAAAAGGGAAGAATTTAGCAAACTCAGCAATGGTCCAAAGACTAAATTGACAAAGACACAAATCTTCAGAGGTATCTGCGTGTCTAACTCAGTTTGTCATCAGTGAGAACTGGTCTTCTAAATACCTTCAAGGCTAAGGAGTCTAGGGTGATCTTCTCCCTGGAAATATTACTTTCCAATGCAGTCTTGAACACATTGGCATTGCAGCGCAAAGGGAAATAGTCACGCTGTCACCTGTTTGTAGGATAAAAAGAGACCCAGCTGCCAATTGCTGCCTTGACAATACACTCCCTTAAAAATAGTGGGAATATTTACAAGGGAGTCTTGTGTTTGCAGAGGTGATCTGGAAAGAAAATTAAAATACTAATACCACTCTGCATCTGTTATGTAGTCGAACTCGCCTACAGTCAGAAGAGATTGTGGCAGAGCTGGTTTATAGTTTCCTGATTCCAGAAGCTGAGAAAATGGCTATGAGAGAAAAAGGTAAGGAGTCCAGTAACTTTATTCTCTTCGTGAACTGGTTCAACCTCCTCACTCTAGCTCGCTGAAAGGAAAGATGCAGTGCCAAGAGCTGTCTCAGTTCTCTGAGATTCCTCTTTTGCACTCTGCAGGTAGAAAGTTAAGACCTCTGACCCTTTTCCACCAACTTCTCCTGAGCTTTCATTTTTTAAAATGGTGGCCTGAATGCAGACCTGATGAAAATTTGGTGTATCATCTGCAACAATAAAACTACATGAAAAGTATCATCCCATTGCACCTTCAAAAACAAACTGGGGAAAGTCTTTAAGTAACATGACTGCGAATTGTCTATTACATGGCAATTTCAAAAACCGCAGAATTCTTTAACAGGCAGATTACTTAAATATATGCCATATGCAGAAGAACGATTATATGCTTTCCTATGCTTTTCCCCTCCCACCCAATTGGTTGAGAGCTAGAAACAAAGATAAGGTTTTAGGGTTGGCTGTAGTGGCATCATGTTTTAAGTAGATAATCTTGTAGTTCTTAAGGATGCTTCTGTTCAGCCAAAATGGAATAGTATCTGTCAAAATACAGAGGGGAAGGCCCTGGAAACCTGTGTATTACATTGAGTATCATCAATAAATGGCTATTCGTAACGGGGATGTTCCCACTGACCAGCACGCTCAGAAGACCGTGACTAAACCAGTCACCCACAGAAGTGGATATAACCTAAGAAAAGCAATTGTATCACAATAGAGTCTGAAGTGGTCCTTGCCGCAGTGTCCTTCTCTGACTTGAGAACAAAGGCACTTACTTCATTGCTTTTTTTTGCTGCTTTGTGAATGAAAACACAAGCCCTGCAAACACATTTTGCAGTCCCTGAATTGTGCGAACTTTTTTCTTCCTAATTCATGCATTTGACAAAACAGCAGTATCTATTCAGCAGCTGGCAATTCCACATAATCTTAAGTGAGCTCCCCTCTCCTTAGCCCTGCTTCTGCAAGCCCACCAAAGCAGGTGATGTAATTGTAGTCAATGAAGCCTGCAGCTCGGGCACTAACACACACGGGTTAGCCTGTCTCAGAAACGAGAACAGAAAGAGAAGACCTGGAGATGGCCTAGCATTCTGGACCTACAGAGGTACCATGAAGGAAGAAAATATGTACTGGGCTTAAATGCAACAGCAGCTACTGAACAAAGCACCGCAGGAGTATTCCCAAGCAACAGAGAAAAAAAATTCCTTCAAAAATCTGTGAATATCTACAGTGGGTTTGCCTGGAAAGCAGAGCTAGACCCAGACAAAAAATAGAGATGATGCTGGTGGAAGAGCTAGAGCTGGAGGTGATAAAGTACAAGAGCTCCTTCAAACATGATCAGGTGAAATTTGCCACAATATTTTTGTGACAGCAGACATCAAATGTCAGGAAAAGACATGGCTCACACTCTCTTCTGCTATTGCTGCATGGGGTGGGGGGGACTCCATACCCTTAAGAGGTAGCTGAATTCTGCCTAACGTACGCTCTGATGAACACACCCTGCTGTAAACTTCCTTCAGAGTGATACCTTCAGGGAAACAGAATCAGTGACTATTCCATGTAAATCCAAAGGAAATAGTACCAGAATGTGGTGTTAGATCTCATGAGCACAGCAGTGTATTGCATTTCTGTGGCAGCTTTTAAAGCTTTCCCTGTAGTGAGACGGATTATTTGTTACAAAACTGTGTTTTAGCAACCTGGCACATGCTTGAGCGTACACCTTCCTTGAAACTAGCAGGAAGCGATCTGAGAGCACAGTTGTCTGGCCTGCCAGAGGAGCAAATCCGTTCATAGAGCAATGATTTGAGGGCCTGCAAGTTCAGCCTGTCTACACTTTAGCTTCCCCTTAAACATTTCTATTTTGCCATTACCTAGTCTTCTTTTTTTTTTTTTTTTCTCTTCTTTTTGCCACATTCCTATCTAAAAGCAAGAATTATCCAATACTGGCTCATCCTGAAACCCCTCTGAACTCTCCCTCATTAGAAGTAGAAGTCAATATGCTGATATGAAAAAAAAAACCCAACTTACTTTTAAAAAGACAATCACTCACCAACTTAAGCCCATTTTCTTTTAGATGGAATTGACTGTGGGCGGAGGAATGGACTGCAGCAATACCAGGAGAGTATTCCCAGTACAGTTGATGCAGTTCGTGCATACACAATTGAAGCCAAAATGCCTTGGGTAGAGAAAGCTCTCCTGGGAATGGAGAGCTGCCTGGTGAAGGTCAGCTTTTCAAAAAGTGAGATCCAGTTGCATTCGTTGTCAACAAAGTGGACCTGGGAGATGGATAAACATAAACAGGATGGGTTAGTGACATTGAGCGACTGAGTTGGTGACAGTATGCAGAAATGTATGACAGCATGCAACACACCCGTGGTTCAGATTCACAGCGAAATACAGCTCAGCCTTACAACGTAAACAGACCAAAGCAACATGGAAGTCTCGGACTTTTGCAGGGAAGTGATGTGATGAAAGCCACAGCTTGTTCCTGAAACATTCCCCATATCCTCCTTACAAGCATGCTGTATTTCAGTCCCCATGATTGTTTATCAGCATGTTAAGTTGAGAAAGAGGGAACAAAGAATAGTGGAGAGCAAGGAAGAGAATGGTAGGGTGAATGCCTTGGCCTGGGTAATTATTTCACTGGAAATATATACAAATGAGGTTGGATGAAAACTGAAAAACACAGTAAAGAACAATCCTGCAGCAGCAAAAAGGAGATGATAAGGTAGGTAACTTAATGTGTCTATGCTGTCTCCAAATCTTACTTTGACCTCAGTAAGAGTTTCTCAGTGCAGGCAAAATCCTAACACAGGAGAGGACAGATTTCAGCTCCAGTCTTCCAGAGGCCTGCTGCAATTAACAGGCACTGAAGTTATTTTAAAGCCTGATAACATATCCTGGGCAGTTATACCCTAAGCTGGAAAGGAAAGCACTTTGGCTTTGTGCTTTCCACTGTGGGGGCTAGTCTTCAAAGTGAAATGCAAAATTGGTTGCTGCTATTAGGTGGCAGTAGAACGCTTTCAGCCAAAGTTAGAAGGGCGTGATTTCTTTTTCCTGAGACAGGCTTTTCCACATCTGCAGGAAGGCTGAAAGCTATCCCTACCGTCTCCCCTGCGGAGAACATTTTGCTGTACATTTCCAAGTAAAAGCTTTACCTCTTTTTATGTACAGTGAGGCAGTCTCAAAGAAAACACATCTATGCTGCTCATCAGATCATCCACAGGGGCACAGAGAGGGTAGTGGCTGATCTGTCACTACATCGGGAGACATCTGCCAGCAAGATAAAGGGAGATCCTCCTGCTGGGGCAGCCAGCGCTGCTTTGAGTGGGAGAGCTGCTGGGCCAAGGGCAGCTGACAGCACTTGCTCTGCCCCAGTTGCACATGAACGAGCTAAACTGGGCGAAGAAAGCGCGGGAGACACAGCAATGAACCCTTCTGATGGATCAGACAAGGATCCCGCAGCCTCCTAAAAGACAGAAGATGAGCCAGGTGAGTTTCCCGTCCCCTCTGTGATTTGAGCTTGGAGCATGAAGGAGAGGGAAGCACATTATATTTCCTTTTTTCAGGGCAACCAGAATGGAAAATGCTCTCTCTCCCTTGGGCTGTCCCTCCTCCTGCTTTCCAGCAATGATCTCCTGGAACCACTCTGTGTACATTCTGGTGGGGCAGCCCCACTCCAGCCCCCTCCCCCTCCACTACCTTTGGACCTCATTGGCTAATTTTCCTCCTCCAATTATTGAGAAGCTTGAGTGAGAAAGCAGTGTTAGCATTCCCTGATTGTTTTCCTGGCACAGACCAATAAAGATCTGCACCTGGCCTTTTGATGGTTTTTCCTTGCATCAATAACATTCAATGAAAAAATGCTCCAGCAGAGGGAAGTTTTGAGTTGAGACCATACCCAGTCTTTTCTCAAGCATGTCCCCCTGATTTCCTTAGTGGAATAAAACTGAGTGGCTCCCTGCATTAGCACTGCTATTAATAAAGTGTTGATGTTGAATGAAAATGGCCACATCTTGCATCATCTTTTCACATAATTAGTCCTTGCATAAAGAAAATGCACCCTTGACCTCAGCAGAGTGGTTCCTGCCAACCAGGCAGTATCTGGCAGTAATAAGTGAGTCTAGGTGACAGCAGAATGACATGGTGGGGGCTGATGTAGCTTGTGCAAAGAACCTACGAGGCAGTGCTTACAGCTTTTCCAGAAACGTTACTCTTTGGGCTGACCTCTTCTTGCTTTTTTAGCATCCCAAAGGAGAACAGTTCTGGAAAGAATCTTACCTTTCTTAGAAGAGCGTTAGTCACTCTGGCTTTCCAGCTCCAGGGGGGGTATGCAGAAAGGATGCTGGCTTTGCCTTGTTTGCAAGCACGGGGGTGCTCCAGCTCAGGATGTCAGAAATCAGCAGGGCTGCAGACAGGCGCAGTGCATCTGATCAGGGAGCTGTCAGGGACATGCTCCGCTCTCCAGCACCCACCTGTCAAAATCCCTGAGGTCTGTGGGTTTAGCATCTGAAAGGTACATTTACACCGATACCCAGGTCAAACACAGCAGCTTTTGGAGGGGCAGGCACAGCCGCGCCACCACACCCGAAATGCTTACTCATTGATGGCTACAACTTACGCGAGGACGAGCAGTGTCAGCTCTCGGTGCTAACATGGTAACAGGCTGATCTCTGTGTTCTCCCATCCTCGCTCCGTAACGGATGGTCCGCTCTTCATGCTGGGTCTGTAAAGCCTCAGGTATGGTCCGGCTAACTCACCCTGAGCATAGCACTGCTCCTTCAAAACCCAAACCAGCAGCTGGGCAAAACTTCACGCTCATGAGCACATTCCTGGAAAAAATTTTGTGTGAGGTTTCTGTTTTGTGGATTGGGCTGGGAGGGGGGGGAGTGGCAGAGAGGAGAGAGAGAGGGGAGAAAAAAAGTCTGAATACCTCCATATTCCACTGAGCTGTAAATAAGAGCTGGAGAGAGGGAACTGAGCGCTGCACTGCTGGTCTCCAGGTCACTGCACCAGGGCCACCGGGTGACTGCTGGGGTCAGGCAGCCTCTGCAAGTCCCGCAGAATCTGGCAGGAGCCAGAGATGGGTGATGAGTTTTGGGTGGGACTCTGGGGGAAGGATCCCGTTAGGCTCTAGGGTTTGGGGAAAATTCCCATAGCGCACAGAGCTAGTCACTAAAAGGGAAGGTGGCAAATGCAAAAACATAGAAAGAAACACTCTGCACAGCGTGGGAGGAGAAGCTGCGCAGGGATCGGCTCTTTTGCCTCAGGCCACCTTGGACAAATTTAGCCTGGTTGAAAGAGGGAGGATAACATGGATCACAAGATCCAATGTAATAAGAGAGACATGGAAAACTTGATGCAGCACAACAGTAGAACAGGAAGACCGATCCATTGTGGCATTTTCTGTATTTCTGAGCTGGCAAAGTAAACATTCTCCATGCGGCTCGTTGTACAATTTGATGTGGTTTTAAAAAGACCAGAGTTATTCCAACAGGTGTGGGAATGGAGGTAGGTTGCAGCGCTCTGGTCTTCTGCAGGGATACAGCCCTCTGCACGACAGCGAGGGGGCAGGGGACTCCAGATGCTATGCACAGGCTGAGCTATAAATGTCTTGGCTTCTGTTTTGATTTAAGGGACACCGTCAGGGTAAAGCCATCTTTCCCACATGACATTGCCTAGCACGCAAACTGAAGGCCACGGCAGGATTTCTGCGGGAAACTCTGCTCCAGAAACTGCTTTCAATTGTCATGTGCGGAGGGATTTTTTTTTTCCCCAGGCTTTGCAGAATGCGCTTTGAGAAAGAAAACGAGCGCAGTGAGAAGGGAATTGGGATCATAAATCAACAACACAAGAATGCACCATTCCCTCTCCTAGCAGGAGCCAGAAGGACCCTGGGGAGGAGCCCCCACCCGACGCAGACACAGCAGATGCCTCCGGGGCTGCACCGACACAGCGGGAACACTGGGGAGATGCTGCTTGTCCTGCTTTTCTCTCGGCAGCTGCCCGCTGGGAGGGAGCCTGGCTGTGCCTCTTCTGCATCCTGGCAGGTGTGGGAGCCTGGCTGAACCAAACGAGCCGCTGGGGTCACTGCGCTGTGCCAGTGGTGAAAAATCCGTCTCTTTGCAGTAAATGAACGAACGCAAATTGGCCCAGGTCTTCCCTGCCGATATGGCTCTTGCAGTGTGGAAGGAGGAAGTCCTGTCCCGAGAATTGTGGTTCAGACCAGCAAAAAGGGCAACTGGAAGCCAACGCACCTTTTTCACTGGACGCTTCCTGTATCTGCATTTTTGTCACCATAACACCACAGTGAACCCACGCTCTCCCATCTCCCCCAAAAGCAACAGGACCGTGGCTGAAGTTGCTGCCGTACGCCTGGCTGGGATGCTGTTCAAAGAGCTCCCGCCACTTTCCGGGCGCTGCTGTTTGCTCCTGGTCTCACAGGTGCCCAGGATCCGCCTGCTGCTTTGTTGGGCTCCATTCAGCCCTCGCACAACTTTGCGGAGGGAAAAAACCCTACAAGTATGGTCCTCACTTGCTAAAGGCTTTTAACGAGGTCCAATTGCACTGATGCCAACCTCACCTCCTCCCGGTCCCGTCTCCCTGCTTCCACCAAAATCCTGTCCATGCAGTTTGTCCTGCCTTTTTCCTGACTGTGAATCGGTATCTTCTCAACACCCTCCTCACCTCCGTGCCCTCCGGAGTCAGGCCTGGGCTCGGAAGAGGAGCTGCTGTTTCATATCCATCCCCTCCACCCCACCAGAGAGGCAGGAATTGTTTTGAACATCTGCCGAAACTGCCAGCTCCCCGAGATGTAATGTGTACACCCGGAGTAGTAAATTCCATTTGTCCGGGACCCCCCCGGACCGAGGCCCCCGCCTGCCCTCGCAGCCGCTGCCGGGAGCGGGACTGGCAGGGAAAGCATCTCAGCAGCCGAGGGAGGGAGTCCCAGCGGGCCCATGGGAAGGGCGCACACTGAAACCCAGGAGGAGAGGCAGCTCTGGCTCTCTGCTCCGATCCTGTCATTCCTTCCCTCTCGTTCATCCTTTTCTCCCACACCCTGTGTCGTCCCCACGCACCTCTTCCTCCACCTCCCGTAGCTGGAGGCCAGGCCACTTCTCCTGGCCTGTTCCCAGGCGCCAAAGCCCAATCCTTCACGTAGCACTCGGAAGGGATGTCGCGGTGCCCTTTCCTTCCTGGGCTGCTCACCCGTATCCATCCCCGACAGACCTGAGAGCTGTAACTGCCCCTGCAAACACTCACCATCGCGGCTGCCCACTAGTCCGCGGCTGGTTGGACCTGTTGCACGGCCCAGCCCGTGCCCAGCCCTCTGGGATTTATCACATCTAGTTCCCCCAGCCGGGGAGCTTTCATAGTAACCTGCACTCCTCGCCCGTCCTGGAGCTTCTCGGTCAGTGCTGGGCGCGGGGATGCTCATCCTTTTCCTCGGGGTAGGGGCTGGAAGCGTGCGGTGCTACCTGCAATGCAAATTGGGGTGAGCTAATTGCAGCTGCGCAGCAGGGACCCCATGCTGTTGCTCCTGGTGACAACGTCAGCGCTGAGCGTGAGCAAGGCCGGTGCTCTGAATACAGATGCAGCAAGAAGCCTGAGGCATTTAACCAGTGCTTTTACGTAACCCCTAAACTGAGGGAGCGCGCCAAAGCCTTCTCCTAAATACCCTTCTCGGCCAGCACCTTCTCACCCACCGCGCGGCATCGCCAGCATCTGGAAAGCAGCTGCTCCCACCAGCGCTATGGAGACTGAAAAGCTGCATGCACCCCTCTCTCCTTGGAGCTGCCGCAGGATTGATCCTCGGAGTGAGTCTCCCTTTTGTTTCCTGCTGCGCCAGGGAAGCCAGCCCTTCCCTCCGGAGCCTCTTGCAAACGCCATGTTGGTTCCTTACCTACCAAAGACTTTCTCCCCCTGCCATGAAATTTTTCTGCCTCCAGACAAATGCAAACCGTTTTTTTATTGCTGTGCAGGCCCCAAATTTTTTGTCTCCAGCAGAACCGGCTTCCATTGACCAACCCACTCCCTGGCCTGGTGCCACAAAACAAAAATCCTAAAGAGGAATAAGGTGTAACTGAGATAGTCCAAGGACTCCTCAGCTGGGAAGTCCCCTTCATTTCCCAAGACTGGTAACAAACGACAGTGGCCCAAACAACATCAGTGATCTCCTTGAGCAAAAATACCCTCAAATAAGCCAGGTTTTCCCAGAAATCAGCATCTGCCTCCCGAGCACTCTTGCTTGGCAAAGGATTTGGTTACAGGAAGGAGCTGCAGAAGGGAGAAGGAGGAGGACACACTTGCTCTTATGTCATGGGAAACACAGAATCATAGAATCGGTGAGGTTGGAAGGGACCTTTAAGATCATCAAGTCCAACCATTAACCTACCCTGACAAAAACCACTTCTAAACCATGTCCCTAAGTACCTCATCTACCCTTTTCTTGAACACCTCCAGGGATGGGGAATCCACCACCTCCCTGGGCAGCCTATTCCAATGCTTGACAACCCTATCTGTGAAGAAACTTTTCCTAATATCCAATCCAAACCTCCCCTGGTGCACCTAGAAGCTGTTTCCTCCTGTCCTATCACCTCTTACTTGGGAGAAGAGACCGACCCCCACCTTGCTACCCCCTCCTCTCAGGCAGTTGCAGAGAGTGACAGTGGGGTAGCTCACGGGCTGGTGAGCGGAGGATGAAAACCTTTCGCTTCCTCTCAAGCTCGCGGGTCATTCCCACCGCCCCCCAGCCCTACCCGGGCTCGGGCAGGCTGCCCTGCTGCGCCCCCCCTAACACAGCACCCCCGTCACTAATGCTCCGCTGCAGCCTCCACAAGGGAAGAGTTGTTCATTCCACACTTACCTTTTCCTGGAGAACCCAGCCTTGCCTCTGGAGAGCGCGAGCAGAGACAGGTGACAGGGAGAGAGGGGAATCCCTGACAGAGAAGGCTTTAACTCCACTGACGGGGAGGGCGAGCTGCCTGGCTGCACGCAGGCTCTCAGGGGGCGGTAGGATACCCCCAGGAGAAAACACGTGTGCCAGGGCAGCGGGAGCGGGCTGGCCGTGCCGCAGGACGCAGGACCGCGCTCCTGCATCCACCAAAGGCAGGTGTTTGCCGTGAAGGCCCAGCTCTCCCTTACAGCCCTGACCACTGTCACCTCCAACGTCTCCTGCCATGGGCACCAGCAGGAGTTTGTCCGGGGGACCGGTCTCTGCTCCAAAGCCTCAGCAGCTGCGTGACACTCATGCCAAGACGGGGGCCTGGCTTTCCTGCCGTGCCCCCTCCACTCTTGCTGCCTACACACCTTCCCTTCCCACCGGAGCTCGGCTTTGGCAGCAGCTCGGGTCTGACCCTGCAGCCTTTGGGCACGTCTGGTTTAGCAAAGCCACCAAAGATGGAGCAGCCCTGCCCTCCCCAGGAGCGCCACCCCCAAGGCTAGCGAGGGGAGACAGGACGAGGACCCAGCCAAGCCGTCCCGGAGCCAGGGGAGGTTCAGGACTGGCTAACGGGGTTGTGTACCGTCTGCTGGGCTCGCTGTCTCCAAGCAACTGGACTCGGCGCTTCAGACACAAACCTCGGCGCTCCCCCTCTCCCCTCCGCCTTTTGCAGCCTCCTTCCCTATGCCTTCATGGCTCTTGTTCTTCTCCCACTAAAAGAGACTTGGACCTTACCACCAGCTGCCCGAAGGCCCTTCCAGATAACAAACGGTGCCAACAGCCTTGACACGGACTTTTAATTCCAACCCAGATGGCTGGAAGTTTGGTCGATAGAGACAGAGCACTCAGCAGAGCAGACGTTTGTAGCGCATTCGGCTCGGTACTGCTTTGCGTTTGGATTAGCAGCTTACACCATTCAACGGCACCAGTGACCGACAACTACGGGGATTTGAACCTGGTTTACAGGCGGGTCTCGAAAGGTATTTTTCAGGTGTGGAAGAGTGACAGAACGGCTGTTCCCTGGCAGGCTCTGCGGGGACTGGCTCTCGGTGCTAAGGTGTTTCATTCTTTCTTTTTAAACGGGGGCTGGGATGAAACGGTAAAAGTCTCATTGATAACGTTTGCAGGGGTTACGGCGGGAGGGAGCGATGGATGAACCGGACCACTGCAGCCAGAAGCGCGAATGCAGTCCTCAGGTAAGGAGACAGAGGCACCAGCTGCAAGACGCTCTCTAGTGCTTGTATTTGACGCTGGGGAGACCCCTGTAGGAAATCTCTGTCTGGTTTTGGTACCCCTTCCTCAAGGAGGGCGTTAAAAACAATTGTAGAGGAGATACAATTGGGAGGATTAGAAAGACGTGAGGGAGCTGAGATGCCCTTCCAGTCAGCTTAACAAGAAGTTGGGAGGTGACCGGGTCCCGGTCAAGGGGCTCTGAGGTTCAGAAGAGAGACCTGAGCCTGGAGCAGAGGGTTCCCGAGCAGAGCCCGCAGCTGGCGTGGGCAGCGGGAGGAGCGGAGAGGAGACAGAAGGCCTCAGCGCGTGAGTGTCCCGAAAAGTGCCCAAGGACAATTAACCGCCACCTCAAATTACCGAGGATTGTGACAAACTCCCCATCAGTGGCGAACTTTCGATCCATGAACTCACCTAGTGAGGTGCCTTCGCAGCTGGGACTGGCCGGGCCGCTGGAGCGGAGGGGCCCTGGTCTGGGCACTCGAGTTCGACGCAGCCCCAACCCCGGTGACGTTGTGGCACCGACACCAAGTGAAGGGACAGCCGCCCGTCAGGCACCTGCGTCGCTCCTGGGGGGCCAGGCCGTAGCCCCGGTACCCCAGCTCCCGCCAGAGCGGCAGAGGCTGAACAAAGCAAGGCCCTTGTCCCCCGGCCACGCTGGGGGCTTCAGCCCCCAGGGAGGGCGAGACCAGTCCCCAGAGGGCTCAGCCTGGGGCAGCCAGCGCGAAGCAGCCGGCAGAGGCGGGGGGCGTAGGGAGCCCGAAGCGTCGCTTACCGTGTGGAGCCACCGAGGGCATCACCCCTCCTGCCACCGCTGGCTGCCCCCTCGGGGGAGCAGGGGACGCCTGGCCCCACGGGGAGCCCCAGGCTTCACCCACCCGGTCCTTTAACGCAGCGACCAGTTTGGTACCGGCAGCCTCTTCTCCAGTCCCTTCTGAATTTGGGTACGGGCGGCCTTTCTACTAAGACCAAGGTGTCCCCCCGCAGCCCGGCAGCACGCCCAGGTCCTGGGCACGGCTGGGACGCCCCTTCCCGCCCCGCTCCCACCTCTCCCGGAGCAGCTCTGGAGCGGAGGCTGTAGCCCGGAGCCCAGCAGAGGAGGTTTCAAGGGGACGAACAGACCAAGAGGAGCCTCTTTGCAATATAAATTTGTTTTTATTGAAGCAGCAGTCACATGACCTCGCATCTAGCCTTTAGGATAGCGACAGAATGGATTCGGCCAGGTCAGCCAGCCCAAAAAAGGATTTCTTTTTTTTTTTTTCTTTTTTCTTTTGCGCTAATAGACATGTCATGTTTAATACATACATTATCCAGTACCGGAAACCCAACTCAGAGATAGCTACGTGCTGATTTGCTGGAGGAACGGTCCACTGGACGTGGTCTCGACAAACTTTACAGATCACCACCAAATAACATTACTAATGGGATCAAATGATTAAAAAAAAAAAACCAAACCCAAACAACCATGAGCGCAGGATTCAAAGCCAGCAGTTTACACAGGTTCTTAAGTTCGTTTCTATAGGTGGACGGTAAAGGAAGATCAGTCGGTGTTAATTTGAGATATTTATGTCCCAGAGTTCCTCTCTCCATCAAATCAAACGGTATCATAGACAAGCTGGCATCGCTTGAAAAATAGCATGGAATAACACAGCTCATTTAAGAAAACATGCTTATTTCTTGCAGTTTTTCTTTTCATTATCGTTACAAAGATTCACGTCCACCTATTCTTGCGGAGTGGGAAGAGGCGTGAGGGCAAGGGACAAGGGGTGGAGAAGGGAGAGAGGAGGAGGAAAGAAAGGGGCAAGTTTTCGAAATAAAGACCACACACTTGGTATTTTTTAAATTTCATTTCCAGGCTAACCTACTCTTTATTTAATGCAAATTACAGTACCAGTTAACTATTTCCGAACCGAGTCACACAGAACAAAACGTATTTACAAGGGGAATGGGGCGGGGGGAAATAATAAAACATTAAGCATACTTTCCACAAAAAAAGTTTATATTTAAAATGAAAAAAAAAAAAATCAGTCACAGAGGCATTCAAGTAGTAATAATGTTATACAGGTTTTGCTTTTCCTTTAAATCAAGACAGATTTGCACAAGTGTATGCAATAGTTTGTATACAACCCACAGTCCTTAATATATATATATACTTTTAGATTTCTGTTTTTAAGATGGAAGTGGTCACGCTAATTGGTGTGTACAGGCCCAAGTGATCCATCAGCAACACATTAATGAACGCAAATTTTACAGGCAAGCAAATTATATATATATAAATATATTTTATATATATATATATTAAAAATAAAATTGAGAAAGACCAACACAAGGAAGCTACTTTTCTCGAGCTAACCCCTTAGGTACTGTTTTCCTTTCCCGTCGTTTTGCCGTTATTGCGGTGTTGCAAAACGAAGCCAACTCCGACCAGAACCGGCTGAGAGCCCCGTGGAAATCAGCTGCCCCCCCAGGGGTACCCGCTGGCTGTCTCTCTCCCAGCGGCAGAGCCCGGACCGAATACCCTACTGTGCTTTTTTTCCTCATCGGCTTTTTAAAATTTATTTTTTCCTTTTTCTCCGCGGCGGCTGAGGTTCCCAGTGCAGGAGACCCAGTCTGACAGGCTGCTGCACTTCCACTTTACTGAAAACCTGGGGGGGAGGGAATTTTAAGTCGCAGGCACCTGCCGTTACTTTCTAAATAAGGGGACAAAGTGGGGATCTTCTACCAATAGCCAATTATCTTTTGCAGGTCTTTTTTTTTTTAAGTTTTTCCCTAGCAAGATAGATAAATTGAATATTGAAGAACACCAGCGTCTGGACAGGGTGTCCATCGGGGAGAGACGGACCGCAAGGAAGTTCGGCTCGCAGGCCCGCGCCACGNGATCAAATGATTAAAAAAAAAAAACCAAACCCAAACAACCATGAGCGCAGGATTCAAAGCCAGCAGTTTACACAGGTTCTTAAGTTCGTTTCTATAGGTGGACGGTAAAGGAAGATCAGTCGGTGTTAATTTGAGATATTTATGTCCCAGAGTTCCTCTCTCCATCAAATCAAACGGTATCATAGACAAGCTGGCATCGCTTGAAAAATAGCATGGAATAACACAGCTCATTTAAGAAAACATGCTTATTTCTTGCAGTTTTTCTTTTCATTATCGTTACAAAGATTCACGTCCACCTATTCTTGCGGAGTGGGAAGAGGCGTGAGGGCAAGGGACAAGGGGTGGAGAAGGGAGAGAGGAGGAGGAAAGAAAGGGGCAAGTTTTCGAAATAAAGACCACACACTTGGTATTTTTTAAATTTCATTTCCAGGCTAACCTACTCTTTATTTAATGCAAATTACAGTACCAGTTAACTATTTCCGAACCGAGGCACACAGAACAAAACGTATTTACAAGGGGAATGGGGCGGGGGGAAATAATAAAACATTAAGCATACTTTCCACAAAAAAAGTTTATATTTAAAATGAAAAAAAAAAAAATCAGTCACAGAGGCATTCAAGTAGTAATAATGTTATACAGGTTTTGCTTTTCCTTTAAATCAAGACAGATTTGCACAAGTGTATGCAATAGTTTGTATACAACCCACAGTCCTTAATATATATATATACTTTTAGATTTCTGTTTTTAAGATGGAAGTGGTCACGCTAATTGGTGTGTACAGGCCCAAGTGATCCATCAGCAACACATTAATGAACGCAAATTTTACAGGCAAGCAAATTATATNTTTTTTTTTTTAAGTTTTTCCCTAGCAAGATAGATAAATTGAATATTGAAGAACACCAGCGTCTGGACAGGGTGTCCATCGGGGAGAGACGGACCGCAAGGAAGTTCGGCTCGCAGGCCCGCGCCACGGCAGGGCTGACGCAAAGAACACATGGAGACCAGACCGGGTTAAAAACGAGCCCGAAAGAGAGTAAAAGAAGAGAGGGACAGCTCTGAGCAGACTGTCGCCAACAGCTCGGCATCACTGACCTTCGTGTCACCAGAAAGAAAGTGCAGCCTCTGCTTCACTGGAATGAACACGAGATGCTTCGAAATAAAACAGCAACCTTTGGTTTGGTAAAGAGTTAAGTGTTTTCCCATTCAAGACAATCTTATGTGGAATACTAACAAGGTAGTAAAACACAAGCAAACTAGTTTTAGAAACAAGGCCTTCGTGCTGGGCACAAGAAATCAAGAGTCACGTTAAAGTTATCTCAAGAAAACAAAAGCGACTCTGGGGAGGGGGGAAAAAAACAGGGAGAAGAAAAGGGAACAGAAAGTTCCCCCCCCCAGCAGAAGAAACCACCGCCGCCTCCTATAGAGATGCCCTGGCTCCTGCCGTGGCCAAAGCGGCTCCGAGCGCAGCATCCCTGCGGGGCGCGGGGGGGTGAGGGGGGTCCCCTCCGCCCCGCCGGACCCAGCTGCTGCCCCTGGCACGGCCGCAGCGAGGGTGGAAAGGCCAAAGCCGCTGCCGCCCAGATGATTTCTGGGGGCAGGATGGCGGTGGCGGGGGGAAGAGACGAGCAAAGTCTACATGAGCCGCTAGGGCAAGTGTCCCAACGAAAGCGGTCGCTGCCAGCGAGGAGGAAGAGGGCAGGGTGGGCAACTTGGAGACGCCCAAGGACAAAGCCAGGGGCGGCTCCCATGAAACGACCAACGGTGGAGACTGTTTCCTTTCGTTCTGCTACTGATCAGGGTATCACCGAAACCTTACAGCACTCAAAAGAGTTAGAAAGCAGGAGGTGCGGTGGGGGGGAAGCGAAGACGTGGGTTTGGAGAGGGGGGGGAGACGTCATTAATAAAGGAGAGGGGAAACAAAAATTAAAAAGGGAAATAAAATTCAAAAAATCATGGAAGCGAAGGCACTCCAAACTATATAGATACACTATACATCGCTAGAGTTATTGTTACAATAATACAGGCCGGTACCTACTGTACAGAGTTAAAACTATATGGCTTTAAAAAGCTCGTCTACATTTTGTCTGATTATTAAACAGAATCACTGCCCTGAACGGTAACTTTTTGCTCATTAATAACAGTTCCTGGGTCCACATATTTACATACAAAACAATAAAACTCAAAATTCAAAAACAACCAAAAATAACAATGTACAAGCTTGAATTTGGTGAGGAGCTTTGTTGTGGTTTTTTTCTTGTTGTTGTTTTTTGTTTTTGTGTGTGGTTTTTTTTTTTTCTTTTTCTTATTTACAAAAAAAGGTTATTCAAAGACCTGGATCTAACTTGTATAAAAGAGTGTGTGATCCTGGCATGATCCTTGGAAAAAAAAAAAAAAGGAAAAAAAAAAAAAAAAAAAAACAGAGGGGCCCCCCCCAACCTCCCCACANCCTCCCCCCAGCCTAACACACACACACACACACACACACAAGACACACACGGACGCCGGCACAGTCACAAAACCAGAGAGAAAAGCTCTTAACTCCCCCTCCGCCAGTCCTAAGTGAAAAGATAAAAACGGAAAAAGAAGTAAAGCCACATTTCTGGCACAAGCAGCAATTTCTCTTCATTACTTTTATTTATTTTTTTTTTTAAAAAAGACTCGGTAATTTACTGCCTCTGAACAACGGCGTCTGTGGCCAACGCTTCAGCAGCCTGGCCTGTACAGCAGATCCATACCCTGCCACTGTCCTACTTTTTTTTTTTTGAGTCTCCTGTGACTCTTTGGATCACTGGGTCAAACCAAGCCCCTCCACTTACCTGGCGGGACACCCCTGGCCGAGCTCTCGCATTACGATGCTCTTCAGCCCTTCCTATCAAGTTGCGCGTAAGGATTCAGAAAGCCTCCTGTTTCTAAACGCGGGTGTGCTTTCCTTTGCAGCCAGCCAGAATTTAATGACCACTAAAAGCTTTAAAGCCTTTTCTTTTGCTTGTTTTAAGCGTGTGCCCGACAGCAAATGGCCGAGGGGTATGTAACGTGAGGGTTTATTGGTTTTGTGGTAGGTGGTCTCTCACCTCTTGCAGAAACAGCTCCTGCCTCCCCGAAACCACCCGCCGTGTGTCAGGCAGGAGGGAGAGGGCAGGGCTTCTATCACCTCTGGGGCTAAGAGACAGTTTCCAANTAAGAAACAGTTACAAAAAAAAAAAAAAAATTAGAAAGAAATCCCACGTCAACAGCATAAAAGGTACAAGAGGAAACGCGCCGAGCTCATGAGCAAAACCCCTGCCGCCCCTGCGGCGGCCGAGCTTGCCGAAGCCGCTACCACCAGCTACCCCAGGCCACGCAAGGGTCCCCGCGTTCCCGAAAAGCGACCACTTGCCTGAAGAGATCCGGTCGAACAACAGCTCGATAAGCACCAAAGAGTGACTACAGTTTCTCTAAAGGAGGATAAGGCCCCAGCGGACGCCAACCGCAAGCCTACGACAAGATCAGGTCTCCAAAAAAAA
>VXBO01012087.1:0-59104 GCA_013400135.1 Rhinoptilus africanus | reverse complement strand
ACAAAGTCCGAAAATTCACTTAAAAAAAAAAAAAAAAAAGAGGGTAAAAAAAAGAACTTCAGCAGAGAATGAGGTTTGGGGGTTATTTTGTTTTGTTTTTTTTTTTTTCCTTCTTTCTGTTGTGGGAGGGGGCATGAGGCAAGAGTCCTGGTTCTGAAGTACACAACAGCAAACTTCCAACATGAAGAGATTGTCGAGGGGAGAGACATTGGTGTGTTGTATTGCTCCGCTTTCCCTCCTCCCCCCACCTAGTCCCCTGCCCCGGACACCCTGCAGAGTGAGAATACAATGAAACTGGTTTGTATTTATAGATATTTTACAAGGTTAAATAAGAACAACAATAATAATAAAAAATTGAACACTAAAATGAACAGGTTGGTTGGTTTGTTGGGTTTTTTTTTTTTCCTCTTTTTAATTTTCTTTCCAAATGTGACCAGTGTTGCTGAGCAAGACTCAAATTACTGGTGATTTTTCCTGTGCAGCTGGCTGCTTGGTACCGGTTCAGGTGGAGTTGGAGGCTGATGCTGTAGCTACACTATTGGTCTGAACTCGTTCTCCTGCGTTAACATCTGCAAATGACAGGCGAGAGAAAGGGAAGAGAAAAAAAAAAACAAAACAACCAGTATTACCTCCAAAATACAGACAATATTTGGAACAATAGCTATGACATTCCCCGCACAGGGAAACCCACGACTCCCACCGAGGCGCCGTTCGGTCGGGATGCTCCCCTGACTTCAGGGGGTGCGGATAGAACAGCTGTGGGCAGAGGGTAGGGAGATGGGTCTTTCGGGAGGCCACGGGCAGCCTCAAGGGCTGAGGGCTGCAGGCCGGCGCGCCAACACCCAGCTGGGCTCCAGCGGATTGTGCAGAGCCTAACACTGCTCGCGCAGCGGTAAGTCACACCCGCGTTACATCCCCATAGCTCTGATTGCAAGACGAGCCACACCAGCACGGCCAAAGCCAACGCATGGAGTATCTGTGGCCACCACAAGGCTCCACGTTCCTTATTGTTTGGCCTGCTTGTAACAAAGGCTGTTAACTGTGTGAACGAGCGCAGACAATGAATGCGAGGAGCCCACTTCCCTGGCAGAAACAGCTTGCGTGTTCGTGGGTAATCCATGCACTTGTTGCCTCAGAAAACCGTCTTTCAAGTCTGCTGCTTTATTCTGTGTTGCTCAACCAAAGTTGGATGTGCCACCCTCTGAACTGCTGAAGCAGATTAACATCAAGGGCTGAAGCCAGTAACGAGGTTCACACAAGCATGCGACACTGTTAGGGGCTGGGGTTTCTGCAGGAAATGGCCTCCAACACCTTCTCTTCTCTGGGAGGGACACTGCTCACAGGATCATGGGCACACGTCAAAGTACATTCCACGAAAACACAGAGTTTGTAAAGAAATGCCAAAAGGAAATTCACTGTAACTGTGGTTTTGTAGGCCACATGCATCAGATGTTTTCTCTAAAAAAATTGTTCTTAGTATCAGAGGAGTTGGTAGGGAAAAAAAAATGGCACTGACTTCATCTGGAACCATCCTATGAAATATCTAATTAGCACAGTCATGAAAGTGGATGAACAGTTAAACACATAAAAAACTCAACACAATACAGGATGGGGAAAAAAATATTAAGTGACATTTTCTACAAGAGACCGTTGCGCATTTCTCCCACTTAATAAGGTTCACTGCAAAGCTATCAATACTGCAACAGGAAAAAAATAGTTATTATCTCAATACAGAAGAGGGCAGACTGGGCAAAAATTTGAGACACACGGGGAAAAGGGCTTATAAAAAGAAAGAGGAGGTTTAGTGACCTCAGACTGAAGGACAGTATGACTAGCGTAAGTAACAGACATGACAAAATACAAGTGGTGGGCAGTGGGGGTGCAGGAATACTTCTCCAGCACAGGAGAGATGACGATGCAAGTGGAGCCAGGCAAGGCTCTAGTCACCTGCTAACGAAACCCTGCTCCTCTCCTGCCGCAAGGACCTGACCCTAGTGGGAAACACAGCCAGGAGCAAAGGCAACGAAATGAGTGAGAGTCCAGAAATGGGCAGCACTCGCTGAGCGACAAATTAAGTAACCTACACAGACAGCAGCAACAAAAATAGGAAATCAAACAGCAACATCCAGGAATACAAGGGACAAGTGGGAAGAGAGGATGATGCTTATTTGAAAAGGAAACGCTGCGAGGTGGTGTGTGGGAAGGAAGGGGAATCCTCCTGCGGGCAGAGGATGCCAGACTACTGCTCTGGGAGTCTCCCATTCCCTTTCCTCTCACCCCAAATTAATTGCAACCTCTCCTCTCACAAAGGAAGGACCACCACAATAAAAAAGAAGCTCAAGCAGTAAAAGCACCAAGGCAGCACGGTGGCAGCACCAATGTTATTTGGAAAGCAAGCCTTGCATGCAAGAAATGCCCTCCCTACGTGGAGAATTACCCAAATGCCACATGCATGCAGACCAACAATGGCCACGGAAGTCAAAAGCGACCCAGCCAGACAGGTAACAGTTTCCACACCTTAAACTCTCACTGTGCCTGTTCTAGATTAATTTTGAGGTATGGATAAACTCCAGCTAATGCAACATCTGCCGTGCCTGATGCAAGCAGTCCAGCTGGAGTCTGTACTGTAGGCAGAGGGTTTCTCTGTAGGTGTACAAGAAGTCCTCGTATTTCATTTGCTGAAATGAAATGTGCCTTTTGATCTCCTATTCCTGAAGACAGCAGAGGCTGAAACCGTTATCATTACATTGCTACTGAGCAGAGATAAAGAAAAAAGAAGAGGGGATGGAGCTACTTCATGTAACATATGTAGCATATGCTTCTTTTCTATCATCACTCTAATGGGCGAGTTCCTAAGAAATATATGTGCCACATGTTAGAAAATGAACCCGATCCCAAGACCTTTTACGTGGGGCTTTTCACAAGAAGATACAGAAGCCTATCCAGCCTGGGACAGAGTGCAGAGCCTGCTTAAGGTTGCACAGGCTCCAAACCTGCAAGAAAATGCAGTATTTTGACATTCCAGCTTGTTCTTTTGACTTTGCACTGACAAGAAATTTGGGGAACAAAAAGGGGCTTGTTCCAGCATCTCTTTGCTGAAGCGCCAGAAAAGGAGCACAACTGGAGCATGAGCGTCTCTGGACACTCATGTACATCATTACTCCTTCTCACCATGAGAAATCAGTATTGGGGCATAAGAGAAGAAAATCTAAGTCTTCAGTAATGTTGTCAAGACATCTGCTTTGCAAAGCAGTGGCCGGCGCCGCTGTGGAAGTCCTGCTGGGAAGCAAAGCCAGGAGCTGACGTGCAGCTTTCAGGTACAGGACAGATGACCACACCGCAGACGGCAGCCTGAGGTCAGGGCGGCCTCTTTGCCCTAAACTACCCACCTGCCACCTCTGCCTGTGTGGGCAAAAAAACTACCTCCGGGCTGAAGTGTCAGCTGCTTACGAAACTTCTTCACAACAGAGGGCAAAAGCATCAGTGTAGAGCACCTCCTCCAATTCAGCTTTTCCCTCTGAGGAATGCCTCAGCTTTCTTGGAGGGTACACGGCACTCCTTAGAAACCTCCCGGAAAGACGGGGCTACAGTTCAGAGAAAGACAGAGACGCCAACTCAGTCTGAGAAAGCCCATTAGCATTAATGACAGCATGAGTTGGTTGGATTTGTAATGCTGACAGGCTGTGCTGCTCATCTGCAAAGGTACAGAAACTGAACCACCACCAGCCCGGAAGTCCTCACAGGAACAGCGGAGGAGAGAAGTGGAAGGAGAAGCCTGGTTTTTCTATTGTGCCTGCCTATGGATGTAGAAATCCAGGGCTCAGAGCAAAACTGGTGAGCCTGAAACATGCAAGTTTTACTCCTCTGTCATGGACTTCATCCCTGTGCTGAGCTTGCAGAAGCCTGAGCAAATTGCTTGCCTCTCTTCTCCTGGTTAAGGTATTAAAGTTTTCCAGAATTCCTTCAATGGGAATACTGTACATGCACTAAATCTTATTTTATGGAGCACTGTGAGCTTTTTCAACTACCACACATTGGCAGGTAACACCAGCTCTAATCTGTTTTGTGGCTGAAAGTTCAGGCACACCATCGCATTTGGGATTACACGGGATCAACACAGCAGGATGCCGAAGACGATGACCCCAGCATCCCTGCTGGCACAACTCTCCTGCAGATGGCAATTATGCTCTTCCCATCTTAATGCTGACTAACAGAGAGGTAACTACTGCTGCTGGCTGACCCAGGAAGAAATACACGTAGTCACACAAGCAGATATGCTTTCAGCTTGGTGTGCATGCTCCTCCTCCTCCAGCTACATCAAGTCAGCATCCACAGGAATACAGCTGTACTGGCATTTTTAATCAATGGCCAGCGTAATTCACAGAAAGTTAGCCCACTGTTTCAAGCAGGGGCCAATAACTCCCATCTTCCTTCTCCTCCATGTTGCTTTAGTCACGCCACTAATGTCACAGAGTATTTCTCAGAAATGTTTATGTGAATTTACTAATGCTGATGCAGCAAGGCTTCACACTGCCAGGATCCACTGGTACAGTGAGTCCAGCTTGATGCCTCAAGAAAAGAGGAAGTTTACAAATACATTTTTTTTAATACTCAAAAACTACCTGTAGTAATTCCCCCCGTTGCTGGCTTGATGAAACTGTTAACGTGGTATGCTGAAAAGCTAATCTTTCCAACTCTCAACACCACCCCACTGTTAAGCCTCCTGCCAAACACTACTTTGCTAGACTTCGGACAAAAAGATCTCACTTTTCTAGTTATTCTCTAACTCTGACCCTGCCCTTGGTGCATGATAGAAAGCCGTGCTTTACACCTTGTCAAAAAGCTGAGATTCTGACACGGCTGCAGACCAGCATGACAGCTATGAAAATGGAGTAACTGTCTGCAAGCAGGTAAGAGCAGCCCAGCTGGATTATCCGCAGGGATGAGTGAGTTCACTGCATTTCCATGTATGTGCACCTGTGCCTCAAGCTTACAGAGCAGGCAACTATGCCAGACATAACAGCGGACACTTGAACCCCAGTACCAGTTCTGCTTGCTAGAGGGACACAAGAGTTACACACTAATAATATAGATCACAGTTACGTATAGCTTGCTTTGCCCTGGGAACTGCCTTGAGAGCCATGTTTTGTAGCACCATCACCAGTCAAAAAAGCCCTTTCTGGACTCGTACCGCTTAGTCACACGAGCAAACATTTTGCAGAAAAGCCTCCAGCCTAGCGGGTGCTCGGGGTTAGGCGGGAGAGTTGCTCCCACGCTGCTTTAGCGGTTACTGAAGAACTAGAAATTTACTTATCTGGGACTTCCAGGGGGCGTAGGGAAAGAAGGGACCTCTTCTATGAAAATCTCTTGCTAAGTGTAGCATCAGCATGCAAAGCACGACAGATTAACATAACCTCATCCAGGACCCAATCCTAAAAATCGCAGCTCTGATGACATTCCCACTGCTTGTTGTGAGAACCCCATTTCAGTAAGAAACTAAGTAAGAGGTTTAAAAATGTTGACATGAGTAAGGTGGGGTTGGTTTTGTATTTTCTTCTTGTATACTTCACATTTACGACTCAGCCTAATGCATTCCCCTCCCCCTCACGAACTCCTGTAAAGTGCTAGTGAAAACAGACTTCTTAATCCCATTAATTCCTCAAGACTTGTATCTTGGCAAAGAGAACTCCTTAAAAGGCAGGAAAGGGCCATTAAGTGAAACAGTATTTTTCAGAAGGGCTTAAAATAATTTTCCATGTTTGTATTTTATAGTTTTTCGATTGCTTTTACTACTTTATCTGCTTTTTTTTTCAGTTGTTGTTGAGCAACAGATGCACATAAAAGGGAAAGAGAGAATATGAGAGAATATGACTATTTGCAAAATATACTGCCAAGTGTATGAAACAAACACACTAAATCTGAAAATAGCGATTTTGTTTTCTCCTAAATTCAGAGCACATAAATTGTACAGGCTGTAGCTTTTATCTACTTTTATCTACTACATTTTCAGAGAGAAACCTCATCTTTCAAACCTGGGTATGTCTGTGTGTCCCGCAGTATGAAGATGCTTTCTACACAGCACTGGCTGGACCAAGCGCATCTGACACCAGGTAACTGTTGGGCACATCAACCTGCAAACCTTTCCCTGCATGTTTCAAGAATACTTTTTTTTAATTAGGGCTTCTCCTTGTCAGCTTTATTACACTGAGCAAGCGCCCTGCACCTCAAAAGGGGGTCAGAGCCCTTGTCAAATGGAACCGACGGTGCATGCTGGACAGGTATGGAAGCACACCCATTTCGCAGCCTGCCTTTGGTTGCCCCAGGCCCGAGGCAGCTGGCTGCTGTGCTGACTCAGGGCTGACTCAGAGGAAGAGTGCCAGGTACTGAACCACCTCTGCCACACCTAGGATTTTCTCTGGGAGCCGCCCAACAGATTATTACCCAGCTTTTAAGCTTTCACTGGAAACAGAATGCAATATGGAGTGGCTACGGGCCAACAGCGAGCTTTTAAAAGGTTTCTGACAGAAACTTGAGAGAGCGCGAGAGTGGCAAAAAAAGAAATTCACTCAGTGATGGCCAAAACCCAAAAGCATCTGCCTCGTGCCTGAAGATGACACAAGCGAACTCAGTAAGAAGCAACTGCAAGTACTTAGATGAGGCAGTGAGCACACTGTCTGAACTCCCTAACCAGACTTTTAAGTGCTATTGCCTTTGGGGAAAAATCCTCTCCAGCCACACTCCACGGAGGCCACGTGTACTGAAGCTAGCTGTTTCTCCTCTTCCAAGGCATCACAAACTCATGCTCCCAGTCAGCATTAATTTCAGACTGTCTGAGAGCTCAGAAATTAGGTGCAAAGCAATCCACAAGGACTACTAAAAAACAGGGGAGGTAATGATTTTTTTTTTAATAGTGGAAGTCTGAGCGAGAAGGATTAACAAAGTAAACATTCAAATGTGGAGTCTAAGTATCGTGGGTGAGGATTTGGGTTGGTGACCACAGCTAGCACCCAACTGACCACCCAAATGACCTGAAACCATCAAGTTTCAGGTGATGACCAAGGAACCCTTCCTCCCCATTCACCCTGAGGGCCCAGGTGGCTGGTGGACCAGGGAAGGTCCATGGGAGGGAAGGTGCTGGGGCAGGGGGAGCGAGGGTGGGGAGGGAGGCAGGCAGGCACATGTTCTCACCTGAGGCCGCTGTAGCGTTTGTAGGGGTTGAAGCAGCTGCTTGGTTCCGGGCATGAGCAGGGATGAGGATCGAAGCCAGAGATGGGTTACTTGACAGTTCTGGAGGGGAGGGGGAACAAACAGAGTTAGCCCATCGTCCACAAAGAGCCCCGCATGCAGGCTCAGGTCTTCAGATTTATCCCCCGTAACAGCAACCTTGGGTGAAACACATGCCCTTACAGCCAAAGGTCACGTTACGTTTTCTTCTTTGCCAACCAGCGAGAGGAAACGACAGCGATATTTGGCTAGGCAGTCTCCAGAGCAAGACTGTCAAAACTACAACTAGTGGTCCAAAGGAATTGCCTCCTAGAGAAAGGCAGTGGCTTGGGAGTTCGCAAAGAACCAGCCAAGCCTGTTCCTTATCAACAGCCTGGTAATGATGTATCCTTCTGAGCACTGGAAGGATTCCCTTTGCAAAGCCACTTGCAATCAGTCTCAAGGAGAAGGCTGATAGCAGTGGTGCTGCTTTGGGCACTGGCTCAGCAAGCAAGCAGCTGCCACGGTTGCTCCAAGAGCTTCAGGGATTCAGTTCTTTGGCTCACTCAAGCATCACCTTCTCAAGGACCCAGGAACCCAAGACCAATCTCTCACAGCAGTCTCCTTGAGCGAGGCCAAGAAGAGGTGACATCTCCTTTAAAAGCACAGGGAAAGGCAAAGGGAACTGGTCTCCTGGGCAATTTAAACGGACAACAAAATGATGCAACCATTCTTTCTGAAGACATTATCAAGGAAAAAACAGGCATGTCTTTTAGGCTCCAAATCTTATGTAGCTTCAATATGTATCAGAATGAGAAACAGTCACCTTACAGCCACAACTGTGGGAGGATTAGGGGCAACACATTGCCAACAAATGACAGTCTTCTGGCACCCTATCAAGAAAATCTAGTGCCTCACAGAAGGTGGGACTGAGCCGAGACAAGACAGGTCCTGTTTGTTTCAGAAACAGGAGTGACTGACTGTCTCTTGAGAAAGCAACATCCGGTGAAAAGGATGTGAACAGTCACCTCACGGAAGGAGACTGATGACTTTTGGAGCTCCAGGAGGTCATCTGGAGGAAAAATGAGAATAGATAGCTTTTTACATAAGACCTCCCGTACAGAAAACAGTCCAAATCATGCCATGGGTTCAGTAAGGTAGTTTTGTACACAGTCTTAAATTATTTGGGCTTATTTTGAAGAACCTACTGCTTTTCTTTAACACAAGTTTTAAACTTAGGGCCTAAAGGGATCAGTAATATACTTGGCGATTTTTTTTTCCCGCCATTAAGCTACATTAAGTTTCTTTACTGCTGGGAGGGAAAGAAGCAGAAGACTCACCTGCTTGCAAACCTCTTATTACTAGACATTTTGAGACTGCCTTTCAGCAATTATGAACACAAGCTCCAGTCTAGAGCCAAACAGAAGCTGCCACATTACCTGCAACACATCCAGTCTATCCTGTAATGCTCCATGCAGGTCTAAGCAGACCTAGCTAGTCCTTCTAGAAAGCCTCAATACTCACAGCATTTGTGCAAATACTAATCCTCAGATTCATGTGAGAATAATTCAGAATTCATATATTCATAATATAATTCAGAATTCAAAAGTCTCCATTTTAAATGGAAAGATACACTGAAGGAACATGAATCCTCAAGTGCCAAAGTTGAACACCAGTGATAAACTTATACTTTAATACTATCTTGACTATTGGCTGCTCTGTGCTAAAATAGTTGCTCCTCTAGTAATTTTTCCAATGCTATTTCTCAGATCCATTATTACTGGGAATCTGACATTTACCTTGCTCTTTTGAAAGTTTCTATCATCTCCATATTATTTTCTGCTCATCACTGGCAGCAATACAGGTTTATGACCCAAACAGAGCTAAAACATCAAAGAAACCAAATGACATTTGTCACCTTCTGGTGCTAAGCAGTGCCTCGAGGATCCCATACGGGTCCTGCATCGCTGTAGCCAAAGAACCAGCTGATCCCACAGAGCGACAGTGTCGTAATGGCACCTTGACCTCATTCTCATTCCTCCCCTATGTTCATCTAATGCCGTCAGAACATCTCCTCTCACAGCACCAATTATGGCAAGTATACCGGTTTCTGTTGTTTTAAGGCAAGTGCAACCATTTCTCTGAAACTTAAAGAACTTCCACAGAGACTACAAGACTGATCTTGTTCCATTCTTCTCACATTATCTTTCTTGGTATGTAGTTTCTTAAATTCAGCATGCTCTGAATTGTCTTGACACTTCACTTAGAAGAGCAGGTCAATTCAGACAAGAAATAACCAAAGTAAATTGAACTCTTCTGTCTGAGGTTTTACAGCAGCTTTGCTTGAGAACTTGTTTGACCTTTCGTTCTACCATATTTTTGCAGCTATTCTGTCTGTAAGGATGAGACATGCCAATACTGAGGAAAAAGCTTGACCTGTGGTATCTGCAGTCTACACAGTATTGAGAACCTCTGTTCTCAGGGATTTCCAATACACTATTTGGACAAGCTGTTGAACTGTAGCCTGCTTATCTAAATTCAACTCGCAATTCAAGGTTGTGTTAATTACAACCAATACTGCCACAAGAAGGTATTGTGATCAAGGCAATCTAGACAAAGTTTTCAATACCATGATGTGAACAGAGCAGCTATCCCAATTTATTCATGAGACTTGACCCAACTCCCATTCACATCAGCTGGGGAAACACCTTCAGTTTTCTCCTAATGAAACCATGCCATCTGCAGCCAGTTTACATCTCCAGTAAGGAGCAGGAATGAAAATGCCCAGTTTTATGAGAACACCGTATCATCTTCATTCCCCAAACATAAGAATATGCTGTGTGTTTTGAAACGGCACAGTGCTCTTTTTTTTCAGTATCCTCAGGTTTAACAGGCATTTCCCACAATGCCCTGGAAAAATTAGTCTTATATCATGTTTTCTTTGTCACAATAACAAACTTTCCATGCAATACAAGTTATTCCAGTAGTTTCACCTCAACCTAGAAGAGTGCTGGAAGCACCACAAGTTTCATTGTTTTCCTTTCTTCCCCTCTCCACATGCCCTGAGCAGAAATACTCTGTCTAAAAAAACCCAACCTAGATGGCACTCAAATGGTCACACAAAGGACTTCTGGTGACGTTGAAACAATATGGTTAGAAAAATATATAAAGCTATCTCTAAAAAAAATTAAAATTTTTTTTAAAAGGTCATGAGCCAGGCTCATTTGAAAAAACTGAAACATGAACCCCCCATGCTTTAGCAAAAGAAGTAATTTGTCATCGAGAAGCACGATAACCATTCCTAAGTGCAGAGTCACAGAAGAATTTTACAGTCTTTAATGGCCAACATGGAGTGACAGTAACATTTGTGACCCAGCACAATCACCGAAATGTTAAAAGAAGTTTAGGAAATGGTAGTCATTTCACAGACGGTCTGAAAATTCAGTGTCTAAGAGAAAAATTGCTTTCTGTCTTGCAGGTGTAACAGACACTCAACTGTGGCCAGTGGAGATACCTCCTTGGCCAAAATAATTTTTTTCAAACCCCAATTGGCATACAACATTTGTTTAAATACTTAAGAGAAACTTACAGGCAAGACATTAAGAATGAGTAGACAAAGCTCTCTTTGACAGATCTCTTTGCTACAACAACGTAAGCACCTAAGAGACTCACAACTACTGCTGGCAACCAAAGACCATGATCTTTATCTTCCATATACTCTCACTGCTTTTTTTTTCTAGACTATCTGAGCAGCGTCAGTGACCAGATCAGCAGACTTGGTATGACACTCAGGTTCTTTCTGAAAAGCAATCCAATGCATTAATAGCCAGATTTATGTTGTTACTTCTAACAGTTCTGCCTTCAAGCCTTCTGCAGCTACCTCCTACTTCATGGGTTTCAGGCAACTGGATATAGCCAAATAAAACACTTCTAAAACTTCATATTGTCTGTTGAAAACAAATGCCGTTCAAAACAAAAGGCTGCCTTTCATTACTTTTTAAATTACCACAGATGACTTCACATGAGTCATCATCTCATTTCCAATGACCTGATCTATTTCCCATTTGGGATTTCTGCTCTGGACTAGCCAATTTGACGGGATCTTGCACAGTCTGGCTAAAGAGCGAGGACTGCACAGTGGTCACAGGAGGAGCAAAAACTTCTTGTGTATCTTGAGGTCGTAAGCAGGACTGCTACTACATGAGACTCACTGCTGCACTTTTATTAATTACAAAGGCCTTAAAATCACTGTACTAAGCAACGTACTTATTTTTTTTTTTAAACTCTGGTTATTTTTTTTTTAAGTTTGGCTGATCACCTGCAACAGAGATTATTTGGAAATGTGTTAATGACCAGCCTCTGTCCTGCCTTCTCTTTTTAGATGGTAAAACTGGCACCTGCTGATGACAGAAACCTGCTTTTTTTTTAAAAAAAGTTAGTTGTCCATCATTTTTAGTCTCTAAATGACTGAGTCAACGTAACACCAGATGAACTGTATAGCACAATATCTGGACACTAGAGCCTCTGTACTTATCTCACATCCAGAACCAAAATGTGCAGCAACACTACAAACCTCCCTGCCAAACCTAACGTGCATTACTCCTTGCTACAGCGTTTCAGGTATGAAGGAGCAGGATCATCTCCAAAACTATCATCTCTCATGGTCCACTGACTGCGATATTTCACACAAAACCATCAGCTAGGCTGCAGACACTGAACTGCAAACATAAGCCTTCTTAATGCAATCCAATAACAACTCTTGGTCCCCTGCCGTAATTTTGAATCAAAGGCACCAGGCATCTGAAAATCCTGTAACCTGTTTCTCCAAGTCCCTTTCCTTTCTTTTTGAAATGGACAGCTCGTTACACAATCACTTTATAACCTTAGTCCTGGCTCAGAGATTTTTTTTACTTTCGAGGGAGTGAGATCCGCATTAGAGTGAAGGTTTATCCCAGCTCTTCTTCCAAAAGAAGGGATCCTTCAATGCTCGCAGGCTACCTTGAGTGGTGAAATTGAAGAGTGCAGGTTTCTCTCGCCCATTTGGTAACTTGACATTTGGGTCCCGTAGTTCATCGAAGAAAGAGTGCGCACAGGCCTCCAGGGGAGTCAGGCGGGCAGTGGGGGTGTACTCCAACAGACGGCTACATAGCGCAATTGCTTCTGGTGGAGTGCGGGGCCGGAAGACCTAAAAAAAATCAAACAAAACAAGCAAGGAGAAACAGGTTGTCTGTGTATGTTTCTCTTCTTTGCTGACCAGAAGCAAGTCAGAGCAATTAAACCTCTCGTTGCCCAACAAGCTGGAACAAACTTGTGGTTTGTGCTAATCAAAGTCCTCCAGTAAGTATGGGAAAATCCAGTTCCTGGGGTTGAGAAAGGGTTAATTGCAAAGTCTTGCGCTAGAGTGAGGGTGCAATGCCAGCAAGAGACTTCATGAGAGCGCACTCAGAAAAACAACTTTAAGAACGAAGGGGAAACTCATTCAAAAATCATGACAAACACACACAGGTGCTACCAGCCATGCATATGGGGTGGAGTGAAGGTGGGGAGGAGGGTTCAAATGAGCAGGATTCACCGAATGTAAAAATTGAATAAGGCCCCCGCTACGGTTTTGGGTTGGGTTTGGTTTTTTTTTTTTTTTATGGCTATTGAATGATGTCTTACTAACGTGGACTTTTGCAAGCAAGCAGGTCAGA
This sequence comes from Rhinoptilus africanus, assembly GCA_013400135.1. Lineage (NCBI taxonomy): Eukaryota > Metazoa > Chordata > Aves > Charadriiformes > Glareolidae > Rhinoptilus > Rhinoptilus africanus. Next base: position 46,208 of record VXBO01012087.1, on the reverse strand, counting down.
TTGTTGCTATGGAGGCTGCTGTTCAACATTGGAGAACAACAAGGAAAGCACGGGTGGGGTGCAGGAAATGTCTAGCTCTGATTTGCAAGTTACTCCTTCCGTGACCTTATTCTGGCAAGTCATTCCCATAAGTTTACTGGGATAATTCCTGCACATTTGGTATTTGTAAGGACAGCTGAAAATTGTGTCAAGAGAACCAAATATTTTACTCTAACAGATTTTTACTGTGAGTGATTACAAAAAGGAGTTCTTCACTGCAGCTTTGTTTTAAACCTCTAACAACGGTTCTACCCACCACTAATCACATCCCCATCCTCCTTTCTCATTACATCAAAAGCAAAATATGAGCTAATCATGTACGTGACCTGGATGGCCTCCTCAAGCACTTATCTCTCACTATGTTGCAGGTGATACGCAGGCTGGGGAAAAGGGAGCGGGGTGGGTGCAAGTGTTAAGTTCCGATGCCAGCACTTTTAGTAAAAACTGAGCTAATACAAAATGCTTTTGCACTAGTGCAGGTGAACCCAAGCCACACAGCACCAAGGAGCAAAAAAATCCCCAAAAAACCCAGTGCATGACATGCTCATTAATGAGAAGTTAATTAATGCTAAAGATGAGGAACTTGCACAGGCATTCCTTAATTCTAAACCAAAGATATATATGCTCTCTTGACTAAGAATCAAACACAAAGTTCTCCTAGGACTGAAATTTTCTCCCCGTGGTGTCCAGCCAGCTCAGGAGCACCCGGGTTTGGTGCTGTACATGCTGTACGAACTAACATGAGTGGCTGGGAATCCTGATTCAGGAAGTCAAAGAGCCAGGTAACCAAAAAAGCAGAATTTATTTCTACTACCGGGTTATTCCAAAACAAACCAAAAAAGCTTTGGCATTTGCTATAATGACAAAAAGAAAGGCTTTAGCTTAACACTGCTGGCAGAGAACCTCTGCTGACCACCGTGCCGTGAGCGTACGGTCAGGTGGAAGGGCAGCAGAAGCCGCTCTGCGCCTGCTGCTGCCTCTGCAGAGCTAAGATTGCTGATCACAGGGCACAGGGGACGCAAGTATCGCTCCCAAGTCACAGCCTGATCAGAACAAAATCTAAGACTGTCTGCAATTAAAAAAAAAAACCAACCCAAAAGCCACCAAACTTTTTTTTTTAAGCCCATGGTAAGTAGCACAAACGAGTATGTCTTGAGGTAAATCCACAGAAGTGAAGTCGCTTGGTATTTAAAATGAGGTAAGACTACTTAGGCCTCTCTCATCCACCTTTGCACTGACTATTTAACAGGCTTCTTTTAGCACAGCTTGAAACTGAAGTACTTCACTCTTAGCTGTGTTTTTCCCTCAGGACAGTTCCCGTATCAGCTACTATGCAGGTTTAAAAAAAAAAAAAAAATTTTTTTTTTTCCCTTAAGGCGAAGACAACAAGCCCTTATCTTGAGCAAATTAGTAGGCAGACAGTCACAAATCTGTCACCAGTAAAAGGAGAACTCTTACTGTCCAGTCTTAAACTCTCCATTTTCAAGTCAGTGAAACCCTAGTATCTATTTCCTAAACCTTCTTGAGAACTGCTCAGCCTGCCTTTGTATCAGAAATTAGTTACTTGGGGTAGGAAGATCCCAAGTCTGTCCTAACTGCTTGAAACCAGGGAGGGAAAAAATAAAAAAAAATCAGTTAGAAGGCCTCACATGGCCTCCCCAAGCAACAAGTAGCAACTAACACATGAAGTGAGCTACAGGTCTGTGCCCATCTCATCTCTTATCATCTTGTGTTCCAACATTCGCCTGACTGCTGCCTCTAGGATGCATTTTCAACTCAAATATTCCCCTTCTACCATTTCTCTCCTTTTTTTCAAGGCTAGACCTAGTAATTTGAAAAAATGTTTAAGTACATACCCGTACTCCTGAGGTGAAATGTCCTGTTCCTGACGAGTCCTAAAGATGATAATGCAGTGAAATAATCCAAACAGGGGGAGTCAATCCAAAAGAGAATAGTCCAGCAAGGAAAAATATAGCCAATATTATAAGAAATCCATGGTGTGGGGGACATATAAAATGTTTATACAATTAGAAACTTTAAACATCAGTCTCCATAGCAGCAAGTCCAACTTCACCACAGTGTATGCCAAAAAATCGATTGTGCAATGGTGAGGCATAGTATAGAAACATTTCTATATTAAATTTATGTTCCAATGCCAGTGCATTTACTAAAAAAATAAAAAAAATTGAAATCAAAACTCTAACTTGAACTAAAAGGGTAATTGAAATTCCCATCATAAAGAATTTTTAGTCCTCGGTCCTGGATATAGACGTCCACAGACAATGGGGCCAGATTAGTTTGTCCCCAAAGGTGCATCCCACTTGTAAATCTGTCCCAGAGATACAACATAAGCTTTTGGGTTGTTTTGGTTTGGTTTTTTGTTTGCTTTTTTTCCTCCAAAAAACCCAACCCCCTAGCAATTTATAATTTGTGCTGAAGAGAAAGTAAAAATCCAAGATCTGTACTTTGAATTTGGATGCTTTTAATTTGTGTGAGCTATGAGTGCCTCAGGCCGCCGCGGATTATTGTCCATTTTGGATTGACTTCCCCCGCCACTGGATTTTGTTTGCTGGCGTTATCTCTTTAGGATTCTTCAGGAACTGGACGTACCACCTCAGGAGTGCGGGTATGGACTGAATTTCTCTCTATTGCGGGTTTATTCCCCCTCATACCCGTCGCACCCGTTACTTAAATTTTTTTTCCCCCTCAATTTGTCCCCTCCCGCCTCCCTTTTGAATAACGCCCTAAGAAATAAAAGCGAAAACCCCTGCGGTCTTTTAGCTCTTCCCATTCAACACAGTTCCACCGGGAAAGCTGCCCAATTCGCCCACCGAGAACTACATGAGCGGCTGCCGCTGGCGGCAATGGGAATGCCAGCACTTCCATGCCACGGGGCGCCAATGCCAAGTCCATGCCAGCCCTGGCGCTCCATGGTGGGAAGGGGCAGGAGGGAGGACGGACAGACGGCAGGACTCATGAACCGTGAAGCCCCTCGCGCGTATGGCTCAGCGGGATATTAAGGTCTCTGTAGTTCTCAGTGAGGGAATTGATTTAGTAAATAATCCGCGGATTCTTTTTAGTCTGCGGACTAAAATTTAGTGCACGGACTAAAATCCGGCCCATCGGAGAAAAGTCTGTCTCGGTCTAAAATACATCTGGGTGAAAGCAAAAGAAAAAAAAATTGAAAAAGAAAGAAAAAAGGAGAAAGGAAAAAAATAAAGGAAAAAAGCTAAGTGCACAAAGTAAAGTGTTTGGGCGGACTAACATTTAGTATGCAGACTAAATATGGCCGGGCAAAAGGCACAGCAAGTCCACAAACGAAAAACAAAAATAAAACACTGACAGGAACTTTTAAAGCAATCAAATACTACCCCACCGGCGCAGCAATTCATTTTTCTAAAATGAAACAAGACCTTGTGTAAGGCTATTTGTCCACAGGAGGGACCGAAGGCTCAAGTTTTCATTTTAAAAAATGAACCTGTTTTGGAGATAAACAAATGCAAAAAAAAGGCTTTACATACAATATTCTTCAAGGAAATTTGCACTTGCATAACTCAAAACCTCTTGTTTCTGCAAAGCAAATGAATTTTGGGCTGAGACCCAGGTAGCCGTTTTTTTTGTTTGGTTGGGTGTTTTATTTTTTGGGTAAATTACAGAAGTCTCTGAATGATCATGTCAAATGGAAATGCTGACTCATCCAAAACCACAGCTTTTGGTGCTTTTGGGTTTTTTTCTCTACCCCTCAGGTCCCAATAAATCTGTACCTCACAAAAAAGCTGAGGGACCAGTGCAAGTTCTTTCTTTGTTGAGGCATGCTGGTGATGCTCAAATGCTGACAGACCATAACACCTAGACAGCAAGGCTAGACACACTCCTCTCTCCTTTTTAAGTTACGCTGACATAAATGCCTTTTTTTTTTTTTTTAAATGTTACTCCCCCTTCATTTTTCAGGAACTACCACCATCTGCAATGACTGCGAGGCCTAACTGCCCCTGGTGCAGTATGCAGCCTTCATCCCCAAGTGACTTCAATTTAGATGAAGTCTTTGTGCGCTAGCAGAACGGTCACATTTTATCTTACTAACCTGAAATAGTTCCTACCAGTGTAGTGGAGTTCACACTCCTCCTGATTTTTTTTTTTTTTTTTTTTTTTTACGCATGGAGAGACGAAAGAAAAAGGATGGAAAGCACAGGATTCTTCCATTTCACTTCACTCACATCAGCATTCAGCTCTCGTATAAAACCACATGGGGTAAGAGCTAAGCATTGTTTTAACAGAATGGTTGCTCTGACTTTCAGTTCATTGACATTCTTCAAACAGCCTTTCCATGCACAACACGGAGCTCCCTCGTCTTGGTCTAATTAAGCCCCAAAGCCAAAGCTTCACAATGTTACACCAAGGTGCTCTTCTAGCCAGTGCGTATTAAAAGACATGACTTCATGCCATCAACCACTGTGTGTTTTGCATGCAGACTGTGAATACTGCTCGCATGCTGTGCTCCCTGAGAGAGCAGAGGCTTATGAAAATGACATCTGTTGCTAACGCATCAAGTTTGTGACACCACGGTTAAAAATTTCCTCACCAGCTTCAGAGACTCATACGTTTTGCCAAGAACCACCCACATCACCGATTCAGGCTGACAGCCTGTGCACATCTCCTTTCAGTTTGTAAGCACATTTTTGATGGCACACGAACGTTAGGTAAGAGAGAAAGCTCCTCCCTTCAACTAAAAGCTTGTACTGTTTACAAGCAAAGTCATCAAATGTAGGACACAACCCTCAAATCGACTTTTAAAAAATGCAATAGCAGAATACAATTACCACGACTTTACAACATGAAGCAGTATTTTGGTCAGGCAAGTTTAATATAATAATAAGCCTTATGTTCATAAACACAAAAGGAGAGGGAAGAGACACATCCACTGAGCTCCACCTGACACAAGGAAAAACAAAGCTGTGGCTGAAACTCTGCCCTTGGGACCAGCCTTGTTCCAAGGGCCTCAGAATTTCAGATCGGGATTTCTGAAACAGCCATTTGGCTATATTGAAGGGCACAGAACTCATGTGATACAAATGAAGGTTAAAAAAAAAGTCCACCGAAGAGGCCCTGGCGTTGGGAGTTATTTTAAAATATATATAAGCCCCCCAACTTTCTTCTCTGATTAAATCCCCCTATGTTTTTTATTAAAAAGCAGTTCAGAAATAGTAAAACAACTTACTACTCAAGAATCGCTGTCAGATGGCACTTGTACAGATAGAGTAAAATGAAATAAAGACAGAAGGGTTAAGTGGCTTTCAAATGAGCCAACACAAAACTGGGAACAGGACCAGGAACCTGTCTCCAAAGCTACTTCTTGTTGAGACCACACACTTGTTACTGGGTTCCTTCCATTGAGGACCCAGCGGAGACAGAACGAGCTTGCGTTTATTACTCAGTGCATGTGCTCGGCTTCTATCAAGCTCTAAAAGAGAGCAACAAAGCTAAGCAGAACAAAGCAGTTCCCATTCTTCTCAGAGAGAACTCCCCAAAATCTACCTCTGGAAGCGCTCTCAGCATCGATGAGAGAGCTGCTATGAAGAGCCTAGACAGATGTGCTGCAACAGGACGGCTAAACAGATGACATATTGCAGAAGACACGTTAAACTTAGCATTTGATTTCCGTAGTTAGCACTGATGCAAACCGTGTCTTAATGTTACATTAGAGCTCGCTCATTTATTGTTAAGCAGTACCTGCTTTACTGCATACAAATTGGGCAGAGGCAGGCTAATCTAACACACAACCAACCTGTCTTCTTTCCTCATGCTTTAGATGGAGATAAGAGATTTTCACTGTTAAAAATCGTTGCTCCTACTAAAGGAGCTGTGAAACATGAACTTGCCAGAAAAACCTGGTCTTATTCTTTTAAGTTAACCTCCAGCAGAGCTGTTTTCGCTCTTTGCTTGGAAAGTCATTACACCGCAAGTGAAAAACAGAACTGCACTCTTCAGAAAGAGGTCAGGGCACAGTTTCACAACAGGCACAAATCACTTCTGCCCTTCTCCTGACCACGTAGGTCTGCCCTGTTCCCTTCTCCCAAGACTTGCAGTCGGGACTGAATGCTAAGCCAGGTAAGACAAGGGATCCAAATTCCAAATGCTTGTGCTATTCGAGAAGTTTTTGCTACTATACAAACAATAATGCAGGACAGGGGCATCAGGAATATGCGGGTGACCCTGAATATGGGCAGACCCTGCTCCATGATGAACTTAATGCCAGTTATGAAACTGCACCCAAAGAAACATTTCATCTCCACTCTATTTTTGTAGCTCTACAAAAGATCAGACTGCAATCTCAGCAAGAAGAGTCTGCATTTTCAGCTTTAACACAAATGCAAGTCCACTTGCAAGACTTCTGACATAAGAATTTTCGCTTTTCTTTTGTCATCATTTATAATTAGAAGCGACAGAACGAGCTGTCTATTTATCCATTTTACTGTTTGGTTTTCTTCCTCGAATCTACAGTATGAGCAGTCACTTTGGAAGCATTACAAGCAAAACAATCTGCTTAAAAAACAGACAAGAACCAGGAGAACAGGAGTAGGACAGGATGAAGACATGAAACTGATTCTGGAGAGTGGAAAAACATGCTCATGAGAGAGACCGGGCTCTTTATGTCCCAGCCCCAGCATGTGGGGAAGATGACAGGACAGCCTGCTACAAGCACTGAAAAATTCAAGATTTGAGTTTCAGTGATTAGTATGGTTAAATGTATACAAAGAATACACACACAGAGGATATTCAGATTTAAGTATTTGCCAAGTATTCTATAATATTAGCAGAAATTATTTCATAATATAGACAGAAATATGGATCCTAAAGTCAATATCCAAAGCTACTCTATAATACAACCAACCATGGTTCTGCACAACTTCAGCTGCAGCCAGGAGTGGCCAATTGCTTTGGAAAAGTGCCAAAAGGGATGAGCTGGAGCCTGAAGTTTCATCTTAGACACTGTTTTCCTCTGCTATAGTAATTTGGCTTAAAGACACAGACAGAGCAGTGCTCTGAACAGTATAAATAACAACAAAAAAGAAATGTTTACAAAGGCGGAAGGGACCCTGCTCTTATCTGCTGCAACTTTACTGCGATGCCAAAGCGCTGCAAAGAGAAGTTCTCACGTATTCATCCACAAGAGTGCACTGCAGAAGGGCAGAGATGCTCAAAAGCCATCTACACATGACAGTTTTTCTCTCTCTCTCTTCCACTGTTAAACAAATGACTCCTGTCTTTTTCCATCTCAGCACTGACTTGGAAATTATGATTCAGATGCCAGCTAGCTATGGATTCGGGTGAATGAAGCCATTCTTTTGAGTACACTCAAACTTATCTCACCAACTGCATTACTTTAAAAGTGCTTGCACGTGGGAACGATCTTGCAAGTATCTTCAGAACAGGAGAAACAAAGGCCACTGAACTACAGCACACTGAAGAGATGCACTCTCCATTCTAAAGAACTGCCTGCAGTGGAAACGGCTTCCATACTGTAGAGTAATTAAACCTAGCTGCACTTAGCCTCCCACCTCGGTGAGGAGTGTTAGAATGCAAGGGGGTTTATTTTCTGCCAAAATCGCTTTGCCCCTTTCACGCAACACTTATCAATACAGTGGAGATAAGGCAGAGGTTATAATTTGACTAAAGAAAACAGCCTTTGCCAATACAACCTGCTGTGTTGTTCTGCCATCATGAACCATGGGCATGCTTGCGGCTCAGTAGACAAGTGAGCTCGTTATAATGCCATTACTGACAAACATGTGGAAGCATCCTTGGGTGGGGAAAAAAAATCCAAACAAGTCATCTTCCCCCATGCAAAAGAGGCCTAAACTACATAGTTATATTATATTTACTACAGTCTTACTCAAGTAAGATCCTTTACTAGCTGGATTCAAGGGGAAAGGCAGGCTGTCACAGACGGACATTTTTCACATTTCTGGAAATAATCACAGCACAGTATTTGTTTTTCATAACCCAAAGGATCTGAGATCTGAAGGTAGCATCTGAGTAATGCAAGGATAAAGGCCAGCTGTAATGGGGCTGTGCTAAGCAACACCATCTAACACAATCTTATGAAGCATTCATTTAGACCTTTTGTCAGCCACGCCACTGCCCTGGCCCCCTCCAAAAGGGCTGAAAGCTTCAGAGAAAGCTAATGACCAAAGCTGAACTTCAACAGCCCTGTGATGTACAATTTTGCACTTGATCTCAGATTTTCACTTTGGCTTTCCAGTCACACGGTTACAAAGTATAGACGAAGCTTAGTCAGAAGAAGAGAAACAAGTTTAGAGATTAGTAGCAGGAAACAGACTGCACTTCCAAGAAGTAAGAAGGTTCAAGGAGTTGAGGTAGCTGAAAGGCAGAAGGAAAGTTCTGACCTAATAAAAACAACAGCAGCAAAGCCTCCAGAAAGGGCAGTAACTTTCATTCAGTCAGCTGATACAGCTGGGAAAAAAAAAAGACAAGTTTTCTGACCCAAGATAAACCTGAAGACGTGACTGTGTGTCTAAAAGCCTGTCCAGTTTTTTCAGACTGTATCAGTCAGTCGAAGGATATTCTTACCCTAGCAAAACCGTGCTTCCTTTGTAACTTAATGCTGCTTACTCACAGACCAAGGCAGTAGAATTCACCTCCATGAATACAAACTGTTCTATATCGAGTGAAAACAAAGGGAGGTCAGAATGAAAAAACCATCTACATTACCAAATTAAACACTTGTGTATTCTGAAGAGGACCACCCCCAAAAGAACCAAAATGTCCCAGATTCCTCCTTGAGACAGAGGGAAGAAGAGAGAAGTCCTGTTTTGGAAGAAAGGTTTTAAAGATCCCTGGAAAGTTCAGGTTCTCTTTGCCTTTTTTTTTTTTTGCTAGCCAGGGACACACCGAACTCCCATCATCATCTGCACCATGCACATAACTGGCAGAAAGAAAAAACTATACTGGGAAGAGATGGGGCCTCTGTAGTTTTATACAGAGAGATTCTGGCTCTTAAGTCACAAAAGTACTTTAATCTCAAATTGTCATGATTGAAAAACTGGTCTGAGAACACAGTTTGCACTGTAAACTCACATTATTGCTGTAGCATAGAGAAATATTTTTTGAAGTGTTAGCTTGAATTCTCTTCTAGCCTAAGAAGAAAGACTCTTGCTAATTTGACATTATCTTTCTTCATACTACTCCATCATATTGAATATCAATACTGTAACTGAATAATACCAATCCATTTCTACTGAAAAGTCTAAGACACAGCTATGATGGTAGACTTCAAATTTCCATAAAACTTATGCTCAAAATGCCAATTCAAGCCTGAAACTGACTGAATCTGAGAAACAACATTCCTTCATGGACTCATCCTTACTCAGTCTCCAACACTTTCTCTGGTTAAAAAACCCAGAGCCTCTTTCATTCTGCTATAGCACCAGACGCCACTCTTCTTCACCTAGTCGGCAACAGCAAACGTAGCGGATTACAGCAACGCAGCAATACTGAGCAAGTCAATAACGTAACCCTGCCTGCCAGAAATACCTAGAGAGCAGACCAGAACACCAGCTACACCCAACAGCAGTCCATACCACGGAATTTCAGATGCAACCTATAGGTACTACAGCTTACAAAGACAATTCTGAACTGCCACCTAAACACACTTTTGCAGACCAAGAAAGTTCCCTGAAAACAAAAGCAAACCATAGACCTTACTTTTGTATAGATTACTGTCCTGGACACAACTAGCTCCAGATCGCACAGAAGAGATTAAACATCTAGACAGTAGCTAAACACACATCTTCACTGGGCATCTCAACTGCATGAAACTACCTCCAAGTGGGACCTACAAAACCCTCAACTTTGAGAAGTACCCATGCTGTATTAAATACCACAAAGCAACAAGGAAAATACCCTTATGCCAAAGAGCTTATAGTAGAAGGTGACTATATTCTTAGTAGTTCTTTCTCAAACATGCTGAAAACTAGCTGCCCAGAAGTTCTTCCACACAAAAACCCCTTCACTTCTGTCTCTTTAGTCCTCTGGTCATAACTAGTTGTTGTAGTTTGGGCTGGGCTGGCCACTAACCAAACAATAGATGCTCTCTTTACCTCTCCCTCTCCACCTTCCCAGAAGAGAAGGGAGAGAAAACAAGGGAGAGACTTATGAGTTGAAAAGAAAACTAGAACTACTTCAACAAAATATTAATAATAAAAAGAAAAGATAATATCAGAAAAAGAAAATAATGAAATATACACAATATATAGAAAACCAACATTGAGCTCCCAGGATGATGGTCATAACTCTGGCAGGCACCGGGAAAGTCCCAGACTGGACTAAGCGACAGACAGAAGCTGAATTCTGGATGTGGAGTCAGGAAGACATGGATTGGGATCAAAGGCAGATGAACAGAGTTCTCCTCAGACATCAGCCATTAAAGAAAGAGGCTGCCCCCTTCAATCCCTCATCTTTTATACTGAGCATGATGCAGATGGGACGGATTACCCTGTTGGTCTGTTTTGGGTCACCTGTCCCGTCCTCCCCTCCCCCCAAGTGCAACCCCACTGTGCTCTTCTGCTTCTCACCCTCTAACATGGACAAAGTTAGCTGACCTTTGTTGTTACAGCAGTAAGTGTAAGCAGGAGCCTCTCTGCATACCATTCCTTGGAATTAACTATACACATCGGGCTGGAAGCCGACACTGTCTGAAGAATATGCCATTAATTTCAGAAAGTGCAGTTAGTTAGGAGAGACTTAGCTGAAAAGTAAAATTACTGAAAAGAAAATTGGTTCTGTTCTACCTCAAACCAGGACACTAGCCCACAAAAATAACTGTATAACTGCTGTAATCTTCAGTAATTCTTTTGCTTAGATGACAAAGGTTTGTGCTTTTGAGCCTGAAACTTTTAAAGTGCAAGTCCTGCTGGCAACTACCTGTAGCACTCTAGTTACATTCATAGTTATAACAAAAAAACATTTGCACTTTCACCTCTTCAGTCATTCCTATTCTGCTCATTAGACAACCAGAGTTCAAAAGTGCCTTTTCTCCCACGCTTTTCAATTCTAAGCAGCTCCAAGAGGATGCACATGCCCACAGCCATGCCATCAGATGTACACCAATACAGCTGGGTAAGGAAGACCAATGCTCCGCGTTATCACACCACTTAACACTTTCATGGCTCAACATGCTCAAAATGTTGAAAGGAAAGTATCTTCAGAAGTAACCCACTGAGAGGATGAGCATCATTATGAACACCACACCGGATAATGCATTTTGTTAATTTAGCATTTGAAAATTGAAAGAAAAATACAGATCTCATAAATAAGGGATCATGTACCCCAATTGTAATAAACTGGTTTAAATGGTGGTGTACACCAAGCTGGTGCCAGGAAGAGTGGTGTGCAGAATGACTGGACAATAAGAAGATACATTGCAAGCACAGCTCCCCAAAATTAATTGTACCCTAATGGACAATGCAGATTTGATCTTCTGGCAAGATACTCTCAATTCTTTATAACTGACTTGGTTTCACTGTGATCTTTTAGAATCACCAAAAAGCCATTCACAGAATAGAAGGAAGTCTCAGATTTTTTTCTTAGAAGTTTTCTCCATTTGCCAGAAGATCTCCGTTGTGGCCTAATAGACCATCAAGTGCCTACAGGTGACTCTTGAAGCTGCTCAGACAGAAGACGAGTTGCACAGCTAGCTTACATGCTTAACTCCATGTCCCGCAGTACATCTCTGCACTCCTACTCCATTGCATACTAATTTAACTCCCGGTAATATAAACACCTTCACTGCAGGAATTCAGATACAACGCTAATATTCAGTTTAGAAGGCTTTTGGACTTATTCTTGTGACTTTTACCATGACGGAATTCAAAACAAAGTATAAAAAAGCCTCTCTGGATTTACTGACACCTCATGCTATTGTAAATGACTTAACCAACACACAGAAAGTAACTATGATACAGAAATGCAATCCAGGGACTAGTGGGTAAAAGGAGAAGTCAAGTGGTGCATAACTCATGGGAAAAATCTATCACAAAAATAGTGACTGGCAGTACCTGGCCTGGCACATACTTGTCAGGTACATGACCTACTATCAATTAGCTCAAATTAGTTTGTCCAGAAGTTCTACCACCACAGAGTATTTGGTCCTAAAGAGTCTGACCTGGATATGTGCTCAGTTAGGAATGCAACCCTTTCATGCACACACAGTATTTTCTTGTCAGAAGGAAAACCGAACCATTAGGATATGATGAGAATATACTGTAACTGTATCAGACATTTCTGAAGCAGCAAAAAGAAAATGTTAACTACCCAGGCTTCAATTGCTCAATACTCTCTATTTAACTTATTCCACACCCAAGAGGCTAATGAAATGATTGGTAGCCTGTCCCAAGTCAAATATTCATCATTCCTTGACACGTGGAAGACAGCTTAATTGTGTAGCAATATATTTGTTTCAATGCTAGCAGTTTCCTCTTGATCATGGAGGTTATAATACGGCCTGCATGGACTGCAATAGTGTCTCCTTGTGAAAGCTAGATAAGAAGTTGTCTAACGAAGTAACTCCAAGAAAAAACAGCCCCCCTCAGCAGCACACCTATAGGAGTATAAATACATGTATCACTGGAACACATTCGCATTTGCAGGTAACTTCTGTCCATAACAATTTATAGTATGACAGGAATTACATATATTGCAATTTACTATAAACACATACACCATTGTTACAAAAAAACCCCACACGTGTAGGAAATCTCAAAAACCTCCAGACCAACAGATACTATGGTGCAGTGCTTCAATACATTCTTCTCCTTATCTACATCAAAAGTTACCAGGTCCCCAGCTTAGATAAAGGTACCCACTGAAAGCCACCAAGCCACTGAACAAACTGAACTCCTGGAATTTTTACTTTCAGCCCAATGTCTCTATTATTCAGTTCATATAGACTCACCTTAGTCCATGGATGTGCCTTAATCTGAGGGAATTTGAATTCAGTATAGTTTGGATTCATTTCTCTAATTTGCTCCCTTGTAGGCGTTCCCAGAACCTAGAAAGGAAGGGGGAGAAGGGGAGGAAAAAAAGGCAAATTGTTTAGATACGCTTCATATTCATATGATAATGAAGAGAGCAGTATAACTTATCACATATTGAGACAAGTGAAGTCAGTCTGTGTAACTGGTAAGTTAATACAGTGTTGAGAACAAAACAACACAACTTTTGCAGAACCATTTAAGTTGGACAGGACTTCCCTCTCCTGGGAGCTTCTGATCCAACACGGTCAGCTGGAGCAGGATGCCCAAGACCATGTCCAGCTAGGTTTTCAGCATCTCCACAGAAGGAGACTTCACAACCTCCCTGGGCAACCCGCTCCAGTCTTTGACCACCCTAACAGTAAAAAAGGCATTTTCTTGCATTCAAATGAAGTTTCATGTATTTTACTTTGTGTCACTGCCTCTTGTCCAGCCAGTGGGCGCCACTGACAAGAGCCTGGCCCCTGCTTCTTCATTCCCTCCTACAACTTATTTATACATATTGACGAGACTCCCCCTGAACCTTCTCTGCTTCAGGCTAAACAGTTCCAGCTCTTGCAACCTCTCCTCATGCAACAGATGCTCCAGTCCCTTAATCATCTTTGTGGCCCTTGTTTCAACTTCAATAGCCTCTTGCTGGCAATTCAGTTCATGCTCCAAGCCTAATCTCAAAAATTTAATTATCTTCTATGGTTTTTGCATAAAATTCAAGCATCTTTCTCAAACTTAGTGATATTTTCATGGGGAAGAGAGTTCAGTCTAATTAGACTCTTATAAAACAGTACAGCCAGACACATTCAGGGATTGTAGCTCACTGCATATGGCTGATTAAGGATCAGTCCAGTAGCACAGACTGCATTTTACAATTCATGAACAGCAGCCCTCTGACAAGCTTAAAAGATCAGCCAGTTACCGCTGAGGGGAGCCAGACAGGCTTCCCTAACCACCCCCACTCCCACAAATCATGTGGGTTTTAGTGGTGGTTCCCCACCCCAGTATTTCCACATAGAAGATAAACTTGGTTTCGATCTAACCTGGAAGCATCTAAAATACATACCGCCCCTGGTTTACTTTTACGAATTTCTATTTCTCATTCCCAGAATCTGGACAATGTTATTTATACATGCAAATTAGTAGCTGTATGAGAAATAACACACAATCACACATCTCTTTGTCAGGGTGGATAGATTTTGAAAGGATTCTGGAAATCCCTTCAGGGAATAAGCCAGACAATACAGCATTAGTGCTCTCTATTCAGTGAGCACTAAGTGTTAGAGAGCCATTGCCTTCTACCTATATATAAATCTGCAAAGCAGGTTCAAAGAACCCCACTGTTTTCTGTTTGCACCCGGTTGCTGGGTATCCTTTTGTTCCGCAGAAAGATGTGGAGAGGGCAGAAGGCAGAGGAGTCGCTCCTCTGTGCTGAGCTCAGTTTCATCTTCCTCCAGGAGCCCTGAAGCCACGCTACTCTCGCCCCGTGACAAATCTCTCACCATGCAGATCAGCGTAACGTTATCACTTAAGCTCATGAGACTGCACTGTCACCATCCAGAAAGAAATGATCTAAAACATGACGTTAGCACTCTACCTTACTACTTGATAAAAAAATACTTGGTTACATATTCTAGTATCCATGAACATTTTTGTTCTGTTAGAAGAGTGGAAATTACACAAACGGGCTCTAAAGAGTCAGGTAAAGGGGCAGAAGAGCAAGTGTCACTGTTCAATAATTTATGCAATAGAGCAACTATCATCAGGTATTATGAAAGGAGCTTGGTATCTCTTTATTATTTAAAATATAAGCTGTATGACACAAACTAAAATACCTACCCACAATGCAATCTTAAATAAACAGCAGTGGAAATAAACCCCACAACTTGTTCAGACAGTTGCTTCTTGGGTAACAGATCGAAGCGACAAGTTGCAGAAAATTAACGATCGCGTAACTCCTACCTTCCCATCGCTAACCAGGATTTAAATTCCATCTCTTCTAAAAGCCAAGGGTTACCATCAGAGCTGAAAGAAGATTTTTCTGTGTGTGTCTGAAAACACTGGTTTTTCTCAGGTGTAGAAAAGAGGTGTCTGCAGGATTCTGTAAATTTTGCTCAACTTCCAAAGGCAAAAGAGTTGACAGGAAAACACGTCCTCTCCTGCTGGTTTTCTGTCTGACGCCCCCAGAGCACTGGCCACCCAGCTGCCAGCCTGGTGCCACTCTCAAAGCTTTGATGACTGCCACTCTCAATGCTCTCCAGTTCTAAAAGATGAGTGGATTTCACACCTGCAAATACTATTTTCATCCCAATTCGGGATAAAAGCCATTTTCAAAACCTTGGAAGTTCGGGGTGGGTTTTTTTGATTAGTTAAATTAACTTCCTGAAAAATTATGGGTAACTTGTGTTGCGCTCTCACCATCTCTAGAGGCTAAGTTTTCAGGCCTCCATAGTATAAACAAGACTTTTTAAAAAGCATGTTTATCTTCTTTACCCTCCTCCTCCTCAAAAAATTCCTTTAATAGCCTTCCTAAGAAAAGGCAGAGAGTAGATTTTCTTCTAATATATAGCCCAAATTTAGCAAACTAGCTCAGGTGACATGACTGCTCAGAACAGGATCCTACAACAGCACAAGTATCTTGTACTCAAAGACTGCCTAGAGCATCAGTGAGAATTCAGAATAGGCAGGCAAGGGCAATTTCACGGAAGGATCCACAATGTCTATTCATACATTTGACTGAAAACACAGCTGTAACTCCAAATGATGGGAGGGAGCAACTGCTAAA
The DNA here is from genome assembly GCA_013400135.1 of Rhinoptilus africanus. NCBI lineage: Eukaryota > Metazoa > Chordata > Aves > Charadriiformes > Glareolidae > Rhinoptilus > Rhinoptilus africanus. The sequence goes on along the minus strand of VXBO01012087.1, from coordinate 30,341 downwards.
CTCAAGCGCAGGCATCTAAGCAAGCTTAAGGTCTCATGAATGCTTAGAAAAAAAGGTACTGAAGAGGGATCACGCTAGCTGAAAGAAGGGATCGCCTGGCCTTTCAGTTATATAGCAGCCTTTGACACACAAAGTAACTGTACAAAAGGAAAAGTGACTTAAATTAGCCACTCCGTGTATTTACTTTGTTCTCTCTGGATTGTAAAACCAGATTGTGCTTTCAGTTTGTACTGAAGGCAGATTAAAGAAAGAAAAAAACCAAACCGTCCAAAAAAACCAAAACCCCAAAGAAAAAACCCAAAGAGGTAAAGTAGATAGGAAGAATAACAGAAGTTTTAAAGACTGTGTCAAATTCAAAACACAATCCAGAAGAAAAGTGGGGGATGAATAAAGTGATAAACTGTAAAATTGTACAAGTACGTGTCATAACTGCAGAGCTCCTGTAGTGGACCTCTCCCTACCCGCCAACACTGTTTGCTACATGGTTTTCAAGTTGTATCTCAGAGATTCACACCAAGTTTTCAGCACATTAGGAATACATTCAGGTAACCTTGGGGAGTAACAGCAATCATTTAAGCTACTGCAAAAACTGGGCAAACTTTTTTAAAACTCATGTATGTGACTGCTCTTTCTGTTTGAAATGCAGAGGAGAAGCACAAATTACTCTGCACATTTTTGGCAGAATTACTCCATGAAACAGCTGCTCTTGCTATACCAACTCTGAAAATACTATGGAGCAGATGTTTTAATTGCAGGAACAGGGTTTGTGAAGGCAGGGTAACGATATGTATCTCAAGCAATTAAAGAAAAGCTACAGGCTCCCAATAACGTCATCCTTACCAAACAAGAAGGGGAGATTTATGAACCTGAAATAAGCCCTGAATCTGATTACAAAAAACAAAGATCTTCATTTTATGTTATCATAATCAAATTTTCACAGGGGAAGATGGATGATATTCAACTCCGAAAGAGACCTTAGTTACACCCCAGGACCAGAGAGAGCTGCTGTCCACGCCTGCCTTCGCTCTGCAAAACTGCACTGCATTATTTATGACCAAATCCCCACTACTGCAACACCAGAGGAAGAGGAAACTGCAAGGGTCTCAAACAACCCCCGTGGAATAAAGGCCCTTTCTGACAACCATCATTACTGCTAAACCTTTGCCAAAATGTGAAAATCAATTAAAAGCATAGGGACACTGAGGGTTCAGAAGCTCCGGCTGGTAATGACTGAACTAGAGAGGGGAGAAGGTGGCTATTTAAATCAGATACCTCACTTACAGCAGTATAGGGATTTTCCCTGGGAAAACTGTGCAAGCTTATGAGGAAACACGGTCCAGAAAGCCTGGCATGTATGGCTTACTAGATGGCATAATTTAAGACTTCTGCAAACATGTCTGCACCTCTTCAGAAAGTTGAGAGAGGTGTGCCAAATAGTTATTTTTTAAAAAATCACGGTGCAGGCATCTCAAGCAGTAAACATGGGTCAGCTTCGAAATAATACTTCCAATAGGTCTGTGGTAGAAAATGAAATAAAATTACCCACTTTATATACACTTTCTTTCAAAAACACTCCTGTCAAACAAAACGAAAGTCAACTAAATATAGAGATTTCTTCTATTCGCAAACATAAGAGCAGCTATACATCAGGAATAGGAAGAAACCCATTGTCACCACTGACATGAATATAATTGCTCATCAACTTTTTTCACACTGCCTGCCTGCAAGCACTGGGTAGTGACGAATTACATGAGGCACAGGAACAGCCAAGTTGTGATGTGGGGGGACATCAGGGGAAAAAACCGCCAGCAGACTTCCCTTAGGGGCGAGGGGAGAGAACCCATGTGAAAGCCCTTGTCAGATGCAGGCAGGTCCTCAGCACAGGACCACATCCAATAAAATGAAACACGCTCTCCTGCCGCTTATTCTCCCGGAAGAGACGGCTCCTCTCTCCCCATTAACTACTGTGACTGAATTTATTTTATTTCAAAAATTGAGCCCAAAATAGTACCTTGACATTTGAGCATGAGCCATATATTATAATTGCAGTCTATACTTAGCATTCAGCTCAGTAAAACTGCCAGAGACCAAAAAGTTACACACGGATAGGATTCCTGATACTATTGAGCTTGTCTTTTAATATGTTTTTTTCCCCTTGCCGCCCCCAGCCCAAAGAACTATGGAAAGAAGATTTCATTACTTCTAAATTACCATGAAATGTGGGGTTTTGTGCAAGGAATAACCATGCAGTTCAGTAACAACCAAAAAACCCCAACCAACCAACCTCCTCCCCCTCGACCCTTTCCTGCAGTTTTCACAAGTTAGTTGATGCATCTCATACTCTAGATTGCAGCATATGGAAAAAATATTTCTGGTAGACAATGCATGGCAGACTGGCAGACGCTGTCCTCCCCATGTCCTAGGGCTGCTCAGACAATTATTGTTGCTTCATTCTTCTAACAGAGATGAATATTTTTTTTCTTCGCCATTTTTAAGGGGACTAGGGGGAAGGTACTAAACAGAACCTTTCAGAAGATAATAATTATCTTAGAAACAAAACCACTGTGCTTCCGAGATTCCCTTTTTGCAGAGGGAATAAAGAGTAACCACTGTCTGCAGGAACTTCAGTTGAGGATGTTTTGGTTTGGTGGGGATTTCCCTGCCAGTTTTCCCTTGTTGGTTTCAAGGCACTGAAGATCCAGGGGCAGGGGGGCAGGCAGGGAATGCCCTCAACCTCCCAAAACTTCACAGGGGCACAGCAGCCCTGCAGGCACTGCAAGCTGTCTGCACAAGGTTGGAGATTTATGAAGGAGTCTGCTCTGACTGCATCTCAAAAGAAAAAGCCCTCTTGAGGTCTAAGAGCTCCTTCTTTTGAGCTGTATTCAGTGGTATCCCGCTTGCACTGTGGATTTTAAACTGGGAAGTACCAACTGCAACCCTCCTGAGCTGCTGGGTTTCACCCTTCCATCAGGGATGGGACTGCTCTAAGGCACAGCATTTACTCATGCATCATTTCTTTCTGGGACCACTGATGAAACCCACACTGCCCCTGTGCCTGCTTCAGAAACTGAGCACATTTCCGAAGGAGGTGTCACTCGAAAACCAGTAGGGGCATGAATTTTAATGAATATATAGGGTTACCCGCTTGAGATATTCCCAGCGATGAGATAACCTAACATTTGGAATAGCCAGCAAGAACTAAAAACAACCAGGAAGAGTCACCATTCAAAATCAAACTCTGGAAAAAGCATAGCACGTGATTTCTCTCCTGTAATAGTGTAAGTATTCAAGAAGAATGTACTTGGGTTAAATTATTTCTTCAGATGGAGGTCCAACACAGTATTTCCCCATATCGAATATCATTTTGTCAGGGATAAGTGGTCAGAGATCTTTCTCTCTCAGCCAGATTGAGAACATATGGGAAGACCATCTTCAAAGAAATAGGAACAAGAGAAAAAACAGCTAACAAGAAGGGGTCTGTCTTTTGATTCACATGAATGTGATGTCGTGGGTTCTAGAGNTCATAACCCTTGGACCGCACACAGACCTCTAACTCTTCCTGTTTGTTCCCCATGCTGCGCGCATTGGTGTACATGCATTTCAGGAAGCAAGCAGAGCATACTGGTGGGACCAAATCCTCCTTAGACCACCCTCCTTTAGGCCCTGGTATGTTCCTCCTGGGCTTGTCCCTGACATAGCCAGTTTTCTCCCCTTCCCCCTTCACATCTAGTTTAAAGCTCTTTCAATGAGCCCTGCTAAGTCCTGTCCTAAAAGGGGCACATTTTTTTCTGAGCATTCGGCAAATACGCAGTAGGCCTGGAGAAACTCCAGGTGCAACTGGATGGAGATCTTGCAAGACTGCTTGAAATGAAACCACGTGAAAATTGATGAAAGTGCATTAAAATCTGTCAAAGGCCAAAAATGCTTCTGATACAGCAAAGGACTGAGGAGGTTGGGCACATAGTCTGCAGGAAGGACAAGCTGTGCTGACTGACATATCACAGAAATTCTGTCTTCATGAACACAGCTACAGAGGGGATGTCATCAAGAGCTGCACAAGAAGGGAGGACTACTTTAATGTGATGGCATCTTGAAGTTGTTCTCCAGTCTAACGCAAAAAATTCATACCCAGGTGTAGCATCCAATTGCTGTGTTGCGAAATGAACTCAATCAAATGAATTCAATCAAAGCTGAGTAAGCAACTGAAGAGACAACTGAAAAATTTATCTTGGCTCAAAAAAATGCTACAGGAGTGACTGTGACTCAGTCATCTCAAATTGATAGGAACCAGCAGAAAAGTTTCCTAGCTGACCTCTCCTGCAGTGGAATCAAGTAAATTTAAGGGATGAAAGATACATTTCCAAATGTGTGGACAAATATTTTTTTTTACTGTATCCCTTTTTGGGATTTTAAAATACTCAATTTTCTCTCTCCTTAAGTTTCAGACATACAGTTCCAAGGAAGCTATCTCAAAAACATGACTCCAAGACAGTCTAACAGCAGCTCACAGGTCCCAGCCTGCAACCTTCTGGTATGAACTTGTGTGAAGTTCAACGCTGTTCTACAACTGGCAGATCCCACAGCTCTGCGTCTCCTATGGCCAGCTAGCATTAAAATAAGTCCATGTTATAATGATAACAAAAGCTTGAATAGTAGTATTCTGTGGCAGCAAATGGAAGAGGTGGACACCATCTGTGAAAATATTTTTTAAATGAATCATATTCTGAATGAAGTCTTATGCAATCTAATGTTTTACACGGTATGCACAAGATGTTTCTGGTGATTTCTACGCTGCAGAATTGCATACGTCTTCAACTGTACTGAGAGTGCAGAACCCAAGCCTGCTCAATAAACACAAGTTGCAATTTTTATGCTAGCCTTTCAAACCTAAGTAGAATTTAAGCATCATACTGAGAGTGGAGAAGAACAGCATGTTTCATGACTTGGTTACAGATTTAAGAAACAAATCTGCTCAATTTGATTATTGGTCAATTTTAAGGGATGGGACAGATCCCTGCCAACAACTGTCAGAACGGAAAACTAAGGATCTCACTTTCTACTTTTTCTTCATTCTCAAAAAGGTTGAAATTTGAGGTAAACATGCTGTTCTCCCTCTACTCCCACTGTGAGAAATACTTGATGGGGGGATGGCGTTACAAGGGAAGCACCTCATTGCCCAGTTCATGCATTTTCCTAGACAATTTCTCACGGCTGTTGATTCCCAGTGCAGTATTCTCAATCATAACTTTGTATTCTCACCTTACCCTTCTGCCAGTGCTTTTCTGCATAGTTCATGCAAAACTTCACAACACAAGATTTTGTAGACAAGGGCACTGAAAAACAGTCCGCTTCTGCAGTTTGCACTCCTTCTCTCTGCCAGTGTTGCCGTGAGAACACACGCTGCCTCAGTAACAAATATACAGGCAGAAAAGTACTCATGGCACCCTCCCATTCAGGCTCACATTTTCCATCATAATTCCTTAACAATACAGTGATCATTCTTTTTTGTGACTACTGCTGTTACAGCATTTGTTGTCTCAGACTTTCCTAAAACATACTTAGTACTGTAACTTTTTAACTGAAGCGACCAGGCTTACTGTAAAATGGAGTTATCCCTACATTCGTTTCACTTGATTTCTATGCGTAGGGGGCTACATATCTCACAGAAGATGAGACAACCCTAACACAACACAGGTGTGGAAGATCATTCAGTATCCCCCTTTCTACATTTAAAGAAACGACGCAGAAATCTCTTTCTGCGAAGGTGAAAATCAACATCTCAAGCTATAATTTACTTTAGTTCAGGCCTTTATACTGGATACTCCTTCTGTTGTCATGAGAAATTACATTAGTTGCCAGTAATAGGCATTCAGCTATGAATTGGTGAATAAAAGTTATCACGCCACTCATGGTAGTGTCATTTAAAGAAACCACAGATGGTACATAGGCTATCAGCAGTTTTATTAAAGTACTTCTCTGCTTCAATACAACTTAACTCAACTGTAAACAAAGCAGAATCATCACAATCAGAGCACATACGTGCTATAAAATTTTTAGTTCACAGATGTTTACTTCCAGTAATGCAGAACTGGAAACATCCAACTGATGATAACAGCTTTTAGCAAACTTTAAACCAAATCACAAACTCTGCTTGGCAAGCATGTCAATAACAAGAGGACATCTATTTGAAGAAATGGCTCGGCAGAGCACTACTGTTTTGCTGATAAGGCCTCTCTATACTCTCAGATTTCTGATTGAGCCACAGAAGGACTTGACTTAAAGGACTGTGTGATATAAACAGTTGTATTTACAAAAAAACCTCATAAATTTCTCAGGATTGCAGACATTCATCAAGAAACAAACCAGGACTTTTGGAAAATGTCCAAAGGCAAATGCCACAGGTTATTGCACAAACTTCTGAAGAACTCTGGCCATCTGAAAGGTTCACAGGGACTATTTCACATCTCACAAAAGCAGTGTAGCAGAAAGTGCACTGCTCCAAGACACTTTGCAAAAGGAAAAAAAAAGTTGCTTGTGCCATTATCAGCTTTATTTCTGAGAGCAATTCCATTTTTCCACTAGTATTTCATATGGAACCTGCCCCATCTTGGATACGCTGAACTTAAAATACACTGGGCAGAAAGGCAATAATAAGAAATCAAGAAAGTCGTAGAGAAGTCAGTGCAAGACACGGAGCCTCCAAAGGAAAGCTGTTGACTGGAAGATTTCCAGCAGGACAGACAGAAACTCACTGTACTAGAAGCTAGGTTTACATGGTCAAAGGCTGGAGTAGATGTGGCAAGAGCCTAGAAAAGGGAGAGAACTGAGACCGTAGAGCAGGTCACAGAAACAGCGAGCCTCACCAGCCCATGCCCTCCATGCAGGAGAATGACCACTTGGGGCTGGTTGGTGTCATACACTCTGTTAGGACAGGGACAAAGGCACCAGCAGATTTTTTAGTGAATAACACGAATGCAAGTAGGAAGCCCTACTATTCTACCCACACATTTTGGTTTTGAGGGGGTTTTCACAGCATGCCACACAAATATACACGCATCAAGGTAGCAGTTCAGTGACAAAACCAAGGAGGAAATTCTCTTAATACAGTCCCCTTGTGGCAATGAAATCAGTAAAGCCGAACAGCATGTGCACACGTCTTATCCTCTGTAATACTCCCCTCTTATTAAGTGCATAGTACAGATTCAGAAGAAAAATATTCTGCTCTCTCTCTTTCTAGAAATCTTGCTTCCTTCATTGCAGAAGTTGAAGGAGGCGGGGGAGACTAGGGTGCTGGGAAGTCAGACGTCAGTCTTGTAAGCTATGAATTATTCTTCCGTGCCTCTAATTTGAGAATCACAGAATATTCACAGCTTACTAAATGAAATCAATCAAAATGTGTTTGGACATAAGTGCTGTATAAATGTTATGTATTCTGAAACATTAGGTCTTTTTCACTTGAAAAACAAGATTCTTAAGGCAAAAGGTATCTTTGTCCTACATTTCCTGATTCTCCATCTGCAAAAAGGAATGCCTTTTCTCACCTTTCACCTCAAAGAGCTAGAAGGAAGGAAGAAAAGGCAGCTACATATGTGAAGAATCTGTCACAAGGAAATTTAGTAACACTGTTTTCAAAGCCAAGTACTAATTGCATGCAACAAAGGAAAAAGAGCCAGATTCTTAAAGAATGAAAACTCACACATTAATAAACACTGGCTCAGTATGTAAGCACTATTTCCAAGCACACTGAAGGTGCAATCCTTTAAGAGGGAAAAAATTGATGTAATTAAATTATGACATATCATATGCATGACATATGCATAAGATATATCATTGCAGGAGGGGCAAATAAAGATCAACAACTGGTCAAAAAAGCACAAAAAGTGTTTTCAAATGTGGTTTACATGCAACACCCAACACAATGGTGACAGAATATATAAGTTGACAAGGTTATAATAATGCATGTTTTCATGCTGATTCACAAGGAACAATGCAGTCAAAAAACAAAATTCCATACCTTGATTATTTCCACCAACTGATCCACACCACTGTCACCTGGAAAGATTGGTTGTCCTAGTAACAGTTCAGCCAATACACAGCCTGCTGACCACACATCTGAAAAGAGGAAAGAAGTGGAGGACAGGGAAAGGTATCAGTAAAAGATACATATTAGGCCATTTATATAAAACCACAGCAGTTTTAAGCTACTTATTTTCTTCTTTCCCGTGCTGAATACTGTGTGTAACACAACTAGAACTAAAAAAAAAGTTCCTCTCCAAAATGTTAATCTAAAAACCACAGATACCTGTCATAAAACAACATCAAGCAGACAGTCTTAGAAGTCAAACCATAAGACAATGGGAACTGGAATATAATGCTGAACATAATGTACTGATGTTAAAAATTGTACATGTAAGGAAAAGACCTGAGAACATTTGCCATCTGAAAATTAAGGATTTCTCAAAACCCGGCAACGTTTTTAAATCAAGTTGACCACGAACTATGTATAGATATTATCTATCATAATGGTTGATGTTTTTTATGTTTCTGGATGTTGAATAGACTCTGTTTTTCATCCATCTATACATACATACACACGCTAGCAGATAAACCAGTACTGCAAGTATTACTTCTATCCTGCGGTACATGATGATTAAGGGATCTGGTAGACAGCTTCTCTAACTCAGTCACATCAAGACCTAATATTTATCCCAATTCCATTTGCAAACACGGCTGGACAACAGAACTGCAAGGCATAGATCATGTCAGCAACATCCATAGAAGAACCCATCAACTAATTTTCATACGTATGCCAAAAGCCATGAGTAGTCACTAGCAGTTACTCCTCTACATGAATAAGATTTTCATAATCTATTATAGGTATATCTTCTTTCATATAAAGAAGACAACCCAGAGAATTTGCCTCCTGAGGCCTGTTCCAACCTGAGATAACCCACACTACAACGGCAACTTAAGAACGCATTTAAGTGTACTACAGTATATAGCATTTTATTTTTGAAACACAGGTAATTTGAATGAAAAATCTAATTAAGCAAATGAAGTAAACACTGCATACCAGATGTTTGTCACAACTTGCTGTAACTGCATACCAAATACTGACGTTTAAGCTGCTCCACACACTAAAATTATTGTACCTAGATACAGAGAACTGTCTCTCCAAAATACAAGATTGACTATATGATTTCCTAGAAAGTCACCATTTTTTCAATGTATATGTGAAACCTTACACTAGAATCTAACCTGAAAAAAGCCATCAACAACAGATGATTTGTGAAGTGTACAATACTGTAATGCCCCAAAAGGGAAAAGAACCAAACCAGTTCTCCTCCACCCATCTTTCTTTGATCTCTCGCCTACTTTAATGAGCTAACCTTCCTCGTGAAATAACAGTAGGATCACCACAACTCAAAACCCAGAGAATTTGCCTCCTGAGGCCTGTTCCAACCTGAGATAACCCACACTGTGACAGAGATCCTTATTCCCTTAGGGTATTTAAACTATGACATTGGGAAGCAGGATAACGCAACACTGTCAGTTGTGACTAAAGGTCTGTGTAAGGAAAACATCTCTGACAATTCTCTAAACAGTCTATTATCACTTTGTCACAATCTCTAGAGACAAATGCAAAAAATAATTTAGAAAACCCTTTCAGAAATTCAAGACTGATAACAAAATAATCTGCCAGTTAGAACAGATTTTTCCTTCTCTCATTTCTAAATGAAAGAGATCAGGGCTATGTAAAAATACTTCCCCCTCAAGAAAGATAAGGTTCAACTGTAACATATGGTAGACAACAAGCACTGCTCAATACTGCAGCTTTCAAAAATCATTCACCTCGAAGTCAAATGGATGCATTTTTATATAATGCCTTAGTGCAAACATCGCATCAGGGTTTATCCTAAAAAAAGTAACTACTTACAATACAAACAGCAACCAAAAACAATCTGAAGTTTGAGTCTTAAATTCCAACAAGCAGACAAACCAGATTACACTATTTGATCTTTTAGCCATACGTAATAGAAGTTGTCATGGCCACCAAGGTGCTAAGATCTCTTCTGGACAACAAATGAAGATGGTATCACATAAAGAACATCTAATTGCATCCGACTGCTAAGTAACATCTCTCTGATAGCTCCTGCGTTGGACCAACACATACTACAACAGATGATGCAAACAATCACTTTTTATGTCATCCAGTGCATGTCTGGTTTATAGAAAATGACCCAACAGTTCAACAGATAGCATAGATTTCTTCAGAAATGCTGAAGAAACAGATTCAATGTAATAAGCAGTCAAAGTACTGCCTTAAAAGGCACCTTACGGGGTTCTGAAAAAGCTGACTTCGTTAGGCTGAGTATATAGAACAAGCGGTACCCCAAAGCGATAATCATTATTTACAACCACAGTCCTTCTTTTGCACTGAAAAACAATACACAGGAAAGAAAAGCACCTGACAGAACATACACAAACCCAAAGCTGACATCAAGAATAAGTCAGCATTTACAACTCACTTCCTTTAAAAATTTTGAAACTACGCTAGCGTGACTTTTTTTCAAATCAGACTGTGTTTTTTTAAAACTGTTTTAAATAACCTTCTGGTCTGTCTGCTCCATGAAGTTGGCTTTGTACTGTTTTATCCCTTCCCAGTCTCTCTAAATGCCTTCACACTCCACCAGCCAATTTCAGCCAAGTCTGAAAGGCAGAAGTCTCAAGCCCATTACAAAGAGCGGGGAGAGCGTGCATCAGTGTTGCTGCTGAGGAAAGGAGGGCTCAGACCCTGCAGGATGCGCCGGGCTTGCCGGCACCCTGACAAACTGCAGCCGCCAGGAAGTTGAAGGATGAGCAGGTCATTGTTGGAGCCAAAAGGCCAAGCAGAAACAGCAGAGGGCACACAAGAAAGCTGAGAGCATCACAGAGGGAGAGAGGAGAAAAAGAAAGGATGCAGGTGATGAGGAAATAGATGGGGAAGTTTGAGGAATACTTGCTGTATTTGTGATGGGTTTAATCCATCAAACATACAACAAATTCAATGGAAATGTATGTAGTGGTTCCTTGCACAGTGAAATCTTCCAAATCAGGTGATTCAAGGCCCTATTAAAAGTCTATTTAAATTTTCCTTGATTTCACTTGCTAACACTTTAAACATACACTGAAATAAGCTACAGGCATTCCAAAATCCCCAACTTTTTTCCAGGAGTGTAATTTCACTAACTTCCAAAACAGGACTTGGGCAGTGTTCCCTAGGCAAGGAAGTGAACGAACCCTTGAAGCATCCTAAACGAAAGCCAGAGAGAGGAAGCTAACTTCAGCAGCTCCAAGCAGGGATGGCAACAAAACACAATTTACATAGATGTTTATACAACTCTGGTGAACAATGTACAAAAAGGAAGAAACTGGGAAATTTCAGCTCTGCTGAAACTTGATGGAATTTATGCCACGGACTTTTAACAGGACTGAATCCAGTGTAGTTTGTCTTTTATTTTTTTCCCCCCTTTAACTCTGGCATTTTACAATTTATCTTCCAAATTTGGATGGTAACATTTTTCTCAAGCCTGCAGTAAACAATGTACCGCATTCTATATTCAAAGACATGTTACTTAAGAGAAGTGAGAAGGTAGTTAATATTAGGTTTTGATAGCTTCTACCCAGCCCCTTTTCTTCCTTAGCACAGTCACAGCTAACTATTGTAGGTTAATAATCTTTAAGAGCAAGCTTATAGTGTAACTACTTGCTCCCATGGGAGAAGCATTTTCTGAACTATTTCTTTTTAATATGTACTATTTAATTAAGGCAAAATATAACTATCATTCACATGCTTTAAACTAGTTAATAAACAAGGTAGGAGTGAACCTTAACAGAAAACAAGAATCAAGTCAACAAATGACCCTTATGCTAAACTAGTTAGGACAATGTGAAATTTTAGGAGAATACTGAAAACTACTAATTTTATGTAGAAGAAAGCAGGCAAGGCTACTTTCTTCATACTTTTGGTGAAATGTAGGCTAAACAATATGCAAAGTAAATGCAACTGCCAGCCAAAAGCAACCTTTGACGAAGCCTATTTCAGATAGCTTTCACACATTACAGTAGTAGCTAGTGCCGTTATCTGTGGCAGACTGAAGAACACCAAAGGTGAATACCACTAGCACATGGAACTACCTGAACTAATTTAAGCACACAAAAATTCACACAGCCTCTTATACTACAAAACTTTTCTTAAATTTAAGTTTCTATTACTTTATTCATCTTCACAATTGTTGGGTGGATGTTAACTTGGCTACTAACATCATCTATATAATTCCGTTGTTTTTCAATGCCACTCCAGCACTAGAGAAGGTAAGAAAAGGAAAATTTCTCATTACTTCAGAAAGAGGCATCAAGCAGGACAACCTGCAAAGTACGCTCCTTAGGTTTAATTCTACACTTGGGCAACGGCCTTTTTCAGTTGTCTGTGACAGAATACCATGTCCATAAATCCCATTTTTAGCAATCTCAAACTCTGCCTTTCCAAGATGCAAAGCTCTTCTTAATGGCGTGAGCACCATCCATTGTATTACCAGCTCCTCTAAATACTTATTTGGAGGATATGAGGAAAGGAAAAAGAAATAAAAAGGGAAAAAAAAGGAAAAGACGAGCCTGCTTTCATCCATTCAGTACAAACTAAGACCTTTCCTTTACCTGATGTTTTATGGGGCACATTTACATTTCTATGTTCCCCCCCATCTATTCATCTCTGCCCCACTTGATGGATCTTGATGGACTCACTTCGCCTTGGAGGTGACTCAAAGTTGCTGCCCTAGAAACTGTGGAAACAAACTAGCAGGGAAGAAACCAGGAGTCAGAAAAGCAGCCCTAGGAAGTCGTAAAATCAGCAGCTTCTCATTGCCAAATGCCAGAACACAAAGTGCTGTTCATTGATGCTTGTTTGGAACACTTTTTGGGATGTCAGAACAAGAGCAAAATTCTGGATTACGAGCGTGTGTGCTCTGTCGGCGCAATTTTTGCACATCAAGCCACCACAGAACCAGAGATTATGAAGACAGAATAAGGCCAAAATATGAAAATGCTTGGAAAGCCATGCCTGTTCCAGTACTTGGAACAAAAGCTAAACACAGGTATCCCTATTTTTCTGCAATGAAGAGCCAAAACTACAATGACAAGTGATAGAATAGTCCAGTAAATTAATGCCCGTGCTTATTTTCAGCATTGGAAGTTGCCACCTGAGATATAGAAGGAAATACTTTTCCTGTTTGGCAACAGCTTTGGCTCACACCTTGTGATGGTTCTTCCCCAGGAAGCTCAGACAGCTCAATTGCACATGCTCCCTGAGGAGCTTCTGCCCCAGGCTGCTGAGGTGAAATACTCTCTCCCTCACTCTTACTGCTTGCTAGGAAAGTGAACAACTAACTTATGTGATACTTATTTTTGGATATAGCAAGAGAAGCCAGCGGTACAGCCACACAGATCAATCTTTCCCTGCCAGGGGCTATAAATCCTCCCTCTGGAACACTGTCAATTCCTGCTAGCAGAGTGACAGAGAAAACGCACTGAGACCAGCAGACCCTTGCTATCCAGAAGCGCCACTACGTTCTTTTGATCCCTCCATTGCCCCATCATTTAACCTAGTGAAAAACCAAATGTTCTGGGGGGCTAAAGCTTAACTGCATGGCTTCTTTTTATACAAGAGAATCATATTTATTACAGGTATATCTGTATATCTGCATTCACCCTGGCTCCAGCCCCTATGTTTGTCCCAGGAGGCTGTAGGGGAATGTGGGCAGCCATCCCACGGTTCTTCAGCAGGCAGCAGCACTCAGATGACCAGTGCCACCAGCAGCATGCCAGCAACATACTCTGGGATGGCGTAACACACAGACCTGCAAGGCAGAATCTTCGGCCAAAATGCTGTCAAGGGAAAGCTGAAGAGCTTGGTTTGCAAAAATACCCCACCAAACCTCCTACAAATCAGCTGCAGGAACAAAACTACATGCCATCCCCAGCAGGCCTCAGGGACATGCACACACTTGCAGAATTCATAGTCAAAGGTGCAGGAAAGCCCAAACTATACAAGCTATGAAGACAACCAAGTGACACAAATGCTTGTGTCTGACCATTGAAAAAATCCCTTGAAGTTGTAACGCAGGCAGATGACAGAGCTATAAAGGGCCTGATTTGTAGCTATTTGGCAACAGGGATTATTTAAGAACTTGAATAGGTCATTTCCCAGGCCATTATTTTAATAATAGTCACAGGTCTGCTGGATGACACACACAGAGGCATTAACCGCAGTAAACCTGTTCTGATGCTACTTTTACTACCATATATATTTATATACAGCACTAATGCAGTACTTTACAAAAGTACAACAAACACTACCCCTGGCTGTGTGTTATTTTTAAAGGGACATTTTGGGTTAGAATTTAAGTCATGTGCTTTGATGAAATAATCAAGATCCAAGTTAAAAGCCGGTTTACAGTTCTGTTGTGACATCCAGGATGGAAAGACACAACCCGGAATCAACTTTACCTTCTGCTACACTGAAGTAAAGTCACAAGGACAAATTCATGTGTTACAAGACAACTTAGACGAAGCCAGAAAGCCTAATGCAACTCCTGGTTACAGTGCCAAACAAGATGACTAACTATTGAAACGGTCATGATGCAGGCTGGCTGTACAGTCAGTCTTGGGCCACCACAGTGTCACTGCTTGGGTTTAAAAAGCACTTCTTGCTCAGACATACTTCCAATAATTACTGCATCACCCCATGCTACAATCGTAAGCCCTGCAGTAACATTAGCAAACAACAAAAACATTCGGAAAACAGCTTGATGCCTCATAGATAACTTACAAAAAGTTCTACTTTAAACACTTTGGCTTCATATTCTTCCCTGATTTTATTTTTAATGTAGTTTTAAGATAGCGTATTTAAACAGAAGAATGAGGATCCCTACCTGACATTTCAGGTTTTGTTACCACACACACAAGTGGCTTCTTACATAAGAGAAAAAGACTCTATCACCGGAAACGGCTGTTGCGCTAACAATTCAGAAGAAAACAAGAACAGGAAAACACAAGCATGTCCACATCAAAAACAAAAGGTTTAAAATACAGTATTACAATACTGAAGCATTTCACAGTTCCCTATGCCTTGAGCTCTGGATAAAGTACTGATAATTAAATGTTCCTTCCTCTCCCTCTCTTTCGAGAAACCTATCTGTGCTTGCTGGTTGGTGTACAAAGACTGCTGATTGAGTTTGGATGAGCACTCCTAGGAGAAATAGGGAAGATTCTCACTAAGTGCTGTTGCTGCCTGTCTAGAAAGAACTAAGGAATACCATGGTATTTGCCATCACTGGAAACAGCAGCATCACAAAACTAAACCCCTAGAATTTCTAACATATTGCAGAACACTGGGAAACGGCGAAGTTTGTAAAAGCATTTTATTACTTCTCAGCTCCCAAATGCAAAGATTCCATTGAGAAGGAAGTGGAGGGAAGAAAGGATAGGAAGAAGTATTTGCTGAAATTAATTCTTAAGCTATTCTGTGCAAGTTTCAGAGAAGGGACTTGAGGGGACAGGGTTTTTTTTGAGTGGGCACAAGAAAGTGAACCACAGAGCAAACAGAAAATAGACTCCTCACTTTAGAATGATATTTTTATTAGAACTGTTTTAGAGACCAGCAGATAAGAAAACAAAATTGGAAAGAGCAACTTTAAAAAGGTTCTGCAAAAAAAGTACAAGTTAAAGCCATTATACAGTTGGAGCAAGAGACATTTCACAGGCTTATCTATAAAGCAGTTTCTTCTGGTGACACCTAAAATATTTGTTTTATGCAGTTATCCTCTGAAACAAGTTGTCCCAGTGCACTCTGATAATGCAGCTCAGCCAATCTATTCGCTCTCAGCTGGCAAAAAGATGTCAGCCAGGATCAGCCGCCTTCCTCTCACTCACAAGCTCCTGCCACTTAGCTTTTACCTGGACTCTGCTGCTTATCGGACTACACAGTACTGCTCATTCAACTCATTAATGTGGCAGAAGGTTAACCTAACTAAAAGTCTCTTGTCAGTTGAAGCTGAATCAGCGTATTAAATAGTAAACCATGCAAGTTAGGGTATCCAGGGGCAAGAAAGAGCAGCGCTGGGGCTACCAATTTTGGCAGCGGCCAATCATTAAATAAGTTCTGCCCCGTTATCTTTATTGTGCCATTACTTTCCTCAGACTTCTTATGGTCCTGCCTCTTCTTCCTACCCAAAGATAAGCAAGTTTTGCTATAATACATACTGAGAAACAACTAATAGAAAAAAAATCAGTGAGAGCAAGTAAGTCTTCAGGAATGCTTCTGTTTTCAAAAAACCACGGAGTTGAAACCAGTCAGCCAGCCATTGGGTTTAACAACAGTTAAAACGTACTAACTTTCAACATACTTTAATTGGTTATATTCTGCCAAGACTTGATCATGATCTCCAAATCCTTTTGGACATATTAAACCCTGCCTAAGCGACTCAAGTCCATAAGCAAGCTAAAAGCTTAGCACAGTATTGCGGAATCAGAGAGCTAAGTCCTGTCTTTCTTGCAATGGCACTCAGAAGGAGCTCAGGGAATATCCTGACTAAAAAACTGAAGAAGTTATCCCACAACCAGCTGACACATTGCTGTTCATTTTTATGGTTTTTCATTTTGCTGTTCATTTTTAGAACTCCACTGTAAGAAAACCCGGCTGCTCTCTATCCTCTGCCAAAACCTCCAGCTTCCTTAACATTTCCATGACAGCTACGTGCCAGGTATTAGAAAGAAGTCACCTTCGTGCTCAAAATCAATGACTAAAGGACACTAAAAGTTAACAGAATAAGCTGAATCAGAAAGACTGCTGTACACAATATATTAAAACTGTCAAGAGAGTTTAAAGCCAATTATTAGGCCACATTTTCCCTCACACAAAAAAAGGGAGTAAATAAGTTACAGAATTATTTGTGTCTAAGTAAGAACATATCAGAAGCAGTAGTTGATATTTCTACAGTCATTCTTTACAGTTACTTTGAGTCATCAAAATGCTGTTCTGGCTTGAGATCTCATGCCTACTTTTAAATTAAATGGCAAAATTACCTGGATTTTTTGCATGAAATCAGACTTCCCCCATACCTTAAAAAAGCCCCCCTCCTAATGGAATTGACACTAAAATCTCAAAGGGCATAGAAATCATAGCAGCTATCTACAAAATGTGTATATCTTATTAAGAAGTTGTACCTGACCATTTACAATAAAATTCTGCCTCTGGGGATTACATCCAAGATCTCTGGAAACGTTTACACTTAACTGAGAGTTAAGTTGAGGGAATAAAAACTCATGCAGTTGGTATAAATTTCAACAATATACATACATACCTATACTGGAGGTATAATCGGTGGCTCCAAAGATCAACTCTGGTGCCCTGTAGTACCGAGAGCAGATGTATGAGACATTAGGTTCTCCACGAACCAGCTGTTTTGCACTGAAAAGGAAACAAAATAATAATCTCTCAGTAATGAATAGTTTTATAATACTGCAGTGCAGACCAACATTAAGCTTTGGCACTCTTCACCCACCCCCCAATTCCTAAATGCTGAAGTACCATGTTCCTCTAAGCTGATGCAAGCCACAGGCTCAATGATTTACTGTGAAATCAGTCCAATCCATCAATCCGCAACCTTATACTGGACACAGCAAAGGTGTCTGGACACAATCTGGGTGATATATGGAGTCAGATTTTTGGCTGGCTGTTGCCTTTTGCCAGGTACAAAGGTTTGTTTACAATGAAACAGAGGACAGAACACGGTTCAGTCAAATGTAGTTACCTTTTAAGGTTCAAAAGCTCTGGATAGTCACCAGATCTGAGAATAATTTTTTTTTTTTTTAATTTTCCATTAGAATATTCTGTCTCTTTGCCGTTTAAGGGACTGTAGTATGAAGAGACAAAGGAAAAAAGCCTTTGCCACTGTAGTCACATGTTAATGGTGCATGATTAACATGAAGGCTTCATTTATACTGAGAGAGATCAGCCACAAAGGACCCAACCTACAGTAAATGCCCCAACCACAACCTTTGGAAGAATCTAAGAAAATAAAGGACCATGAGAGCATGTTACTCTTGGAACATGAGTCTATGAATGTATCATACTTCCCTCTCAAGTGTTAGACAGGAAGGAGCTAGAGGACAAAACTGCCCTTTCAGAAATATGACAGACAACTAAACAGCACCAAACCCAGGTGAGTGACAAGCCAGCCAAATCCAACATTCCAGAAGCTCTTCTCAGCCTTCAGGGAAGAAGGGCTCCCACCACCCATTTAGCCTGTTTTAAAATGTTTCAGGTTTTCTGGTTTTCATATAGAAACTACCATTAACAAATTCCCACCGTTAACACACAGGAAGTACCACCTTTTCACGCACTGTTACTTTTGAGTTTCAATGCGATTCTTATTTTGCTCCAACACTGGTGAGGTAGAGCTCAGAAGGAGATTCCCGAGCCACCAGGCATATGATGATGCACTGCTTGAATAACCACCATCTGACATTCCCACTCACTATGGGCAAGCAGAATTTAGCAACAGCAGCTTCCGTGACCTCTCACACATAAGCCCTAACTATTTTAGTCTGCAAAGTTATAGCACAAGCTAAAGACTCTGCTTTCCCAGGGAGAAATCTGTATCCTGTCTCAGCGTAGATTCACAGAATTTCTGTATCAGTTCTAAGATGGGGGCTGGACTCTAAAGGTGATTCAACTGAATGGATACTGGAAACAAATGTGCCACTGGAAACTAGGCTACAGATGTCCACTGTCTAACAGCGTCAGTTACAAGTGTTGCTTTTGATCTTCAGCCTCTACAGTACTTGAAATATTAAGTGAACTGGTATATGTCAAAGTAGACTAATAAAGTGTAACATTAGCCTTTTTAGGTTACTATGTCACTGCACCTGTCTTCTCTTGCCCAAACATATTTCATCCCAATATTTGGTTGTAATTTTCCATGGTGCAGTATTTTCCCTATATGATGGCGTATTTATTTTACTTTTTAATACCCGCATAAATGACAGGCTTGAATTTTAATTCCCTCCTCCTTGATATCCTTTTCCAGCTCTTCCCTCACCAAAGCAATTTTAAGAGGAAAACAGAGTATCAATCACTTTTCTTTCAAAACTACAAGTGAAGACGTTACAAAGAACTCAGAGGGTTCCTCTGCAAAACTGCACCCAGGTTCACTTTGAAAGAAGCTGCTTTCACCAGGCTTCAGGCCACAGATGCGCTTACCTTCCGAAGTCGCAGAGTTTTAGGACAGCTGTATCAGGGTCCAGCAAGAGGTTCTGTGGTTTTATATCCCGGTGGCAGATCCCAAAGGAATGGATATAGGCTAAACTCCGGAACAGCTGATACATGTACAACTGGAACACAGTAACATTGCATAAGACACGCTTTCAAACTCAAAACAGAGTAAATAATTAATTTAGCACGAACACTTACTAGAAGAAAAACAAAAATCACTCAAAAAAGACCCTACTGAATGCATATTAGTGCTGTGAAGATGGGCAAGGTATTTGCATACCTTCCCCAACCACGCCTTGCCACATACCACACAAGCAGTTCAGATTTGTTCATCTGTCCTTCCAAAAATGAGCACAATTTCAAAAAAATAACCGTGACAGTTTCCCAACATTTATAAATAACGGTAGTCATAATACACAAATTAATACACAAAATAAAGGTATTTCAGTTTGCTTTATAAATCAGACTCTTCATAGAAATGAAGTATTCCAGGTTATGTAAGGGGGGGGGGAAACAGCCTACAAAGAAAACCCCGTTAGTTGATGAAGTTATTAACAACACATTAAATGTTGACAAGGACTATGGTACTGTCTCGGTCTGTCACTTGAGTGAATCTCCTACTTGCTCTTGGTGAGGGAACAGATTCATTTCAATTTCAAATCTCTGGGGAAAAAGAGAGGGCAGCTAAAACCAACTGTTCAGAGTCATTTTATGCGAGGCACAGCAAACAAGTACGCTGAGGGAGGGGCTGCTCTGCCCCAGTCCAAGGCTAAGCAACCCCTTCACAAGGAGGAATACAGCAAGAGGAGGTGTTAAGTAGCCAAGAGCTTCTCAGAGCAAGGGGATGATGTCCATCTGCTGGAGCCACACACTATGGTGAATAAAAAGCTGTTGGATGCGATTAGGGCTGTATAGCATACACAGTAATAAAGGCATCGGAAGCCCTATTTCAAGGTTGACAACAGGCAGCCAGGTTATTTGTTATCTTTGTTGCGTCTTCCCCCAGGTTCCATTAAGGAAAAAACCAACAATAATCAAGCTGAAGGCAGGACATTGTACTGCAGTTGCAACTCCACACTTTTCTTTTCTAAGCTCATTCTCCACAGTTCACCTTTAATGGTCTGTAAAATCGTGTGCAATTGCTAGATATTGCTATCAGGTCATGTATGCCTCACTTTCACCACTATCTTTGTGTTTCACTCTCTCTATCCCTTGTTTTTTTGTTGCTCATTTGGTGGGGAAGGTAGGAGCCGGAAGGCAATCGCCTAAATTTTGGCTCTAGGTCCTTAGTTTTCATATTTGTTTCTCAAAACCACAACTCTGCACAAAGCAAAACAAACAAACATGTTTTCTGAATTGCCTGTTCTAGACACGTTAAGTGTGCATTGTGCAAGTGTATTGCAAAATAATCAAAAAGATTGCGCTAACTTGAAAAGTCAAGTCAACACATGTAGGATTTAGGAAGTATGCCTTTCATCTCCACACAGCAAACCCAAAATTTCCAAGAATTTCTTACAGCATGTTAGAAGTTACAAATAAAAATTAAGAAAAAGATTACTAGTAAATTCTTCCCTGAAGTTCTTTAATAGCTTCTTTGTTACCCAGAGAAGAGCAGTTCTCTGCCTGCCTAGGTACGTATCAATCATAAGTAAATAAATAGGTATGATCTGACCTTTGTGTAGCCAAGATGTCTGGAAAATTGCAAAAGCTTTAATGTCATCAAGGTAACAGGATCTATTCAAATACAGGATTATGAGAAAGGCTTGCCTTACCAGAAAAATAAAAACAGCCTTTCAGGCTACCTAGAACGGGACGTCCCCAGTATCCAGTAAGATGAAAGAGCCAAAGCAGAATTTTCTCTCATAGGATAAATAAGGGCAATTTTTCTCAAGTCCCCATAATGAAAAGCAATTAGGGCAAGAATACTCAACAAAAGCTATATAAACAATTTATCAAAAGCTAGGCTAACAAATATTGGGTAGCATATAACCTGAAGACACATTGTTCCACCACCAGAACAAGCAGAGTGACCTTCCAGTAGAAATTCTTTCTGCTGGATGGTAAGACTCTGTGCTTTCTTAAACACAGATACCAGTGCAGGCTACTGTGGGGACACGCCATTTACAGTTTACGCATATACAGTTATGGCACAACACTGTTATTGGAATAATCACTATTTGTAACTTTCATCTTTGTAACTTTCATCTTCTTTCAATCAAACAGAAGTTCTTTCTTAAGTAATGTTAAAGCATTACATTTTTAAAGAGGAGCCTAGAGAAATCAATACAAATTGGGAATATTTGTTGCTAATTTCTATTTAATGCTACCTGGATGCCATGTTAAAAAGTTAAGGTCATGTGAAAACATGATCATTCACTAGCATGCGGACTGTGGTCACCACAATATATGAAGTGGAACTATGAAATCCAGATAGGTCCCACGTTTGACCAAAAAAATTGAAATTTTATTAATTTTAATCACTTTGTGAAAGACTACAAAAGATAAAGACAACTTATGTGAGGTTTTCAGGCTACAAACCTCTTATCCTGTGTAGCTCTTGAAGACAAGAGCCACTGAGCTCCAAGTGCAGGGAAGGGGACAAAAGCATGCCTTTCATGTTCACAACAGAAGCACATGAACTCTTACTCATATGCCAGGAAAGGGGGAAGATAACAGATAAGAGAACACACTTCTTCCCAACATCCTCTTTCAGTTCCTGACCTGTGTACTTTTGTGTCTTCATCATCTCGGGAAACTGAAGCTGCTAATCTGGCTGGTGTCAGTCTCTATCTAAGCTGCTTGAAAACCAAAATACTCCTCCCACACTTGGTCTCCCCCACCCATTCCAAGATATTTGAAAAGCGAGAGATCAGGAGTGCTTGCTTTAAGACTCTTGCCTCTATTCTTCCTTCGCAGTAACAAATAACCATGCTGATGTTTCTTCCCCTTGCCTCAATATGTACGCGCTCCTAAACATTCCAGAAAACTAATTATGTCAGAAAAGAGGTATTCACAGAGTCTATTCCTATAATATCCTTCTTCATCTAACCACATCTATCAGTTACGTACCTTGACATAAATCATAGGGAGTGTCTGTTTGGCCCGACTATAATGTCTGGCAACTCTGTATACTGTTTCAGGAACATAGTCCAGCACCAAGTTGAGGTACACCTCATCTTTCTGAAAGAGAATAGAGAAGAAAAAAAAAAATCAGCAAGAGATTTGAAGCATGAAGTACAACTGAAACATTCAGAGAAGCCAGCAGGATGAGAAAGCCATGGACATTTTAACTATACGTCTTTAGTGGGCGTGTGAGCTGCTGCCAAACTGTTTTTCCTTTAGGCTTTGCAGTCGTGCACTAATATGCAAGTCAAACTTACGTTTAAGGTCACACTAATAAATATGGTCTCCAACATAAGTAATTTTCTGATTATAAATGCGAACAAGGATATAATTGTTCTGCTCATTCAATATTTTCATTAGGAGGTATTTCAAGGTGACACCTGCATCATTATTTAAAGCAGTCTATTAACACATTAGTCCCTTCCCTGCCAAAACACAGCAAGTACAAATGTAGAAGTTCCAAACTCACATCCCACAACAACACACCAAAAAAAAAATATCCTGCATCTTTTAGAAATGTTACTTTGATTTTATTGAATTTCTATTAAGGGATAAATAATACACATTAACCATTCATATACAGTAAGCTAGTGTTAACGTTTGTAACCATTTTGTTTCCATGCATTTTGATGTCCCAGTTATCTCCAACTTAAACATCTGAACTTCCTCAAGGCAGAACAAAACAAGACAAAAAACAAAGACTCAAGTCTGGCTTTTAGTATCTAGGATCAGGTTAGAGGTCCATGTGAGCATAACACAGAAAAACAACAAACGTAGCTTTCTAATAAGGTACTTCATTATAGAATACATTAGCTAAGGAAAGAAGGAACAAAGAGGAATTAAATGACAAAGTACTATAATCACATAGTGCCTAACCGTGGAACTGAGAATTTTCAGCAGTAAAACAGGTCTTAAAAAGAATTCTGATATTTTAATGCAGTCTTCTGTGCAAATCCTGTGAAGATTGTGAATACATTTAATGTTGGCGCTGAGGGGGTGGGTATAATTAACTATATCAACCTGAAAAAATATTTTTGAAAGCTAGGTGAATTCATTAGAAGTAACCTCTCCTGTGCTTGCTGCATTAACAACTAGATCTTCCTAAAGAGAAAGAGAATGCTTAGAGACTTTATGTGGATGGCAACATTACAGAATTCCCAGGTCTTCAACTGGAATCCCTTGACAGGAGGTCCACTGGCTACGTATCTTAATACCTGAACACAAACCTCATTTAGCTATAGCAATTTAATAGTATTACCGTGACTTAACACATCATTTCAAGCACGGAGTGTGGTGTGTTACCCTCACGGTGCTCTGTTCTCCTTACTTGCCTCTACGCTGCCGCAGCAGACAGCAGCAGTCTCCAATGAGGAAAGAAATGCTAGGTGGTAACACACACCTTGAATACACAATACGCAAAGAACTCATCTTGGTGTGTTGTTAGACTCAAAATTCACTATCTCTGTTCACCATTTATTACCATAAACACTTGTATTTCCAAGACATTTTAATAGTTCCTGCTGATACTTCCTAATAGGCCACTCTGCAAGGCCCTGCCTACGTCACTCTTCCCTACAAAAAAAAATCTCTTTGTTATATATCATTGCTTAAATTACAATGGTAATAGCACCAGCACTAAGCAAATGCCAGTGGCCCACTAACTTGTACCTGCTCCTATGGTAAGTCTGCAGCACAGACAAGGAGCAGCAGCCTCTGAGACCGTGCCTATGCTGGTGCCTCTCCCAGCGCCGTCCAAGGAACTGGGTAACAACATGAAGGAATCTGGGACCGGGCTGGAGAACAAACTTTTTGAAATGGATGAGGAGGTACAACTACCAGCAGCGCAGCAGAAATACCAGTCAGCTCTGTAACTTCATGGATGTGTAAATGTATGCAAGAAAGTGATGTCCTTCTATTTTAGCACTTTTCCTCATCAACAAGAGAAGTTCTTCCTTCCCTGACTCTCGCTTCATACCAATAAAAAATCCCACCACCACCTTTTCTTAGGTCACAGCTTCCAAGGTATTAATAATAAAATACAGAAAATAAATGTCCTGAAAAATCAAAGTTAAGTTATGCCTGGTAAGGCAGCCCATACTCCAAGAGAAAAAACAGTTTTATTAATATGAATTCTGTTTGATTCAGTGTAGATACAACCTGATGAATGCGTTTAATGCTTGCCTCCTCTTGGAGAGTCTTGGCAAGTCGTATTGGAAACAAGTCACTGCACAAAGTACTCCATTACTGAGGTTGATTACTTTCATTCAGGGGATTCATGTTCCACGTATCAAAAAGATTTACATGAGAGATTAGAGAGAAAAAATGAGTAGAAATGGAATTACAATGATTTTATTATCCTCTCATCGTACAAGTAGAAGGAGACATGTAAACCAGTAATACAGATTAAACCCCATCTACGCTACTTCGCAACAGTGACTTTTGAGAATGACAGAAACTCTATTTAGTTCACACCACCTTTGTTTTACTTCTCTCCTCCATTTTGGTTTTATTTTATGTTCTGTTGGACACTGGACTAATTCAATGGCATGGCATGACACAAGCACAGACAGATCAAAGCATCTGAATCGCAGAGAGGGAGATTTTGCACCCACCCACCAATCCTTATGGGTTATTATGCCACCCAGTACTTGAACAAACTACTTGGGTTTTGCATGGTATTGCTCCTGTGTAAATGTGCTTTGCACATTATCACCTAGAAGACAGGAAGGCACACGAACACCTTTTCCCCAACCAATTGCTGTACCATTTGATGTACCCAGAACTTTAATATGCAACTACAAAGGCAAGACTTACGGTGTTGGCTATATAAATAGCAGGATACTCCACTGTTACCACAAGTAACTGACACTTCTTCACAAGTGCCCTAAATGACTACTTTAATGAATTAAAGATGAATCAACTGCTCTGACCAACCTCCTCCTGATGTAACCTGGTACAAATCTGATAAATGCTCAGAATACAGTTTTTAAGAGCCCACACCCTTCTCTGCGAGCGTGAACTGGATGAAAGTATCATCCAAGTTACCTGGATTCCCCTGAACAAGATTCAGTATGAGCTAGAAAGCAGTCATGGCCTGACAAGCTCCGAGGATGACGTAAGCTGGTTTGCCTACCTCATGCATTCCTCCTAAACACATATTTTTCCAGTGACCCAGATGTCTTGCAATAGGAAACAGGGTTAGCTCAAAGAGCTTGCCAAATGAGGGCAACTGCTTAAGGATCAAGCGGGAGGATCAAGGCTTATCTTTTCTCTACAGGAAGCCTTTTTCAAACCTCACCACGTATTCTACATGTGACTTGTTTCCACACTGCTGTTTCAAAAATCGCTGGGGTGGGAACCAACCAAGGTAACCTAACCGTCAGGAGCACCTCTGAAATGCCCCTACAGAGAACAGAAAGGTCCAGAGGAGACTGCATCGTATTAACAACAGAAAACAAATGCAAGATGTCATTTAATAACTCACTCCCCCCTACAGACATTGGGATTGAATAGATTATTAGCTTTCCTTGGCAGGTCAAACACTGATATGCATTCATGTTCCCCTGTGCTTGCTGCTAAGGTTATGACCATGTACTCTTTAAAATGAAAAAGGTGGGGAGGGCAGGGAAGACAGATCCTGAAATACAGCATCAATGCATTTCATAAGGATTTTGATTATAGCAATGCAGCAGATGTAACTACAATTGCCTCCAATGTTAGAAGCCGCTTTTTTGTCACTTAGCAGATAAATGCTGAGTTGACAAACACTGCTCTGATATGAGCTAGAGCAAAAAAACCACAGCCTTACCACTGAACTGCTCTGCACCTCTCAAAACGCAACAATTCACGCACCACTTCACCTTGGTTGGAAACACTTCACGTAAGTAGATACCAATACAGACTATGCCACAATAAGAGGCATGAGAAAGGCTAGGACACAAGAGCCAAAGCATTCTAGCAACTTAGTATTTTATTTTGATCAGAAACTGGAGATGAAACAGGCTGCAAATACAACTACCCTAGCAAGTGAGCATTACGTGTTACATGGCTGAAGACTAAGAGAAATTGAACACATTACCCTACTGACACAGGAAGGGCTGCCTGGAGGTCTCAAACTCCACTTTAAAACTCTTCTCTCCTTCAATCCACACAATTAACCTGTTTTAAGCATCATCCAATTGAGCTTAACAGCTATTGAATTCAAAGATTCACTCTTCTGGATTGTTTCTTGCAGGGAAAGTACAAATATTCCTTCTCTATGATCCTCCCTGGGCTCAATAATCCTCAAATTAACCCTGAGTGGTTTCTACCAGATTTCATCAATTTTTTTCACGTATCTCACACACTATATTTACAAAGTGCATGTATAAAACTGCAATCAGCATTAGTCAGTCACAGTCCAACTATTTCTCCTATTCACCAACATGATGACAGACGCCAGGGAGTTCATACACGCCAAACACCTGACTGAGGGCAAAAGGAGAGGGAATCACAGGGCACACTCTGAAGAACAGCATGAGAGATTAGTAAGATGTTAGAAGTTCTCCTGAACAGTCACGTCCCACCTGGAATCCACGGAAAATGTCTCTGAACATCAAGTAATAGGATAAAAAGGTTAAGAAATTATACTGGGCGTTCTTTCTTCTAGGTTAACTAAATTTACTGGTCAGCATTTGGAAAGTGATGAAGATGCTCACTTCACAGTTTCCATCTCCTGGCAGATCAGTAACAGTGTGGTGGTGGTTCTGGTGTTTTTTGGTGCTTTCTGCAGGTGTTTTTTGGTGCTTTAATTTTTTTTTAATCCCAGATAATTTAATTAAGTTAGTTTACATATGGACGGACTCCATGTGATCAGCTGTATAAGCGTAACTGAGAGAACATGAGCAACACAGGAGCTTCTTAAACGAACTCCTCATTTGGAGAAATAAATATGAAACTGCACGCTGAACAATCTCGCTTCACCTGCCTGTTCAAGCTAAAAGCACACAGATAAGCGATAAATCTGAAATTAAGGAATATGCCCCCAGAATGCACTTCTTATTGAAATTATCCCAAGGCATCAGTATGGGGGCTATACGAGATAAGTCAGTCAGTTTACTCAAGGGGATCATGTTTTCTTTACCGTATGACAGCACCCCACCAGTGGTATTTCACAGGCAGGTGCTGCGCACAGAGTTGTTACTGACAGGATGGCAGCTACACAAGGGTTCTGTCAAAAAGTGCTGAAGGATTTAACTTGGAAAGAAAGAAAACGGATTTTAGCATTTCACATGGACTATACCATCTTTCAGAGTGCATTATTTAAACATCAGAGTGTCAGCATGAGGTAAGATATGCCCTTCACTCTGGTTTAGCCATCTGGATTTAGACAACATACAAGGTTTAAAGTCATACAGCTTTTTGCCCTACATTCAAAAAAAGGTTATTTTTTCTTGAAGTTACAACCAGTACGCACTTCACATATCTTTACCCAGTAGCATGAGAGACCCACCTTCCTTCTCTTATCTTGAAGACTGACACAGTCCATTAAAGATACAGAGACTTTGGAACTGCTTTCAGAAACAAAGTGAGAATTTGTAGCCTTCCTACTCCAACTACTGAGTAGTCACGATACACTGTAAATATTTGAAAATGCAAAAAATGTTGTAGCTGACCTTATTTGTATGAAAGAATGATGACATCCAGTGGCCGCATGGGCCTGTTTTTACTTGCAGTTTCCAACCACATCTATTTCAAAATAGAGCTATGGCTGCCACCAAAGTAAAAGAACCATAAGTGTTAATGTATAGCTGCAGTTCCACACAGATAACTCCAGGGGAATAAAAGCAGTTGGAAGACTCAACTTCAGCATTCGGAAAGATACCAATACTTTCTATTAGTACTACAGATGTTGGGCAAAGTATGTCCTTTCCTATTCCCTCACTGTTCGTGACTGGGTTTGAAAACCGAGATCTGCCCCAAGACTTCTGTCCCTATACCTACTTGTCAAAACTTAAATTGTTCTGTAACGCTCATTACTCTTCAACATAACAGAGTCTGATGTAGGTAGAGACTGCCAACTGGGTCAGCTGTGATGGTAGCGTCAAGGGCAGAAGTCAAGCCTCCCAAGATAACTCAGATTTAAGAACTTTCCTGGGCCTTGTTCTAAGATAGTTGGTTTGCGTTGTCTACCTTTGATCACTAAAAGAGTCTAAGGTTCTCAGGTGACGCACTTCATTTAAAAAACAAAAACTAAAAGAAAGCCACAACAAAAAAACCCCAACCAAATATGACATTTTTTGTCATCCCCCTAATGAGAGACTATAATAAAGAAAAAGGTCGCTCATGAAGAGAATTTGGGAATCCGTGGCAGTTTTTGTTTGTTTTATGCCCTGAAAAGTCATAGAATCATTGAGTAGTTTGGGTTGGAAGGGACCTTTAAAGGTCATCTAAGTCCAACGCCCCTGCGATAAGCAGGGACATCTTCAACTAGATCAGGTTGCTCAGAGCCCTGTCCAACCTGACCCTGGATGTGTCCAGGGATGGGGCATCTACCAACTCTCTGGGCAACCTGGTCCAGTGTTTCACCACCCCCATTGTTAAAAATTTCTTCCATATATATAGTCCAAATCTACCCACTTCCAGTTTGAAGCCATCACCCCTTGTCCTATCGCAACAGACCCTGGTAAAAAGTTTGTCCCCATCTCTCTTATAATCCCCGTTAAGTACTGAAAGGCTGCAGAAAGGTCTCCCACAAGCTTTCTCCTCTCCAGGCTGAAAACCCCCAACTCTCTCAGGAGAGAGAGTCCTCATAGGAGAGGTGTTCCAGCCCTCTGATTATTTTTGTGGCCTTCCTCTGGACCTACTCCAACAGGTCCATGTCTTTTCTGTGCTGAAGGCTCCAGAGCTGAACGCAGTACTCCAAGTGGGATCTCACCAGTCTGTATTAATACCAAGGGCTGCCCCAACCCAGGTGCAGGACCCTGCACTTGGCCTTCTTGAACCGCATGAGATTCACACAAGCCCACTTCTTGAGCTTGTCCAAGTTGCTCAGATGGCATCCCATGCCTCAGGCATGTCAGCTGCACCACACAGCTTTGTATTGTCTGCAAACTTGCTGAGCGTGCACTCGATTCCACTGCACAGGCCATTGATGAAGGTACTGAACAGTACTAGTCCTGATACAGACCCCTGAGGGACACCACTTGTCACCAATCTCCATGTGAGCCATTAACCACTACCCTCTGGGTGCGATCATCTAACCAATTGCTCATCCACTGAATAGTCCACCCAGCAAATCCATATTTAAAGAAGGATGTTGTGGAGGAGTGTGTAAAAGGCCTAACAGAAGTCCAGGCAGATGACATCTGTAGCTCTTCCCTTGTCCACTGATGTAGTCACTCCATCATAGAAGGCCACTATGTGGGTCAGGCAGGACTTGCCCTTGGTGAAGCCATGCTNTTTGCATCCTTTGACAAGTTCAGCTCCAGATGCAGCACCTTGGCCTTCCTGACCCCATCCCTAAACAACTGGTCAGTGTACCTGTACTATTCCCAGGATACCTGTCCCTGCTTCCACTGCCTGTGCATCTCTCTTTCTTGTGCTTTAGTTTGACTAGCAGGTCTCAACTCGGCCATACTGGTCTCTTGACTGCCTTTCCTGGGGATTGAGAGCACTTGCGCTCTGTGTAAGGCATCCTTAAACACCTGCCAGCTCTGTTCTGCTCCCTTGTCTCTGAGGGCAGTTTCCCAGGGGGCCCTACTGACTAACTCCTTGAAGAGATAGAATTTTGCTTTCCTAAAATTCAGGCTCCTGACTTTACTCTTCCACTGACCTCTATCCCTCAGGACCGCGAGCTTCACCAGTGCCTGAATACTGCAGCTCAGGCTGACTCCAATCTCGATGTCACTGATTAACTCACTTGCCT
>VXBO01012078.1:0-22631 GCA_013400135.1 Rhinoptilus africanus | reverse complement strand
AGAGTCATAGGGTTGGAAGGGACCTTAGTAGATCATCTAGTCCAACCCCCTGCCAGAGCAGGGCCACCTTCGAGCAGGTTACACAGGAACGCGTCCAGGCGGGTTTTGAATGTCTCCAGAGACGGAGACTCCACCACCTCCCTGGGCAGCTTGTTCCAGTGCTCTGCCACTCTCAAGGTAAAGAAGTTCCTCCTCATGTTTAGGTGGAACTTCCCATGGTCAAGTTTGTGCCCGTTACCCCTTGTCCTATCACTGGGCACCACTGAAAAGAGCCTGGCCCCAAGAACCTCATGTTGAACCTCATGCCATTGGCCTCAGCCCATCGATCCAGCCTGTCCAGATCCCTCTGCAGAGCCAACCTACCCTCAAGCAGATCAACACTCCCGCCTGGTTTAGTGTCATCTGCAAACTTACTGAGGATGCTTTCAATCCCCTCATCCGGATCATTGATAAAGATATTAAAGAGAACTGGCTCCAGCACCGATCATTGGGGAACACCACTTGTGACCGGACACCAACTGGATTTAACTCCATTCCCCACCACTCTCTGGGCACGGCCATCCAGCCAGTTCTTTACCCAGTGAAGAGTACACCTGTCCAGGCCATAAGCAACCAGTTTCTCCAGGAGAATGCTGGAGTCAAGTGGCGAAGGTCTGCTAGATAGCTCCGGCTGGGTTAAACAACAAGTGAAACAAGTATTTAAAACTGAAGACTTTTTCTGAGCCACTTAGTCCAAATGAAGTGTTCTTGGGACAACACAGTGGTGGATCACTTTTCCAAACTAAAAGAATGTCGTCATGGAGTAGCAAAATTATTTAAAATATAAGTAAGAACTGTGTTTTAAAATTGATTTTTCAAATTTATTAGATATTTTCATGTTCATTATGTTAATTATTATCTTTAGTATTTCAAAATGCAAAATCAGATTTTTAAACTACATCTGCTCATTGGAAATTTTACAGGAATATATTTCTGTGGTTTAAGGGCTGGATTCATGGCATCTTTACCAGTGCAACTGAAACATCCAAGTTAGGAGTTTGGGCGTCCTGCATTGTCAGAAGAACAAAAGAAGGACTCATTGTCCAGAGGACTTATTATTCCCTTGTGTCTGATATTTCTCACTCTTTCCACTGAAACAACAGAAGGACTAGACTTGCAAGTTAGGTACTTCATGTAGATTCCTAGCGCTAGGAGGGAGGCATTCAAACCTAATCGAAGGGATAAAAGACTGTACCATACTCACAGGCCTATACTTTGGAGTGTTCCAGGATTATGACACACTATTTGTGAGTGAACTCTGGAATCAGGTGTCACTTTGATGTGATTCCCAGAACTTCACTGTGAATTAGACACTGGGAGTTTATATCATTGTTTTCTCACTTCTAGGCAGCGAGTAACATTTGAGGAGATTTTACCATCCTCTACTCCATTGCCTGCCTTGGATCTTCTGAAGAAACTTTTAGTATTTAACCCCGATAAACGACTCACAGCAGAGGAGGCTCTGCAGCATCCTTATGTGAAAAGGTGAGCATAACACCAACGTGCAGTTTCCCTTAAGATGTTATAGACCTGCTTTTTGGCACAGGTTTTCTTTATGTGCATGACAGAAAAAACAGGAAGACAAAGCTAATTCTTAATTTTCTCTACCCCGGTTTCCACTAGAGGTCACACTAGATGATTTAATAATCCTTTTTAACTTTATATTAATCTGTGGTGCTGTTTTTAGTCTTAGTGAATTGCATTATGTGTTGTCATCATCTTAGGTTTCACTGTCCTGCCAGGGAGCCCTCTCTGGATTATGATGTGATTCTTCCTTTAGGTGATGATATCCAGCTGTCTGTGGCAGAATATCGAAATAAACTATATGAGGTACTGTCTCTTACCCTATTTTCCAAAATCCCAGTCCTTCAGGTAACCTGCCATTCTTGCACACGCTTATTGAATTCTGTTATTTTCTTCTATTTGCGTTCCCCTAGGCTTTCCGTACATGCTTACAGTTAAATCTCAGTATGTCTTATTAGTCAGTTCCATACTGTCATAATTTTTGAGAGGTCTCTAAGTCCAGATTCCCACTGGGAAAATAAAAGCCTGTAAAGCATGATGTATGAGACAGACTGTGTTAGAGGGAAATACATTATGCTGGATCCAACAGTCCAAGAGAGGTGAGGCTGCTGCCACTCCATGTCCCCAGGTCCAGCCAGTATGAAGTTGTATTCTCAGTGGGCACACACACATAGAAAACATGTGCACACTACATATGTACATATATAATGTATACATGGCTGGCCACATGGATCACAAACAGGCACTCAGAGCACTCTCACAAACATAAACAGCACCAACAGCCTCATCCTGCTCCCTTCTCTGGCTGAGCAAGATGGATGTCCGTTCATGAGAATATATATATACACATACATACGAGGTGTATCGCTGCAGCAGCTGGTCTCAGGCACTCAGTCTGCCCAGTAGCTGTCCCTTGGATCCCAGTCTCCTCAGTTGTCGACACTAGGATAGATAGGCCCCCAAGGCTGCAGCCCTGCTCCAGTTGCTAGTACAGACCATGCAGACAAACAGCTGGTCAGGACTTTCCAGGTCCCTTAGCTGACCTCAGCCCCCCCACTCGCAGTACTCTCACCCCTAGAAATACACAAGTGCTCTCACACTCAGAGACCCCTGGGCCACTTGAATTATTCACTGACTAGTCTGACTTGGTCTTTCCTGGAATCACGTGCTCACTCGCACACCTGCACTCTCTTCAGTTGCTAGCACCGTGGACTCACGGGCCCTCTGACCTGTGATCTGACTCCAGTTACTGGCACTCACACCTGCTTACACACACACAGAGACAGAATAGACAGCCTCTCTTCCAGGAAAGAGAAAGGAATTTAATAAGAACATAGAGCAAACTGCATTGATCAGATGCAGGGCATGGCCAGATAAGCATATTGACCAGCCAGCTGTTGACACACAACTGTCTGTTTTATACCTCTTACCCACTATTTCCCACACTCGTTGCTCCCCAAATCATCTAAACCCCTCCCTTTTGTTGCTTTTGGTTCCTAACCTAAACATCCCATAATAACTCCTATGTGATCCTATTCTTTCGTTCCATTGAGAATATTATTACTATCTTCTTTCTAACCCTAAATTAATTTTTAAATTATATTTGTTACCTATCCTAGGAAATAAACTGCAGTTATTTTTAAGTCTTTCTCTTTGTTTTTGTGTTTTGTTCCTCTGCTCTGCTGTGTAGCTCTGTGAAGTCTAATCAGCTTCTCCCTTCTGTAGATGATCCTTGAAAAAAAATTAAATAGACATTCAAAGGAGCAAGTGCAGAGAGAAGGCATTCAACTAAACCAGTCTGAATCTAAGCCACTTCTTCCAAATTCCAGTTCTGTGACTTTGCCTACCAGGAAAGACCACAGAGAACCAACACCACCTCTTCTAAAAACTTTGCCTCTGCATGCTGGAACTACAACTAGCATCCAGCCAGAAGTATCCAACCGGAGTGAAGATTTATGTCACAGACCAAAGACCCATGTGATATATAATCCCATAACACACACTACTGTTCAAAGTAGGTACCGCATTCCTACAGTGGGATGTAATCCACCACAAGGCACCATTCTGGGGAAGACGGGAGGAAACAGATTGAGTGGGGGAAAATAAATAAGGGAAATTTACATGGTAAAATGAGAAGGTGAAAGTGTGGGAGGAAAATAACATAAGAACAAAACACTGTTGAATGAGTTTTGAGTGTATGACATTCTCTTTTGTCCTTTTCTGCCTCAGTCTTAACCCTATGTTCCTTTCTGTTTTGTCTGTGCTTCTCTACTGCTGTTATCTTTTCCCATGCCCTTTTGAACTAGTTTTATTTGCTGCTACATTCTAATTTTATTCTGAATATTTTTGTTCTGTTTGTGAGATGAAGAGAGGTTGCAGGGGCTGACTCAATTTTTATGTTCTATCCACGTCTTGGTCAGTGTGTTCGGTGTCCTCATGATTTTCCTTTCTCTCATGTTTTTTCTTCTGCAGGTAACACAAATTCTGGTGCTGTGATCAGGAACTGTTCTGCACCACCTTCTCAACAGGCCAGAATCTCCAACAATAAGAAACTGGGGAGACAAATCACATGGGCAAATGCAAATGCTCGGCTACCTCCTACAAGTGTACAGAAGCTTTATAATGTGAGTAGCAGTCCTACCAAAAAAACCCCAAACAAACCCTTAACTTTTCATGGACCAAAGTTATATAGACACAAAATATCTTAATTTGCAGCTTTTTAAAGACACCTAAATGAGAGGCAAGACATATTGATCTGGAAGTGACTAAATTAATACATTTTTATCAGTTAAAATTACTTATGCCAAAGATAAACACTGCAGTTTTGCTGCTTTTATGTAGCATCAGTCAAATGGTACCAGTAACCTATTTTGATAAGGCAGTTGGCTTGTGCAGAGTATGTTCCCTTCACTAGAGAGCTGGAGAGTGTGCTAACTGAAGAGTTTCTTCTGGTAGGGGAAATAACTAGACATAACTTGCCTCTAATATGGGGTAGATTCATACAGGAACTTGCATATTGCAGTCTTCAGTGTTGCAATACCTACATTTTAGGTGTTTTGTCTACTAATCGAGTTTACAACCCTGAGTTAACTCCTGCGCATGAGGCAGAGTGTTGAGAGGAAGGCAATCTATAGTAATCACCAGGAAATGCCAAAGGCACAGATGTGGCTTAAACCTTACATCTCTGGCATATGTAATGCTGATCTTCAGCTAGTCTAGGTTTATAAACACTAACTTTCTCCTGGAGTTTTAAGTCTAACCCCAGTCCTTAAAAAACCCTATCACCTGTGTCTTGAGCAGCAAGAGTATTTTGATGCCTATAGGTTTATGCAGGAGTTCTGTGAATGACTGTTGAATTTAAGTATGGGAATTAAGTACTTCAGAGAACATGAAGTAACACAGACCTTCTGTAAATCTAGGTCTCTACCTCATTAGTGCTATTTTTTTCACAAAGATCAGTTGTAATGGATCATACATGTCAGCTAACTGTAATCAAAAAGGAAATAATATAGAGTAAAAATATATCTGCAGATTCTTTGCCTCTACTTCTTTTTCCCATTTTGAGTTTTTAATGCAATGTCTTTTGAGACGTGCTGAGATATGTGATGTTTTTTCAAGTGCTCTTTTTCTAGAGGACAGTCTAATTCTGAATTCCATTCTACTTTCAGTTTTATCACTTCAGACAAGTGAGTATTTGAACGCCATTTCAGATTATCACATTGTTCAGATTGTCAGCAGCATCAAAAACTCCCTTTGACTTTGAGAATCACAGATCAGTTGCTTTTACACTATCTTCAATGATGGCTTGTCCTGTCCAGAGGTAGCACGTTCTTTTTTAACCAAATTGAGACTGTTGGGTATTCCAAACTTAGCTGGAGAATTTGCACTTCCTCTGGAACCAATCTAATGGATTGCTGTTGCTGAACCGTGAGGTTTCAGTTCTGTCATCTCTGCTCCTCCCTCTTCCTTGTTGTTGGTCACGCTTCCTTGTAAAAATTCTTATTCTCATTGGGTTCTTAAATGATATTCCTTGCCTCTGTTTTTTCTTTTTCCTGAGCTGTTTGTCTCTCATTAGTTCAAGGAGAGTCTAGCCAACACAAGATGACCAGAGGAAGCTTATGGCAGAGGAAGAATGTGGAAGGAGGTGCCACAGATTACCTTTTTTGTGCCACTAAAGATTGACTTGTTTGTCATGGGACTTTCTCACATCCCCCAAAAAGAAATATTTAAATATATAAATACTCAAATATTGAGTGTCTATGTGCTGGAGCATTCAAAACATTCAAAATGTATGCTAAGTACAGTTGTGTGAAGGGACTTCTGACAGACATCACTATCAAAGATGAGTCGAGTGGGATCACCTGCTTTGGGTCAGCATGCTATATCACATTTACCTTAGAGCAAATTATTTATTTGAACACAGCTCTGAATGATTTGAACCATTTCAAGCTAGAAACAAACTGCAGACATTGTTAAGAGTCAAGCTTGTTCCTACTGAATCTCTTCTTGCTGTTGATTGATATGAAAATCCATATGAGTAACTGCTAAAATAACTGGCATGTTTGCCAGTAACTTCAAGTATGTCTGCACACACACTTGCAACTCATCTTTCAATTTCTCTGCTTTGGAATCCCATTCAAAATGTTTTGAGAGTGAGAGGAACTATTCATTCCACAAGCATGGAGCAAATGTGGAACCATTTATTCCACAATATGAGATTGTGGAGATTGCTGCATGTGCAGCTGTACCTATGAACAATGCATTTTGAAGAATCTTTAGGTAATTGTGAACAACTTTCTGTTACTGGAAAAGCATAATAGGGAGAAGAACACCCTACAGATGCCCTGTGCTTTATATTTGTTCCCTGCAAGGCTAATACTAACTAGTGTCAGAGACAGGATATTGTGATAGAAGGTCATCAGCGTTGTGGCTGATCTTATATTAAGTGAATGTTGACTTCTCCGTCTTTCTCATTTAGCCTCAGCAGGACCTGAAAAGTTTTGACAGTCCAGTTTGCTCTGCATTAAGTCTGCATTCATTTTCAATATCCCATCAGGCTCATGAAACTCTTGTTCTCAGCCATTTGACTGGGAGACTCCTATAATGGCTGGGGTGACAGCAGCCAGTGCCATAATAGTGAGTGGAAACTCTTACCTTTCAATTAACTACAGAGGTTCACAAAGCATAGGTTGCAGTGAAACAGCTCTCCTCTTGAACTGGAGAGTAAAATGTATTATGTACTGTAATGTATTCATGTATTATTAACTTTTCCCCACAGGGGCTGATAATCACAGTATGCATATGCAGCTTCCAACTCAGACAGGAGTCAGGAGGATATACTGGGGAATGATGACGATCTGTCTTTTGCACATTTATTTAAAGCATTCACTGATGTTGAAAGCAAGATACTAGCCAAACAGGCCTTTGGACTTTTGCTGCAGTGCAGGATTAGTTTGTTGTATCTTACTCCGGTGACACTACCTCATTCTTTATACACCCATTTTTAAGCTCTTCTCCCTCACATCATTCTCACTATCCTATTCTTGATCTTACAAAACAGACTATGTTTTGTTTATTATTCATATAATATTAATGATCTGTCCTACTTCTCAGCTGAAGCTAAATCTGTGTTCTTTATTTGTATTTTCGAAAGCTGATTACAGGTCACTATCTTGGCTTTTCTTTCTCACACAGAATCCAAGAAATACTCAGTTTCACAGCAAAGATGTTCGTCCCCTTCTGAAGCCCAGTAAAAAGATGTTCCAGATTACTGCAAATATGGGAGCTGCTGGTGATCCGAAAGCATCAATGGGCAGTTACTCCCAGGCCTATGGAACCATATGTAAATCTGCACTGCAGAGTCTTCCAATATCAAAGGCCTCCCAACACGAACAGTGAATATGGAAGTGTTCTAACCAGGTGAAGTGCAGCTCATCTCATCAGTCCCTAACTGAGACAGTAATAGTGAGTGAGAGCAAAATATAACAAGCATTTGACAGGGAAATGCTTTACTCATTGCATGGAACAATGTTCTACTTTCCGCTAGACAAAACAACGGGTATCTAATCCCTTTGCCTTCAGGTCTTACCAGACAAGGACACAGCACTATTTGCTCCCATACCATGAGAGCAATTAATACTGTCAGTTAATATTCTTTGTTTGAATTATTGCAAAATATTACAGAAAACAGCAATATTCTGATACTTGAATGTATTTAGACATATACAGACTATTCGGGGCCTTTAGACATATTCAGACACATTCAGGGCCCTGGAGACTTTTTACTAAGGTAGTGACAAGACAAGGGGTAATAGTTTTAAACTGAAAGAGGGGAGATTTAGATGAGATCTCAGGAAGAAATTCTTGGCTGTGAGGGTGGTGAGACCCCAGTCCAGGTTGCCCAGAGAAGCTGTGGCTGCCCCATCCCGGGGGGGGTTCAAGGCCAGGTTGGACGGGGCTTGGGGCAACCTGGGCTGGTGGGAGGTGTCCCTGCCCAGGGGGCCTTTAAAGGTCCCTTCCAACCCATTCTATGATTCTTTGGCAGTTTCAGGTGCATTGCCTAAATGTGGATATTAATATTTTTTTTGAGCAGAACAGGTAACTAACTGTTCTCTGAAGACCAAGACAACTTAACTCCTCATAGATAATCCTAAAGTCCTTCATTTTGTTTTCTTCTAATTTCTATGATTCCTGTGGGGTAAATGAACATAATCAATGGGCCTTTTTTTTCGTTAAAATCAAGTAGAAAAGCATTTTAAGTATAGGTGAGTTCTGCTACAATATTTAGTACCTTACTGACCATATAATTTGTAATATTGTAATAATAAATACTTGATTTCTTTGTCTTTCAGTCAATGTTTGCTGTGTGTGAAAGGTGTAAAAATACAGGGGTATCTTGTTCAATGAATAATATGGTGATTTCTTCTTTCCTTTCAGAAAGCAATTTTCTAAGAGATACTATTGGTGAAACATCATGACGTTGCCATCAGGCAACAGTGGGACTACAGTAAACTTTAAAACTATATTCCTGTTTTAATACTGATTTTTGATACATTCTCTTCATTAACTTGAAGTTCTTTTTATCAGTCTCTGTCCCTGAAATTTTACTTCACCTATGATAAAAGATAGTTATTCCAGAATGTTGGAACTACAGTTACAGAGGGGATTCAGGCACTAAATTCCAACATGTGAGTACAACTGTCATTGATAGCATATTCATTTAATCTTTTAGTATCTAAACACCACAGTCTAGTTAAGTAAAAAAATAGTACATTAACTTCTGGTATCAGTTGTGGTCACTTAAGTCTGGTAATACTAGGGAGCTGGCAGTGCAGCTCACAGGGAAGTCCTGGTTTAAGCTGGCATATTCATAAAATAGGAATTTCCTGTCTATCTCATGTACAGGTAATGGCAATGACGGCATGAACACATTGTGTAGGCAGTGCTCTGTGCAGCGTGTTGGCTCTAAGATGCCAATTCTCACGCACAGGAAAGGGAGCCTAATGTCTAATTCAGGGTTGTGACTTCCACTGATAAGTCTAGCACCTAGCAATTTGACGATACAACATCAAGAAGAATGTGGCAAACAGATCGAGGGAGGTTATCCTCCCTCTCTACTCTGCCTTGGTGAGGCTGCATCTGGAGTACCGTGTCCAGTTCTGGGCTCCCCAGCTCGAGAAGGACAGGGAACTGCTGGAGAGGGGACAGCAAAGGGCTACCAAGATGCTGAGGGGACTGGAGCACTTCTCTTATGAAGAAAGGCTGAGGGAATTGTGTCTCTTTAGTCTGGAAAAGAGATGTCTGAGGGGGGACCTTATCAACGCTTATAAATACTTAAAGGGTGGGTGTCAGGAGGATGGGGCCAGGCTCTTTTCAGTGGTGCCCAGCAACAGGACAAGAGGTAACGGGCACAAACTTGAGCACAGAAAGTTCCACCTAAACATGAGGAGGAACTTCTTTACTTTAAGGGTGGCAGAGCCCTGGCCCAGGCTGCCCAGGGAGGTGGTGGAGTCTCCGTCTCTGGAGACATTCA
Source organism: Rhinoptilus africanus (assembly GCA_013400135.1). Taxonomy (NCBI): domain Eukaryota; kingdom Metazoa; phylum Chordata; class Aves; order Charadriiformes; family Glareolidae; genus Rhinoptilus; species Rhinoptilus africanus. The sequence continues at coordinate 13,036 of VXBO01012078.1, read as the reverse complement.
AAACCCGCCTGGACGCGTTCCTGTGCCACCTGCTCTGGGCGACTCTGCTCTGGCAGGGGGGGTTGGACTAGGTGATCTCCTGAGGTCCCTTCCAATCCCTGTCATTCTGTGATTCTGTAACATCTAAGATCCTCTGTGAACCTAGTCTCAGACTGAGTTGTGATGGGATCTAACTTTTTATTCTTAAAATGTTTTTTGCTATTACCAAGTGAATTAGTTATTCTGCAATATTTGTATACACCTACATCTGGTAATCAACATATCACTAGAAGAGATAGGTCATTCTAGTGCTGGTCAGGAACATACTTTTACACTCAACCCATCATGCTGCGCAAGATAAAATTCTAAAAGTCTAAACAAATAAGCAAAAATATAAATTGTTTATGTAATCTATGACTATAAAAATAATTAAATTTCTAAGTTGTCTGTTACAGAACCATGCTGAAGCAGGTAGGTTTAGGAAAGGCTGGGGTGGTATAGAATGATGTGAGTAAGAATTACACAAAACAGGGCTAGCATATATATCATAGGATATATATCTATATGGCCTGTCTTCCTCTCTAGAGTAAAATAGTCTCTGTCTTTCTCATCTAGCAGAGGACAACTGTATTGATCATTACATTTAATTTTGGGACCCACCAATAACGGGATCTGAATCATTACTAAGAGCAGATGAAACACACCTACAGCATTCATTTATGAATTTGTACATACGTATCTGAAATGGCATACATTTATACAATATGGAATAAGCGTTAAGAAATCCATTTCAGCTTTTTTTTGCAATTTTGGCTGCTTCTTCCCTCCTTTTTTTTTCTTTTTTTTTCTCTTAACTTAATTTCTAGGTTTACCTTCTTATGTTAAAAAGATAATTCCTCTTAATTCTTGCAGATTTTTACTACCATCTGTATTAATATGGAAATCAGATTAATCTTTTTTTCAGATCAGACTATGTATCTTTCTGCACATTCATTTCCCAAGGTTTTCAATGAACAGTAAAATAATCATTAATTGTTACAGATATGTAAATTATATAAAGCCTGCTACCATGGGAGCGGGCATCCTAAAAAAAAAAGATAAAGTTTTGAAGACCCTACTAAAGTTACCTTCAGGCACTGATGCGGCCTCTTGCCCCCATCTGTAAGCCATGTACCTGAACCAGTTTGCTGAGCTTGCATCTGGTATCACAAGTGGGTAATCATGAAACCCAAACTAATGGGAATGGGAAATTCAGAAGCCTAGTTCCAGGTGAGAGCATTCTTCGCCATCATGTCTTTAGACTACAGCAGAAAAATCAGGAAAAAAAATAAATATCCCAATTTGGCAATCCTGGATGCCAAGCAGAGAGCGTCCAAGGTGAGGGGAAGAACCCAAACAGCTAAGTAACTAAACATTATGTACAGTGTTTTCTTGACAGCCTCTGTCTCTACCTTCTGTCCTGTAAGATGCTGTAACACAACAGCATGAACCTACAGGCTAATCTGGGCTGTTTTAAAGCTGCATGGTCAAGCTTGGTACCAAACTACTACAGGAAAGTTAAACGAGAGAAAACACTCCTGAGCTTGAAATTTCCAGCAGCCTTATTCCTTCCATTATGAGTCCCTTCTTTCCTTGTCTTCACATGGAAAGATGTGCTAACAAATGAAAGCCTCCTCCTCCCCACAATCACTTAATTGGAGTTACATTGTCAAGGAAATTACTACTTGGCCAAGACAGCATTTTAGATGCTTAATTAAACTCCCAACTCAGCTGAAAAGGAGTCCTAAAAACGGGTCTTTCTCTAATAGCAGGTCTGTTTCCTTTTCTGTGGCCTTTCAGCTGCTTCTTTCAGCTCACCGCCTAAAGCAATACTTACATTATACAGAAAGAAACAAACCACTAACAGAACAGAACCAATAGGCTTAGAAAATGGTAAATATGAAAGCTGAGCAGGCACTGCTAGACAAGACCATAACCATAGATATGGGCAAAACATTGTTTACAATATTTTTTCCTCCTGTAAACCCTCCCATACTTGATTGGTTATTAGATACAAAGAAAAGATATCTGTACCTAAGAATACCTAAGAAACATTTGGTTGTTTTAAACGCTGTTTCCAGCTAATGCATATACTTTTATGTGTCTGTGTGTATTTTTCTTTCCTGGACAGAACTCAAGTATTGAATTTTCTATTTTTAATTCTTTCCTTCTGCAAGTGGAATTGTTTTGTCTCCTGAAAACATTCCCTAAGCATAACATAAAAAGACTCTTACTTTATTTCTTTGTTTTAAGCATCTTGGCAATTTAATAATTTTATTTGAAACGTACTGTGATAAGGTTGCCTGATACCACTTGACTTTATTGGGCAAATTGTGCCATAGGAGTCTAATGCTGAACACATTTCCACTCACTAACCATGAAGAGTATGGCCTATGATGGTTATAGCCATCATAAACAAGTTACTTCCTCATTCCCCTTTGACAGTCAGTGATTATATGGAATTAAATAGTATTTCTGTGATCATTTTTTGGTCTTGAAGGTCCCCAAGATTTTGGGCATGAATTTTCCCATCTTCTTGTCTTTGGCATCTGTGTCATATTCCTCTTCGCTTTGACTTGTATGTTCATCCTTTTTGCAGAAGACCTCAAATCTACTGTAGACTCGCTTCTCCTTCCGCATATTCTCCATTTTTTTCAGAAGGGTATCTCTATCCTCTGATGGTTGCCGCTGAAGATTTCGTTTCTGGCTCCCAAAACTCTCTGACCTGTGGATGTTACAGCTTTTTTCCTTCTCACCTTTCCTCTCCAAGCTTGTAGTTGACTTAGAGAGATCGGGATTACTAGTGGATGGCAGTTGTTTGGCCAGTTCAGCTCTGTTCTTCTGACTGTTTGCAGAGATTTGTTCCAAAATCACCTTGGTATCATCACGGAGGTTGCTGCTGTACAGGATGTTAGCTGTGGATGAAGGAAATCTCCCCTGTGTTGGCTGGCTGCTTTTGGGAGGAAGTGGTGTTGCAAATTTATGGGTTTTTTCTTCCTCCGACATTTCCTGACAGTCTCCTATAGAAGATCGTTTGAGAACCACAGCCTGCTTGTCAGATTTTCCACTCTCAGAAGTGGGTTCATCCTCCAATTTCTTTTCACCTTTTGGGTTCAAAAGCTGCTTCAGCCGTAGTGACCCTTTTCTTAAAAATTCCATTGGATTTTGTTCTTGTTTTGAACAATCTTCCTCAGATTTATTGAGAGAGCTGTCAGATCCTTGACTTCTAGATAAGTTTTCAAGAACTGATGTGGTACTTGTCCTCATCTGTGGTTTCTTCATTTCTGTATTGACTAATTTTTGAGTGTCGTCTTTGAATGTCACTCTTTCCTTCTTCTCTGGAAGAGTCAATTTCTGAGTGTCTCCTACAAATATAAGACTCTCCTTCTCCGGAAGAGCAGGTTTATTCTCTATAGGGTAAAACCGAGATGATAATTTGTCCACCTTAGTGCTAATATGTGCTAGGGCATCTTTACTCAATGTGTCAACAAGCTGAGGGGTTGATGAGGCCATTCCAAATGGTCTGTCGGCCTCTCCATGCATTTTGTAAGTACTGCAGGAGTCTTTGGAGTCTAGTACCCTACTCTCCAGAATCTTATATTGCACGGATTTGGTACATTTCTTCTCTGTGTTCTGTGACTCTTCCTGTAGATAACTGGTAACAGCTTTGGTGTGAGTGACTGTAGCTCGCTCTGTGTCTTTGCCCACAGCTTTGTACTTCTCTAAAAGTTCTGCCACTTTAGATGAGGCAGCTGTCTTGATAGTTTCATTGTCTTTTGTCAACTCACTGGACATTTGTTCTTTTTGGATCATCTGAACCTTTTCTATTGTGGTGTTAGGCTGATCTAACTTGGCAGCACTGAAAATCAGAGAGGATCTGAGTCTTGAGCTCCTCTGGATCAAAGGATTTATTCTGGACCTAAAGGCATCTTGTTTCATTATAGGGGATTCTTCACCTGCTCTGTCAGGATCTCCAAGTTCTTTGGCACTTTCAATTCCCAGTGGCTTGCTATTAAAAGACATAGGGGATTTGAATGCTGGGATGAGATCAGTGGGGTGCTTTGTGAGGGTGTCCCCAAGAACATCATTATATGCCTCCGATTCCATAGGCATTGGAAGACCTTCTTCTGGTTCGGACTGGTACGCACTAAGGTATGAAGAAATCCTCCAGTTACGTAAGCCTGTTCTATTTTCCTGTGTATTCTTGTCTTCATCTTGGTCCTCATCTTTGTCTTGTAAGAACAGGCGTTGTTCCAGGCTTTGTTTTTGTGTAGGAGAAGTCTGGCAAATAAATTTCTGTCCTATATTCTGCCTTCTTAACATCATTCCCATTGGGCCGTTGCCTGCAGGATTCAGCTGATCAGAGCCATGTCTCACTTCCCTGGAAGAATTTGAAGGTACATAATCCAGCCTTAAGGGGAAACCCTCCTGTGGAAAACTGGATTCAAGTTCAGGGTATCTGGGTCCCTCTCCGTAGTCTTCCAGTTCATTGAATCCTGGCCTACCACCTCGGATTCTGTCAAAGAGTCCCTGTGGTCTGCCAGAAAGATGGGGATGTTCAAACTGGTACTGGTAGAACTGATCCTTCTGAAAATGACTAGACTGGATTTTAAATTCATCCATATTGTTCATGAACATCTGCCTGGCATATTGTTTAGAAGAAGCAAAATTTTCAAATGTTCCTTCTGCAAAACTGTGTCTCTTAAAAGCATCCAACTCCAACTGCTTGGAACGGAGAAAACCCCTGACTGGATCCATCTGAGAATTCTCCATTTCTACCTTTTTATACATTCGCATGGCCGACCCCTCCACAGTATGGCGCAACATGTCATCCCGCCTGAAATTCGACAGGAAGTATCTGTCTGGATCAACTCTGTCCATAAAGGAGGGAAAAAGACTGTCATCCCTCTGGAACATCAGGGGTGGTTTTTTTGGAAAGAAAGGCATGTTACTGCCAAAGGGAGTCATGGCAAATGTGTTCTCTGCCTTTGCCAAGACGTTGGCTGGAGGAACAAGGGGTTCTGACTGTGCAAACAAAATTCGGAATTCTTCGTCAAAGCTGGCCACCAGCTCTCCCTGGAAGATGTGTGCGATGCTTCTGTGAATCTTCTCAAAAGACCACATAAAACTACAAAGCGAAACAGAAGTAATGATTAGCGTATTAGCATCAAGTAACTCAATTGTACTTTACATTAAACCATTTGCTTGCTTGAAGAAAATTCTCCTGATACTATTTACTCCTCAAGCAGACATTCATTACACACTACTGTTCCCAAACCTCATCGTTATGAATTGATTTGGCTTCACATCTTTGCAGAGGATTTTACAAGGCAATAAATGACTTCTGTTCTAAAATAAGCCAGTCAGTAGTAACAACAGCAAGAGAGCAAGCTGATGATAATCCTCACATGAGAAGAAACATGAGGAGGAACTTCTTTACCTTGAGGGTGGCAGAGCACTGGCACAGGCTGCCCAGGGAGGTGGTGGAGTCTCCATCTCTGAAGACATTCAAAACCCGCCTGGACGCATTCCTGTGCAACCTGCTCTAAGGTGGCCCTGCTCTGGCAGGGGGGTTGGATTAGATGATCCCCAGAGGTCCCTTCCAACCCTATGATTCTATGACATGAAGTAGATGTTCCTGCAACTTTGGGTTGTAATTGTTTTTTATTACTAAAATGTTGTGCCCATCTTTTAAAAGAGCAAAAGGATCAACTAGGGAACTACAGCAGTCAGCCTTACCTCAGTCTGAGGGAAAATGTGGAGCAAATCTTCCTGGAAGCCATTTCCAGGCACAGGAATAACAGAAAGACAACTGGGATCAGACAGCAGGATTTACCAAGGGCAAACCATGCCTGGGTTGCCCAGGGACTGTGTGGAGTTTCCCTCCTTAGAGATATTCGAAAACCATGTGGACAAATGTCCTGGGCAACTGGCTCTAGGTGGCTTTGCTTGAGCAGAGGGAGGTTGGACCAGATGACTGTCAGAAGTACCTTCCAACCTCAACTGTTCTGTGATTCTGTGCAGGAAGGAGGAAGACGTTCAGCATTATGGTGTTTGTCTTCCCAAGTCAAGCTCTGCTTTCCTAGAAATGGCTAGATACCTGCTTGCTGATAGGAAGCAGTGAATGGGTTCCTTATTTTGCTTTGCTTGTGTGTGCAGGTTTGCTTTAGTTATTAAACACTGTCTTTATCTCAACCCACAAGTTTTTTCACGTTTGCCCTTCCGATTCTCTCACGTTGTGCTGGGCGTAGTGAGTGAACATCTGTGTGGGGCTTAGCTGCCTACTGGGGTTAACCCACACCACCTTATAATTACTGTATCTTTTTTGCAGATCGTTTGCACTCTTGATGTGAAGGAAGCTTGGCTTGGTGTCTGGGCTTGAAGGCTTGTTTAATTGGTGTGTCTACCTCAGTTGTAAAATGGTGTATTTTTCCTTAAAATTGCTGCTCAGTATCCTTCAGAGAGAAAAACTCTTGTTGCTGATGTTCACTTGGAAGTGCTTTACCAATTAACCAGCTTCTTTCACACTGAAAGTGGGACATGTAACATTGCAGGGCTTCTCACCTGTAGTTGCCACTCAGCACCACCATGCAGTCCACCAAGAGGAATTTCTCTTTCACGTGGCCTTTGAAGGACATCCCTGTGCGGCAGTAGTAGGTAGGGCCAGAAACTGTCCTCACCCTTAGGAACTGCAAACCAGACAAGGCACTGACTCAGTTGGAAGCTGTTACTTCCCTCCCCTCTGCCCCTCCTTCCTCCCCTTGCTCTTTTAATTTCCATCCTGCCACCACTTTTATATTTCAGCTCTAGTGATTCTGTCTCCATACACATTGGAGAGATAAACCCCTTTATTAGTGTGTCCTCAGCCTTCAGCTCTGTATTGTACCAGCTTTCCTAGCTTTCCTCGTACTCATTTTTCACTAGGCTCTGGCCCATTTTCCCCTTTCTTAGGTTTTCACTGTCCTAACAGCCCTCTGTGTCCCAGGACATATGTCCCTCAGGATGCGAAGTAGGGGCAGGGCAAGTCTTTGGTTTGCTCACCTCCACATAGTTAAGATTGACTCTGCATTTAGCAGCTGTGTCAAGGAAAAGCTGAGAGTTCATTTCATCCAGCAAGATGTACACGGGCACTCTGCGAGCAGCAGCATCCAACACCTCAAACAGCAGGTCCACATCAGTGAAAATGTCCATCACTATGGCCACCACCTAGGAAAAGAATGCACAAAAGACATCAGCCATCTGTGCCTGCTTATGCCCTGACTGATCACGTTCACTGGCACCTCACATTCCAAAGCTGCACTGTCTCCGTTTCAACTTCCTTTTTAAACAGGAACCCCCCCATTTAAACCTTCCTTTAAACATTGTGGGCCCCAGAACTGGAAACAGAAATGCTTTCTAAGGTGCATATTCTGTATGAGGGTGAGAGGTGAGGGAAAAACGTCACTGCCACTGAGTGTTCCCTTACTTATTAATCCAATGATAGCAGGTATTTTTTTGGTCACGTAACCGCCCTGGAACGTTGAGCTGTGTGGCTCACCCCCTCTAACACCCATCCCATTTTTAGATAACTTCCTGGCCAAAGCTTAATCAGCCACTATATAGCTGCATCTATACGCTGATAATATAGGAAGTAGCTTCAGAGCTTTATCTCCCTGTCCTTCCCAACTCTTTATCAGTGAGTATAAATATCTGATGGAAGGGTGTAAGAAAGATGGAGACAAATTCTTCTCAGTGGTACCCAGTGAAAGGACAAGACACAAATTGAAATACAGGAAATTCCAGTTAAACATAAGGAAAACATCTTTTACTGTAAGGGTGATTGAACACTGGGACAGCTTGCCCAGAAAAGTTGTGGAGTCTCCATCCATATAGGTATGCAAGGACATGTCCTAAGTAACCTTCTCTAATCGACCCTGCTTTAAGCTGGGGGGCTGTCTTCAGAGGTCCCTTTCAACCTCAACTGTTCTGTGATTCTGTGAACTCCTGCTATACTTTAGCACGGCCTTACACAGTTTTTCATGAGACCAGAGGCTAGCTCTGATGCAGTAAACAGTACTTCTAGAATCATCCTTCCCCTCTGTTGGGTCCTAGGAGCAAACTTAAGGGAATTGGCAGAGGACCTGATGCATTCTGATTCATCTTTCACACACACATAATTTTACCTCTGCTCTAGCTGGGATCTTCACTGTCTCACCTGTTGAGCTGCTCGAATCATTCTGCGAGCCTCCTCCTTAATGCTGGGATTGTCCGGGGGTGGTGGTTGCACGAGGGTTGTCACCTCTGTTCCTCTGAACCCAAAGACCATTGGCCAGCCCAGGTCAAGCTCAGGGACAGCAAGGTCTGAGTTCATGGGCCAGTAAGTCCCAGAGGATCCATCCATGTCATTGTCACCTGTGGTGTCTGTGCTGCCTTCCTGATTGGCGTACTGGGGTTTCTGGAGATTCTGTATGATGTGATCCACCTCTGAGTTGCAAAGAAAATCAGGGGCTGCTTCCTCTGCCAAGAAACGTTGGTAACTTTCTTTGCCCTCTTCAGTAAGCACATCCAGAGCTAAGCGGTAATACTCCTTGTAATGGGGGGGAAGATAGTTAGGGTCAAGGGGATTGTCCCCCTGCGAGGAGCTTTGAGATCGACGAGCCATGAGGGGAGGGAGAGCTGTAAGACAAGAATAACCAACAATGAGAGCAGTTTCACTCCAGTGACAAATCTGTCCTCATAAATGGCAACGGCTGGGAGCTCATGATGGCAAAATTGAAAGGGAAGGAATTAAAAGCACACAGAGTAACGCTGGAGAAAGTTCATTCCAAATGGATAGGCAGCCTTAAATTAGGCAAAGCATTACTTTAATACAGTTAAGTGTTTAAGGAACAAATTAAATTGGGCAGCACTGTGATAAACAAGGATGATGCATCTAACAGAATGACCAACATTCTTTTTTAGCCTGCTGATTGCTAAGCTTAATTTGTCTTCTGTTTTAAAGCTACCTTTTCTCCCCCCCTTCCCCAGCCCCCCAAAGAACAATGCTGATGGTTATTATCTGGACTTCCTTAAAACTCATTTCCAAATGTTACAAAAATTATTTACTGTGTGTAATATGGCACTAAACCAAAAACCTTACCCATGTATACAAACGCACCCTCTGAATCCTTATAAATTGAGTGTTAAAAACACCTCAGCATATGAATAGAAGCAGGGTGTGAGTGGAATGCAGGCAAGTATAAGGGCATCCTGCTGTTGTAACATGGTCTGAAGTCAGACGAGTCTTCATGAGATCCATGAAGAAACAAAAAACAGGGGACGTGATTCCTTTTTCAATCTCTTGATGTTGGGAAAAATCTGAGCTGAAGGAGCTCATATTCAATATTTGACAATTGTCTGTAGGGACTCTATTATTTGAGACTAAAGACAAATTTGATTTTAAGAAAGAAGAAGAAGGAAGAAAAGCTTATTGGGACACAAATACAACTCAGTAAACAATATCCTACTGATCTGCAAAGAACTCCAAAGCACTTTGGCTTCTGAGCCTCAATTAATGCCAATGCTCGGACATAGTTTTTGTGAGGCCCCAGCACTGATGTGCCAACTGAGGCAAAAAAAATGTAAAGAAAGCACAAGGCTGACCTTGACCAAAGTTACATTAATGGGAAGTGTGCGTACAGAGGGTGAAAATGGCTGCTGTTGTCATTGCCATCCAACACTTCTGCTCCCAAAATGGAAGGGATTGCCACGGATGCGGGAGTAAGAAAAAAAGGCTTCTGGCCCACGCTATGACTCTCATTAATGGCTGTGAGTATAATGATAGAATAGTTCCAAGATAAAGCCTGAGTGGACTTTCTTACGTGACTACCTGCATAGCACAGCTCAGTCCTGTGTTACTCCTGCTTCAGACTATAACTCCTGGTAGAACTGCATGATACAACAGAAGAAAATATGATCTTAATATAAGGGTAGCAACTGAATCTAACAGGTCCCTGTGTGAAGTATTGCAACAAATAACCATCTTATAGTCTACACATGTAGCCTTATTTGTAGTTGCAACTGTCTAGATTTGTCTTCCCACTCTAATTCTCATTCTGTCCTTCTTCTCTTAAAATAAAAAGCAGTCCACTATATACCTCCATTTTGGTGTGCTCAAGTCACCTACGTACCTGCTCTTAACTATTTCAGTAGTGTCTTTAGCCTTTCATTTTAAGGAAATGCTCCGAGAGTTCCAATCATTCTTGAGACCATTCATGAGAGCAACATACTCAACATATTCAGAACAGTCATGCAGACAGCAAACTGCTCATAATGCTAGCTTGTTCAGAACAATAATAATAAAATATAAAATTAAGGTTGTTTCAGCACTTTACATTTATCAATATTATATTCTCTCTTCCATTTTGATTGTACAGTCAGTATCATAAGGTTCTTCTGCTTTTTCTTCCTTTTTTGTTTTTGTAGTTGGCTATTTTAATACTGTTATAAATCGAGAAGACAGACCTTTAAAGGAAAAGTGTCGGCTAATGCTAAGCATTCTTAGGTACGGAACAGAGAAAATAACACCACTACACACATTCTGAGGGAACTCAGGACATAAATGTGTTGTGAATATGAAAGTCTTGTTCCTCACATCTTGAAAAAGGCTATTATAAATCTGAACTGTGACTCTTTAGCCCAGAGAAGATATCTACAAAATATATCCAGGGACCAGATGTCCATTTTCTCCTCCGGTACAAGAAGTAAAAGGGCATAAAACTAAATGAGCAGGCAGCGGGTTCAAATTGAACACTTTTTCTCAATTCTCTGTCAAACTCCTTCCCACAGGATGTTTTAGGATGGTTAGAGAAAGCGTGTATGAAAGGACAGGAACGAAGTCCTTTGTCAGAACGTTCCCACTGCCCCACAGTTGGTGGTGGAAAGGTCAGTCAGGAGACACGGAGGGGGCTACGTGGGGAGTTTTTGCAATAAGAGGAATCACTTTAGTTCCCTAAGGATTTGTGGTAGCCAATATATTAATGAATAAGCAGGAAAAACACTACCAGTGAAGAAATGAATTTGATGCAAAAGCCAAACGAGCCTCGTGGTTTTCTCTCAACCACAGGGAGAACACAGGGGAGGCGGGTGCTGGGGCGGCCGGTCCCAGCGGGGGACGGTCCCAGGNTGTCACCTGTACCGGCACCACGGGTCCCCGGGGCCGCAGCCAACACCCGGAGCGGATCGCACCGAGCACGGACAGGGCTCCGGGTGACTAACGAGGCTGTAAAACCTGCACCGTCGCCCTCTCTGGCGCACAAGGCGAGCACTGAGGCAGGAAATGGTGCGCCTTATTCCAGCCAGCTCCTCCTCCTCAGGAAGTTACTGCTGAGAAAGCACCGTCAAACCCCGCCTGGAAAGGACCTGCAGCCCGCTGAGCGCGGCATTCCTGGGTTTGCCCAGGCAAGGTTCTAGTCATTAAGCCTCCTCACTTCCTTCAGGTGGTTTTAATTTCTTCCAAATAGACGCACAAATCTGAGAACTCTGAAATAAAACCCAGAAATTATGTTTCTGCCACCATAAGCCTAAGTAACTCATGACCTGCAAGGACCTAAGGACAAGTCCCTAACAACTGGGCACAATAAATTTAAGAGTAGCTAGAATGAGAGTGTTTGACCTGTTCCCAAGGAAATGCAGGAAAACTGTAAAAAAAGTATCCTTTTTCCCCCGAGATGACCCTAGATTACCCTAAGCCTAAGTGTGAGGAAATTCTAGAGTTTGCTCTCTTATAAAGTATAGCTCGCAGGTACTTTGAGTCCCGTGAACAGATCCTCATTTTTGTTTTAGAAATGAAATTCAGGAAGAAGCTGCATTTTTCGTGCTTTTGCCGGGGTTGTGTGATGACTCGTTTGCAGCAGCAGCTGTAGCTGTGTTTGCAGCCTGCTGCGCACACCCAGCTGAGCTCCACGGTGCCACACAGCTCAGTGTCCCCACGTCGGGCCAGGGTGACACCACCAGCGCTGCACAGAACATCTGTGTGTGTGCGAGGAGGCGAACGCCTGGGACGCTCGTCACGGCTGCGGGACAGCACAGGTGGGCAAGAGCAGCAACTTCAACCACACACCCCCCCTCACTTCCTGTGTATGCGCTGGAGTGTATTCCTCATAGAATCCTCAACAGATCAATTCTGGTTTGAAGCTTCCATGATAACTAAGTAGGACTTTAATATAAAAAATATCTTAAATGTTCTGCAGCTCTTAAGAGAAAACTAACTTACTGAGTAGGATTCCAGAGAGTGAAAGCACTTGACAGTTCTTGGGAATTATCTAGAATGCATTAGAAAAGATATGGTCCTGTTTGCACTTGTGATGCTGGAACAAGTGTCTGCACCTTATCTTTGTGCAAGATGGGAAGCTGATGGTCGACGGATACAGATTTAGAGTCCGGGGAATAAAAAGTTTCATGGCTGACTGGTTGTGTCTACATCTATAAAGAAAGATTACCACAGCCTCTGGATCCAGCTGAGAATTGAAGAGGTTGAAGTTTCTCCATACAAGGAGAAAAAACTTGAGCAAATCAAGATCTCTGTATCTGTTACTTCAAGCGCACAGGCAGCTGATCTCCTGGTCAAAAAGGACACTATATGGGAAGGGGTTTGTTGACAGAAGCAGAGAGGGGTGCTATGATGTTCACTTTTATTCCACATGGCAGTATTCCTTAAAGCTACTCGTCTAGAGTTGCTATCTAGTTAGGATCCATTAGTATTTATACAGCTAGGAAAAACAAAAAGTAATGGGTAAGGTGACATAATGTGTTTTCTGTGCTTTCTTCATGCTGCAGAATTCAGTATCTTCATCAATGACATGGACAGTGGGACTGAGTGCACCAGCAATGAAGTTTTTCTGGATTTTAGTAAGGCCTTTGATGCTGGTCCTCACAGCATCCACAGCATCCATCTGGACAAGTTGTCCAGCTGTGCGATGAGCAGGTAAAAAGTGCACTGGGTGAAGAACTGGCTGGACAGCTGGGCTCAGAGGGTCGTAGTGATGGGGCTACATCTGGC
>VXBO01012045.1:1269-24870 GCA_013400135.1 Rhinoptilus africanus | reverse complement strand
TCTATGATTCTATGATTCATTTCAGTGTCCGGCCCATCCCAAACCACAACAGTCTGGCAGAATTTATTGGATAAGGAACCGTTTTCATAAGGTATATTTAGTATTTCATACCTAATTGGGCAAAGAAGAAAATACTCAACAAGGATCTGCTTTACATGTTGTGTCCACTTAAGGAAGAAGCAAAACATGACTCCTTGTAAGAATCTTCAAAATTAAGAGCAGTTCAGTAAAGCACCCTGGAAACTGCATTTTCTGTGTGTTGCCCGGGGAGGTTGGCACATGACTCCTGCATTCCATAAAGTCTTCAGTCTGAAGCTCCATACTGACTGATAAGAAAAAAAATAAAAAATATTAACAAGTTAATGGTGATCCAGTATTCCCCTTTTACAACTGATTCTGAACCCAGAGTCAAAAGCAGCTTAAAAATGTCACAGGCACCTGACAAACTATAGGGGAATGGTGAGCATTTTCAAATTTGAAGGAAGTGTTTTGATCCCGATTTGCAATTAGATGAGATCCACTGCAGATGGAATATTTAGACTGTAAGGAGGCAGGCTTTCATGCTCAGAGCAGGTTGGGAACAAGAGAAGGACACAAAGCGAGAAGCTGAGTTTACATTGAGGAGGAAGAAATTTGTCTATAGAGAAAACATTAATTAATTAAGACTTGCAGTCCAAAAGGGCAAGCGTACACTGAACCATCCTTATTTTGCTATGATTTTCCTTGTATTTCTGAAGGTGTAGGTCACTGCATGATGAGTACTCCTTTACACAGGACATTAAATTTCCTTCTTTCCTACCTTCACATCCTATCCATGAGATGTTCAGGAGATAGCCATGTATTTCTGTTTATCTAATATAGATTTACCTTAATTCCTTGGTAATGTGCTTCTGCAGCCAATTAAAATTATGAGTTATTGTCTCAGAAGTGGGCTTAAATTATGAGCAAACTCTTGTGATCATGTATTTTTTCATGAGAAAAAAAAAATTAGGGGAATATTTTAATTTTCAGAATGGAGCTGTTCTTAAAAACTCTCTAGTATTATTGTTCAAATTCTGGTTTTCAAATCCCAAACTGCTTCAGTTCAAGAAAAAGCATGAGTATTTTAAACACGTTTTTCTGCATGTTTTGAATGTTTTCATGGTATCAAAGGGAAATTTAGATTATTTTTTAAGATCTATATGTTTGGGGAAAAAATCTCAGGGAAAAATAAGTGTACCAATTCTATATGTGAAATTTGAGGACACCTTATTTTAAAACAATTGCTATGACCTGCATATGGTAGGTGTTTGGGCTGTGTAACCAGCTGACAGTCTGCATATGATAGAGCCAAGATAAGATTGGTAATGGCTCATCAGCTGTGAGTAGCTAATTAGTTAGGAGAAGCTGGTAAGACGAGTTTCAAAGAGGGCTGAGTTTCAGATTTGTGTCTTTATAGGGCGATTCCTGTGATAGGGTGTGATGTACAGGGAAGACTGAGGTAGCTGGGAGGGATGAATGAATGAATGAATGAATGAATGAATGAATGAATGAATGAATGAATGAATGAATGAATGAATGAATGAATGAATGAATGAATGAATGAGCAAACGAACGAACAAACAAACGAATGAATGAATGAATGGGACCTTGTCCTGTTTCAAACATGGGCTCCATGGATAACAGCCAGAGAGAGAGATGAGCCTGGATCAAACATCTTTTTGCCTCTGAGNAGCCTGGATCAAACATCTTTTTGCCTCTGAGGAGGTTGGAAGTGGCAATAATGCCAAGGTAAACTAAAAAGGGTCTCTTAGTTACTGAATTGCCTAAAAATTTTCTGGTGTTATCTTTTACATGAATAAGAACTATGCAAAGGAAAAATCCGCATTTCAGTTGTGAACTGAAAAATGGAATTACATGATGATTAGGAGTTGTATATGGATCAAAATTTGGGTTTGAATTCTTCTTTTTCTTTCTCTGATTTGAAAGTAATGAATCCAGTGTGCAATCTCAAACAGCACAGCCTGAAGAGCTCCTCCTTCTACATGTAATGGCATAGGCAGGTATTGTTGGATTGAGTTCACATAAAATCATATGTCATAATTTGCTGTGATATATTCCTCTCATGACACTTCAGTCCAGGCAGATTTCTTGCGCTGTTTATTCATACTTCTCTTCTCTTCCGAACAAAGCACTAAATATTGCATTGCAGTCCAGCAAAAAATCTGCTTGGATTAATTCTATGCCTCTTATAGAAAAAAATATGATATAATCTACCAGTGTTACTATTGCCTTTATTTTTTTTTGCTGCCTATAATCACTACTGAAAATGTGGCTGTTTACAACCTGATGTTCATCTTGATCACATTTAACTATTAGGTTTTTGCCATGTATCTAGGGGTTAATTGGAAAGCAGGTCTGTGGCATATACAGAGTTAACACAGGAGGTGCAAGATGGATTGAAAGGAAGTCATAAATCTTTGCCACAGATTGCTTTATTCTTTGGCACAGGGCCAGCAAGGAACACTATCTCAGAATGCTAATGCGTCCCAGGTCATTTAAGGATGCCATCGATGACAGTGATGTGTTGGCCAAGACATGTATTAAATGTCCACGTAAGCCTCTTTGTTGTCTAGATTCACTAAACTAACAGACGCTCTAATAATAACCGAAATTGTTTCAAAAATACCCTCTGATAATGGAGTTTGGAAGAAACCTTAGTATGTCTTGGGGCTGGTTCTGCCCTGGGTCAGTGCAGGCCAATGGTGGCCCTGAGCGTGACCCAGGGCCAGCCAGCAAAGACATGCTCCTGGTTAATTCCAGCTGTTTGTGTTCAAGAAGAGAGGTGAACAAGGGCAAAGGCTCTGCTGTGTGCAAGACACTGTGAACGCACCGCAAGGCTAAATGCTGCTTGTGTTTGTTTGAACTTAGAGAGCTTCAGGAGACACAAAAAGGCAAAGAAACAGCATAGCATGTGCTACCAAGACTCCTTGTAGGCTTGACTGGTGTTCAGTGTGTTATGTCCAGATTCTCATACAATCTGAAACACAATCCTGAGAAGGAAAATGGGAGAGTTACTGTTAGCATTGTCATCTCTCTCTCTGCAGTGGTAATGTTCAAAATTGATATCAAAGACCTCCCAGCTAGGAACTGCCTGTTTTCCAGTTAGTATCGTTTAACTGTGACAACTTGCAGCAATATAGCAGGAGTGTTTCTACCTGTACCAAAGGGATTGTACCATAGCAAGTCTTCTTTTTCAGAGAAGGACTCCCTTTACCTCTGGGGTAAGTATACATTACATACATTTAAAGTCTTTGTGGTTTTGTGGATTAAGCAACAAAGTAAAAATTGATCCACAGCATTAGATTTCATTATGGAAGACTCAGGTATAAATCCTACTGACCACTTCCTTGGTCAAGGGCATATCTGAGCTACTCCACTGGCCAAGATTAAAAATGAAGAAAAAGAGATACAAAATTATTACATTTCCTTCTCAGCCAGGCCTAGTCCATGAAATTAAGAAATGAAATTAAAACTCTTTTGCTAGAAAAATAGCTATGTTAAAACACTGGGAACCTATTTGCTAGTTTTGTAATAGACGTGTTTCCCAATAAAGTCAAAAAGAAGAAGCTCACATCTGCAGGGGTTGAGGTCAGGGGATTTCTTTGCAGGGGTGCTGCTCCCTGGTGTGTAATTAAAGCCCTAGAAGAAATCTACCTAAACAAACAATAGCTCTGTTATGACAAGAGTTGCCAGATGGTGCTTGGTCATGCAGGTTTACAAGTTGTTTTTGGTTTTTAACATATAAGCGAACTTCCTTTGAAGTAAATTTCTCTTGCTGTAAGTGGATTTATACAGGGGAAAACAGATAGCAGGGGAGTTTGATTTCTGCTTTATTGGCACGGTATTTATGCAGTTAAGGGGATAAGATAGTTACCTTATATGTCAGTGGAATGTTCCTGGAATTGAGTAGGGGGCAGGGATTACTCCAACAGTGGTCGACCACCCCTCTTCCAGGGATGCAGCTGCCCACAAAGCAGTAGGCTCAGTGCTACTGTGTGTTGTGATACACCATGCCATCCACTTCCCTCTTATTCCCAGGAAGCACTACAGGTCTTTGACATCTGGTTCTGCTTGGGAAAATGACCTGCCGAGAACAACTCATGACATGTTTTGTGCACAAAGAGGGCCTTTTTTTTTTCTTTTTAAAAAGGAAATGTGAATTGAAAAAAATTGGGAAGATCTTGAATTCCCAGTTGGGACCTACCTGTGTTCTCACTGCAGTGTTTGGTGGACTCCTGCGAAGAAAAGCACTCCAAGGGGGGGCGCAGGCTGGAGCAGGCTGCCAGCACCCTCAGTGTCGGATGCCAGACCAGGGTGGCAGGGTTCCCAGCCAGCGATGTTACTGCCCCAGCAGCACCCTGAGGGGACAGGGCTTCTGGATCTCCTCCATTCCTCTTCCAAGGGGAGATTTAAATCCAGAAATTGTGTCCCTGCACCACTCCCCCGACAAATTCTCTTATCTCAACCGTTCTCATTTTCCTTCCTCATATTTTGAAAATATCAGCTTTAATCAGAACAGAAATTCTGCATTTTGATTAATTCTCCTCAGAAAAGGTGATTTGCTTCATGCTTTAAATAAACAGATCAGTCTGTTCCTGCTTTGCAGACAAAGAAAGTAAAAAGCAGATGAAGAAACTAAAACACAGATGAAGAAGGTGAAACAGATAAAGTGGTTTCTTTGAACTTGCACAGACTACAATGGCAAAACTGAGAAGAGTGGCTCGGGCCCTCAGCTTTTCCTGTGTAGCTGCTGTTCCAGGGAAAATATCCTGGTTTTATAGCAGAGATCACATATTCAGAAACTGTGTCAAAGTGTTTCCTGCATCAGGAAGATTAGCTTAGTTCTGCACTGCTAAATCCTGGTTCATCTCAAACCTTCTGCTTACAGAAAAAGTCAAAAGTGCATGCTGCGTGTTTGGGTTGTTTCAAGGAGTTTGAGGTATCCAGATGTGCAGGGAAGCAAGGGCTGCAGATATGGCTGGGCTGCACCACATTAGTTGTTAACCCATTGATAATAATAGCCTTGAAGCTTGTCATTTATACTGGACCCTCAACTATCACTGATGATAACTGAAC
Source organism: Rhinoptilus africanus (assembly GCA_013400135.1). NCBI lineage: Eukaryota > Metazoa > Chordata > Aves > Charadriiformes > Glareolidae > Rhinoptilus > Rhinoptilus africanus. The sequence continues at coordinate 19,752 of VXBO01012045.1, read as the reverse complement.
TATTGTATAAACACAGCCGTGGCAAAATATTTGGGACAAATGTTTGACATGATGGTGAAGTATATGGCAATCACGTGGATTGCCTCATTAAAATACTGTTCTTTGATCAGCTCCATCTGCCTGTCACAAAGGTGTTTCCTATCGCAAGCAGTTCATTTTTAAGCTGTGTTTTTCTGATGCAGCTGTACAAATTCGACCTTGGAATGAATTTAAAAATTAACCCACGTAAGGTCAGTGTGCAGTCTTCTGCCTTGACTTGTCATCTGCTACGTGTACCAAGATGACGGGTAATTTTATGAAACACTAAAAAGGAGTTTGTCCTCTTCAAGGGCTTATGGTTTCTTCTTATCTTGTCAAGGCTCCAGAGGAATGAAGGTGTTCGGTTTTTCATGAACCTCAAAGATGGAGAATATTTGCTTCCTGTTGCCTTTTAGATGTGACTAGGTCACCAGATGCTGGTACACTGGGGGGACAGCCCCACTTTTTAAACAGTGCTCTTTCATTACAATGATAAAACAGTTACTAGTATGGTTGTGCAATTAACAATTACAGAAATAGAAATTATCTATTTCCTTCATAGCAATGGATGACAAACACAGGAGGAAATCAGAATGGAACAAAAAAGTCAAAATAAACCAGAATGTAAAACAATAAAGCACAATGAGAGATACAGAAAAGAGGTAATTAGAGGCAGGCTGACAAGCTTCTGCTCCCTTGATTGATAGGGAAACAAGCAAGTCTAGCCAACATCTCCTACGTGAATTGTCACTATACATTGCTTGTGTGTGGTTTCGCATAAAGCTTCTTCTTGCACTATACGCAACATGCCTGATATGTAATGGGTAACTGGACAGAGGCATTGTGCAAGGTTCAGAAGCTGCAGGGAACTTTGCAGAGAATTCAAGTTTGTCAAGACAGAGAGACTATCCTGTAGACCAGGAGGTGTGGAGCAGGGGGTCTCCAGAAATCCTGCTGTGCATCTGCCTCCCTCTGTGAGGCATTCAGTGAAGTGCATTAGGGTTTTCCAGACCTGAGCAGAACCAACTTTGCAGGGGCACAGAGATGTGTTAGCAGTGACACATATCAGAGCAGTGGGAGCTTCACAGCCTCTGGGAGGAAGGTGGCACGGAGATAGCTTTGCAGCTTGGGCTCATATGAGCAATGGGAAAAGCATCCATGGGATTTGCCCACTAGCTGGGCAAGCTGTGAAGCAGGAGTGGGCTGGCAGAGGAGACCCGGGGACCCGGACCCTGCTGGGGCTGCAGGTAGGGGTCTGAGGCAGGGGGGCTTGCTGCACCTCTGAACACCATCTCAAGTGAATTGCAGTTACTGGCCTTTAGCAACAACTCCCAAAAGAACAAAATGAGTGAAATTCAATCAACACAGGATAATAGCCATGGCTGTAGTGGCTTAGCTGAGAGGAGAGAAAAGCACAAGTGTTTCACTTCTCCCCAGGATCCTGAGGACCTGTGATAAGAGTTTGGTTATGCAGAGCTAGAAATAGGAGTCATCTCCGAGTCAGGGCTTGAGCAATGGTCTTATTTGTTTCAGATCAGGACCCTTCAGACAGCCCTTGTTGTGGCCATTGGCAGCAGCCACTGCATTACATGAAGCTATGCCAATATAAATGAAATGTTATAACTTCACTTTTTGATATACATTGTTTCCAAATTTTCACTTGCTAAGAGTCAACTCATGGAAAATAGATACATGGAAGGAGTAATGTGTGCATGGATGTACCTGTCCACTACAGCCACATGTCTGTTTGGTGATCATGGTACTTAAGATGCTGAAAAATATGCTGTGATATTCATTAACTGAGTAGAAGAAAGATTAGGCCATGCCTTGTCTTAGCCTGACATATTACTTCACCAGTTGTTGGTTTTGTTTGTTGGTTTACCATTGTCCTGCAATTTGTTTCCCGTAATCACTAGGGGAACCATGGTGATTTATTTGAACTGTCTCCACGCTACTACTTCGGTCCTAACCTGCAAGACTTTCCTCCTTTGAATTTGCTCTGTGTCTGCCTTTGTCTTGATGCCTCTTGACATTTAGAAAATAACTGTCAGGCTCTGGGAGAAGTCACAAGGAGTTCATGTTATTTTCAAACCCAAATTTATGTTCTTATTAAAAAAAAAAATTAGAACACTTTTACATATCCTGCTTTAAACGCCAGTTGCTGTCATTTGTTTCTGCCCCTCTTCTGCCTGTATGAGTCTCTAAACTCTTCCATCTAAAGGTTATATCCAGTTACACTGAACAAGGAGGAGGCATTTTTTCCTTCTCTAATGGTTTGAGAGGTGAGCTTTTTCACTGATTAAGTGACACTGGCTTAAAAAAAGGACATAAAAGCATCCCTTTATGCTCAGCTGTGGCTTATGTTTACCCTCAAATTTTGCTTAAAATAAGTACTTGGTAGGATGTCTTTTCTAATACTATTATTGTTGTTGTTACTGTTCTTTCAGCATCTGTGCTCTTTTTAGCTCAGGGGCACAGAGTCAATGAGAATCTATTTCCCCTGGCACAAAATTATTGAATGTCACTGTGTTAAATCTTACTCCAATCAAATAATAATATGTATAATTAAGAAATTATGGCATTGCTTAAGTGTCCCCACTTCTTTGATCAAAAGGTCTAATTTAATTTGAACACATGTGGCTGTGCTTATGTCTGGGCCAATCAGTCTAGACTTGAGCAATGTGTGTGGCCAGATGCAGAATTTGGCTGCTCTCTTCACTGAAGTCGCAACCCTCCTTTTAAAATTCTTGAAGTGCTGGAAGCGGGGGCAAGGGGTGTTTTGCTTTCGGTTGTTTGTTTTAAACTGAAGACAGCAGCCAGCTTACCTTTAATCGTGGGACTTGGTTGGCCATTGCCTGATTTATCTGGTAGGACAGAATGAGCTTTGAAAAAAAAGATTGTCCTCCCCAAAAGCAACGAAATTTCAAAAATGAAATGTGAGGAACTAAATGCTCCTGGAAGCTGAAGCCTTGGACACTTGCCCCTGTGACATGAGTGCTTGGCATTGCAGAGTCTCTAGACAGTTAATGCACCCCAGGATGTGACAGGATGGCGGCTCGAGGGTGCCCCTTCATGTACCGACTGCTGCCCTGCCTTGCCACAGCACAGTGCTGGTCCCACAGCCCCGTGCTTCCTGTGCCAAGCCGCAGGGCAGGGATGGGAGAGGTGAAGCTGTCTTACACCCTGTTTACTTGTTTAGATTGGCTTACAGCCTCCAAGAGCTAACTCTAGTGTGACGGTTTGTGCATTGGCAGGTGGCACCAGACCCTCTGAGGACTGCTAGTGTTCAGTATCTACCTTTACTGTAACAATTACTGATGCTGAGAAAAAGCACTAATTCTCTGAAACATCCCTATCTAAGCAATTTTAAGGAAAGCAGAGGATGACTATAGTCGCATGCCAACAACTGAGATTATACGTACACACCAATAACGGTGGCTCTACCCCAGCTCCACCACACACTTTGTCCATCTTGCTCCTGGATGTCCCTTCTCATGTCAGCTTTCTTTCTCTTTTGGGGAGAGGGAAAGAGGTGTTAGAAAGAAACTCACATGGAGGAAAAAATGTAAAGTACTTGTCTCTGGTTTATATTTAATAACAGTAGAATTGAGTGGTGGCTGTGTTGATATGAAATACCAAAATACCAGCTTGAAATATGCTTTATTAAATAGCTTGCGTGTGGGCAGGGTATATGTAACTTTTAGTGTTTTTTAATAACTCTCTTTTTATTAAATTTTTCAAGCACAACAAGATGTGTTACGATGTTATCATTTTCAAATAATGATAGCCTGTTTCCCTTGAGCACTAGTGGTTTATAAAACTCTTGAGCTAAGACTTGCTACATTTTCTTAATGAAGGCCCCATCCCATATTTTTTGACATTCCCACACTGTATTACCTTTAGTGGAAGTTTTAGATATACAGGCAATCTGGTATGGAGCCCCTAATAACAGTGAAAAAAGTGAGCCAACCCTTAGCTACAGCTATATATACTAGTGAAACAAAGTCTGCAAGATGCAATTAACCTAGTAGTGGATCATATATTTAGTGAATACAGAAGAAGATTATTCACTTAAAGACAAACCTATAAACAGAAAAGAAGAATAAAAATACTTCCTGAGTGGTTCAACAGCCTTGCAACGTTGCCATCACAAATGCTAGTTCAACAATCACCATTGTTTCAGAAAATTGCCACCATCAACAATCACCATTGTTTCAGAAAATTGCCACCATCTTAACATTTACCATATTGATTGGAAAGTGAGCAAAAGATTTTCTTCTGCATAGCACAAATTCCAGAATATAAAAAATTCATCTGAAAATACTTCCTGAGATAATGATGAAGAACAAAAGAAAACTAATACCAGTACAGCCTCATTAAACAGATCTAGATGGAGGATTTCCCTTCTGAAGATGGGAACCTGTCTCTGATGGGTACAGTTACCTGCACGATGCCAACAACAGAGATGCTCTGATGGTCTTGGGTTCTTCTAAAGAGTGGTGGTGTTGAAGAGTATCCACCGATGAACAACCCCTAAAGACACAGGCTTATCTAGAAGGCAGGAGACACTGATTTTAAACCTTTGTACAAACTGATGTCCTGCTGCCTCCAGTAAAACCTGTCTTGCTGACATTTTTCCATGTGGCATCGAGTACAGCGGAGCACATGGAGGAAAAACTCTGTCTTCTTTCTAACAGACCCAACTAGGATGCCTGGTCTGGATGGAGATGGTGTTTCTCTGGATACCAGATTAAAAGGCCCAGGAGTTCTGCCTTTACACCAGTTTTTCTCCCTTGCACGTTTTGTTGTTTAATACAAACCTTCCCCCGCAGTCCCTCTCACTGTCTCCAGCCTCTTCTAGACAGAGCCATGAAGGTTTTTCCTCACTGATCTTCCCTGAACAGGAGAGAAGGGATGAAGGAGGATGAAGACATAGTTCATGTGAGAGCGAAGACTGCCACGGAGATTGGCAGCACATTGTGGTGCTGAGAGTGGTTCTTGTAGCTTTGCCTGTGCCCAGTGGATATGTCTGTACACCAGGGTTTCAGAGTTATCAAGACTTACTGAGATATCTTGGTAGTTAGGGCAGTCATTGCAGAGCTGGAAAGTGATCCAGAGTGGGTGCCAAACCCATAGGAAATACGTTGTACCCATCCTGAAACTATGGACTTTCATTTCCAAAGACATTCCCAAAACTGTCCCAAAAGGAAAGCTTTTTACTTCCAGTTAAATGAACATCTGTTTCAAGACAAAATACATTTACCCTTTTTATCTGTTGCAGAAAAGAAAAATACAGTCCATGTGAATGCTGAATTTTCCTTAGTTTTTTCCTTACCTTTCTGCTTTAGCAGAAATTGGTAGTTTATTCACACAAACCAGGTCAAATGCAGGAGCTTTCCTATGCGACACAATTCCTTGTGGAGAGAATAATTTTAGTATTTTTAATTCTCCCTATTGTTTTATTTAACAGTGGTGGCACACAAGATGCATTTTTACATCCAAGGGAGCTCAACAGAATCCTAAAAGATAACGGGTAATGGTAGGACAAAAGTAATCCTGATTAGTCCCAGCATTTCATTTCTGTTGATCTGAAATAAGCAATTGCTTCTGAGCAACAGGGAAAGACAGAAGTGTAAGCAGAGGGCATGACTCTAGGAATAATAATAAACAAATCTGCAAAAATGAGCCAACATCTTTTCTGACTTGGCATGGCTCACAGAGGTCTGGGATCTTGCTAACAAGGCTGCCAGTATCCCAAAGTTTGGACACCACTCTTTTTAAATAAAAGTAGCTGGGGGTATATCTCTGAAAGTCAGAAGTGTCTCCTAAATGTGAAAAACATCCCTTATAATGCATAGCTATTTGCTTATTACAAAAAGCTGTAATTCAACCCAGAGGCATAACTAGCAAGTATCATCAACTGTAAGCACATATTTCAGGGGGCTACAAAAATGAAATTGCAAGAAACATTCATGAAAGTGCATTTTGGTTCTTGCCTTTCAGTTGAGAGCAAAGTTTATTAGTATTACTGTATTGGCATTTGTGAGGAGCTCATGGGGTAAAGGTAGATTATTGCATGGGGTCATAAAGAAGACAATGGCTTGGAAAGTGTAATGATGACAAAAACACATTAAAAGAAATGAATCAAAATTTTGGAGGATGGCAGAAAATGAAGGTACTACCAACAATTTCTCTGCAATTAAAGTTGTCACTGTTTCAATTTTTGTTTTTAGATCATCAGTCAGGTTCTCTTGTCATTTATGAGCAGGTGAATCTGGAAAAACTTGAACGAAATCACTTAATAACAAGCATTTTGGTAGCTTTGGTGTTGAAGTTAGAATTTTATCAGTGGTGCAGAGAAGGGGACACTGACACTGGATGCATACTGGGATGTAATCTGGGTCCCCTGTGCTAATACAGACCCTAACTGAATCATGGGTCAATTGATGCAAAACGCTAAGGAAGCTGCAGCATGGTCTACAAACTGCCAGTTCTCCACTCACCATAAAGTTCAAAAGGAAGAGATCATTGAATGTTTTATTGGATAGTGAAATATTAGGAGATGCTATGTCTCTGACCTAAGAGCTCATCTTTTCTGTAGATGAGCTGCAACTCCATTTGTATATGTCAATGTGACAGAGAGGTCTGAAGTAGGTGGCACTGCCTCAGGTTTTCTGAAGTTGTAGTTGTACAGCTAAATACAAATACTGGTTGAATTTGCTCTTATGTTTGCTAACACTGCAGATTTTGGTTTTTTTTTTTTCTTTCTGATATTAAGCATGCATTCCTCAGATCCATATGCATGGATCTCTGCACTTAGCCATATATTCATGTTGTACAAGGCAGAGATGCTTGGCATAGTCAGCTTATTGCCTGCTACTATGTAGTGCCAAGTAGCGATACAGCCTTAGCTCCTGGAAGCAGCATAACCAGTCATTAAGACAGTCCTTTGAGACTTATTACCTCTGTATTTTGGCATGGCTAGTTATTCTGGGTGCAATGACAAGGGCGAAGCTGCTGCTCGCTGGTTAACATGACTGCTGTGTAGGGATAAGTTTGGTGCCCCGTACTGGGACAGAAATGTGTTCACTAGGGTACCCACCCAATAACACCATCAACATCAAAGTGCAACAGCAAGTGAAAAACACAAAAAAGACTCAGGATTGTAAAACTGATTACTGTGCAGGTATTTAGCCAGGCAAATTATACTAACCTCAGAAGAGCCATGTGCCAAAATCCCTGGCACCATCTTCAAATTACATGCCTGGAATTCTTATTTAGAACAATCATGAAGCTAGGTAGCTGATGGTGGCGGTTTTCCCTTGCCTGCTCTGCACCAGTGTTCTGTGGTGCACACACGTGCCCACACACCCTCCCTGCACACTCCACCATAATATCAATGCACAGGTATATTCTGTATGTCATTGTTCATTCCTGCAACATAGTTGGTGAACTGGAAAATTTGGTATTTATTATAGCACAATACGTTCACCCTTCTGAAAACTGCTCCATACTTCAAAGTTACTTGGATTTTTGCTGTTGTCAGTCTGAATCTGCTTGACAGAAGTCTCTTGTGTTAATTGATTCACATGAATGAGTGAAACAGGTACACACCACACAACAGTTTTGCTCAGTGATTGAGATACAGCCACATCCTGTTACTGAAATTGCAGTAGCCATCAGGAGCAGACTCCTCATCAAGTGCTAAGCTTTGGCATATGTGATTCATCTATGTTTAAAGGATTGGGTCTATTTGAAAGTGACACATCATGAGCAATGAAAAGAAAATTGTTCATGTTCTTAGTGCCAAATTTTCAATTACCAGACTACATACATTTTCTGACTCATTTATGATAGGATTAAAAGATCATTTGGTTGATGTATGTGCACTATATACAAAACCCTAGATTTTGTTCTGCTCTTTTTGGTAAGGAAAGATGAAAGCAAATGCAAAGATGAAATACAGCAAGGCTGTCCCTGACATATATTTCCAATTTGCCATGCCAAGAATTAGTGTACAAATGGCCTTGTGGCGATGCTCTACCATCAGCGACACGCTGTGCAGCCCTTTCAACATCAGCCAAGAAACAATTAAGCTACTCTGGGGAGGAGATGCCTCCATGTGACGAGATATGACACATTTTAAGCCTATTGTATGTATATTTTCTCTATGCAGATCAGAATTATAGTGTTTGTAAATATAATGGATGATTAATTAGCCTACATTTATAGAAGAGGTTTTGCTTCAAAACATAGCATAAAATCTTCCTGGTTGTCTAACTTACTAAACAGTCATTTTACTCTGGCCTTTTTATGATAAGGAGTTGGTATATGTGTGTCCCACTTTAAGAGATTTTTCCAATCTGAGTGCAAACCAAGAAGGACTGTCTGACCAAAGAACTGAATCTCTCAACTCTGGATTGCCTTCTCCACCCTAGGCTGGATGGACAGGAATGGAAAATTATTGCAAGTCATACTTCACACGGTTTAGTAGGAAAGTCTTTTAATTCTAGCACACTGACCAGTGGGCAGATGGAGCAGTGGGTAGTTTGCACAGTGATGAGGGGAAATGGAGGAGAAAGTTCCTCTCCTGCTGCTCAGCGCTGAGAGTCACAATTGCATTTGCTGTGCCTGTGCCTTGTCAATCCCAGATGGGAGATGGTTTTTTTCCTCTGAGAGCTTTTCAAGTCATTCTTACACTCCCTTCCATCCCTCCTACCCTGTTTTATCACAGTTCTTGTGCAGACAGGCTGGTCCCTGAATTAAAAATGAGCAAAGGGAATCACCTATGACATGAGATGTAATGGCCAAACAGCATCTCAGTAATTGACGGGCTTTGTCAAACCAGCTGAGGTAAGATTAAGAGCTTCCTTCTACAAGGACAATTAGGCAGGTGCCTTGACGCTGCAGTGATAATTCTACTTTATGCAACTTAAAAATACCCCATCAAAACAGATTATGATCACAGTGTGAGCTGGGACAGTGCTGGGTTAAACAGCTAAACACCAAGGCATCTAAGCAATGTAAAACCAACTGCTTTATTGAACTAGTACTTTATAAGTGTGTAAACATTTCCACATTCTGCAGAATGATGTTATAGGTTAACATGACTGGAGGACACTCTTGGCTAGCTCAAAGCCACAGAGGAAGGAGCTGGAGGAAATAGTTCAAAGAAAAATAGATAAGTAAGTTTTAACTGGAATGTTTTGAAAATCAGCCACCAAACAGCATTCCAGTGCTCTCCTAGCACCAGGCCTTCACTGACTCCTTTCCCTGCATATTAGTACTGCTCAGTGCAAAATCACCTTCTGTCTTCTTGGAGACAAATCAAAATCCTGCTGGAATGGGAGGAATGCTGCAGATGGCTTCCCATTGAACAAATGTGTCACTGAGTATAGCACCCATCCAGACCAATAGCTACTCGTTTAATTTTTTTGCATCCACAAAAATATTTGGGATTACAGAAGCAAATAATAACTGCTTTTTTAAAAACATGGTAGGTGAGGGTGGGATCTCTATCTTTTCACAAGCATTCCAGCTGAAGATTGGACTTTTCACATAGGCCATGCCCTGAGTAGTACTACCAAACCATCAACATGTTGTCTTGTTAAACTGAAATAATGTTTTTGCCGTTGAATTATACCTAGTGGTTTCACCAACCCCACCTAGTACAATCTGACTACCCAAGAGGTCCCCAGGTAGGGGTTCCTCATTTGTTGCATGCTTGATTGGACTTTGGACAGTTGTAGCTACTGACCTCATTCCATAGCATCAGTTCAGCTAGTGCAACTTATTTCAGAACCTGAGCCAGAACTGGAGGTGATCAACGTTTTAAAGTAGAAATTAAGATGAAAATGATTTATATTGCTTTTACTGAGCTTTTATTACAAAAACAGATGTTGGAGTTTTACTGGCTGAAGTAATCAGCCACAGAGCTAGTAGGTCATCAGCCCTGCTTTCCCCACCAAGTGCCACAACTGTAAAACAAAATGTACATTCCAGAAATTACAAGTGTTATTGGATATGCCAAAAACAGCATCTAGAGAATAAGTATCTAGATGGGGGGGAATGGAAAAAAATCATAATAGCTTTGCATGATGTTGCTTAGAACACGACATTTTGCAAATCCACTTTGTTTCAATCCAAAACACTGAAAGTGTTTCTCCTTTGGGAGGGAAAATTGGAAAGGAAAGAACGGGTGAAGTTTCAAAATAGAATAACTGAGGTGGCGTAGTACTTAACAATACTTGCTACCTTCAAAACATTACAAATTCTGACTCTCATGAGGTATTAATTGAGTATTCCCTCTGGTATTGCAGAAACTCAAAAGCAGAAATATGAAAGAGATGCTGAAGATGAGCTAGGGAAACTGAAGTAGAAATTAGGATTTGCTGGCTCTTTTGCCTGTGCTTGGACTATGTACATCTCTACATGGGAAATTCTTACTTGCGAGGTCCAAACAAAACAAATATAGTCCATTGGTTCAAACTGCATGGGATTTCTTTGTTTCTGCATTTTGGAAAAGTTATCCAGTTTTCATATAGTTAATAGCAACGGGGAACGAAGCCACCTACTGAGAGTAGGGGAGCAGTGAATGAAAGACAAAATGGAACTGAGAAATAGAAAGGCTAAGTGAATGCACTTACAGCTGCCTTCTTTGGAGAAGATGGTGATAATTAAAAAGCATTTTACCTAAGAGATGTGTGGCATGTAAATATTTTTGAAGATATGAAATAAGTAAAATAAAAATAAGCTCAGAGGAAATTTTCTAATGTGACTACAGGCCCAACGTCTTACTGACAATTAAGGGGATGTCAATTCATAAATGCTTAAGGATCCAGGGTGGGCTTTTTTTAGAGTAAAATAATGGAAACTGAGTAACAGGAATTTGTCTGTAAGTTCAGTTCTAAACCATACTGAAAATTTTACCCAAAGTCTGTATAGGCCTGCAACTGGCGGTTCAGATGAAGTTGCAACATATACATAGCACGTACAATGCAAATTGGAATGAACAGGAGGATGTATGAAACTTACTCCTAATGACTGTCTTTACTTGGAGGAAATGAGCAATTTTTTGCAAGGGGCACCAAGCCAGAAGAAATAGCTTGGTAATGAAAGGTTATGGGTCCTCTTCAGAAAGGAGAGAGGTCAAACTATTTCCCAGTTATTGTTCTGCTAATTTCCTGGTCTTGCAAGAAACTGTGTTTGTTGAGACAAAGCAGTTTGTGTGCAGGTGTACAGTACAGTTCATAACCACATTTCTCCCCCTGTGGGCATGAGCTGTGAAAGCTTTTATATCTGTCTTGGGTAAGAAAAATCTGCACGTACTCCCTTTGGGAGTTCAAAGCCCAGATTGAATAGCATCCTCCAAATCATCCCTTACAAAACCTCCTCAGATGAAACCACGAGAGCTTCAGTTATGGTCTTGCAATTAAAACCCTGGCTTATTTGCTTTTCTGTGTTGTTAAAAAAATGTTTGTTGTGAGTATTCAGCTGTCACCATTTGGCAGATGGAAGCCCAGACATGTTAACATGAAGGCAGACCCATGCATGATGACTTCCACACACACTGAAGACATCGCCCTGAAAGGAAAATGGACGGTGCACCACGGCTTATTTAGTTTACATGGCTACGTTGGAGGTAGTGGGAAATGCCACCTGAGGAGATACTACAAAATCCTATTTTACTTCCTGAATTTTGTCTTATGAAGGTTGTTGTTACGGGTATAAAGCCATAGATGTTGACATTATTAAAATTGCAGCCTATAGAAATGAGAATTTGCCCTTAGTAACACTGTAGAGCTATAAGCACAACCTGAAAACAATCCAGCTGAAAAGAACCTCAGGATCACCCTGGAAACCAGTCTACCTGCTTGAATGTGTGGCCTTGGGAGCATCTGAGTCGCACCCTTTGAAGAAGGGGAGGTTGGTGTGTTCCCCTGACGTTGCTGGTGTGCCTAACGCTGTGAGTGAGGGCAGGCGGGAGGCTGGCGTGGGGGAGGAAGAAGTGCAGAGGACGGACCTCATGGTGACTGCAGTTATTCTTGCACAGGATAAGGTATGATAAACCAGTTCTCTTTTATCAGTGGTAGGTCCATCAGTAATGTTGGAATGAAGTTTATGTAACAAAATGGAGAAACTGATCTCTAAATATGTTTCTGTAGGTACTGTGCAACGTGGAACAACACTTACAGAATCACAGAATCGTAGGGTTGGAAGGGACCTCTGGAGATCATCTAGTCCAAGCCCCCTGCCAGAGCAGGGTCACCTTAGAGCAGGTTGCACAGGAACGCGTCCAGGCGGGTTTGGAATGTCTCCAGAGACGGAGACTCCACCACCTCCCTGGGCAGCCTGTTCCAGTGCTCTGCCACCCTCAAGGGAAAGAAGTTCCTCCTCATGTTTATGTGGAACTTCTTATGCTCAAGTTTGTGCCCATTCCCCCTTGTCCTGATGCCAGGCACCACTGGAAAGAGCCTGGCTCCATCCCCCTGTCACTCACCCTTTAAGTATCTGTAAGTGTTGATAAGATCCCCCCTCAGTCACCTTTTCCAGACTTTTTTCCAGACTCCTGCATTTATCTTCTAGAATAGTGCACTATGTTATGTTGTAACTAGAGAACAATATTTTAAATTGACGTCTAACTTTTAGTTTTACAGGAATGTTCATCCTTGGACAGAATTGGGGATGGTTACTGTATTATTTAGAAATGGTGATGGGCCCTAAGCGTAGACTAATCATTAACTTTTAACAAACTGCTTTCATAAGAAGGTCAATATAACCAGACTATTTAATGAAAATTATTCTTAGATTCAGAGTTGTTCTAAAAAGGTTTTCTGGCCTCGGATGGAATCTGTGATCAGCAGAAGCCAAAGATCTGAGACCAGAGCTTCCCAAATCCTGGCCGAGTACACTACCAACCAGATATTTTACTTGTGTGAGGAACAGTCCTCTGAAAAGTCTTTTTGCCAGTACAATTCACAGCAAAATAAATTTCAAAGCCAATCCCTGCTTTTCTTTTTTTTTTTAAGGTGGATTTCTGATAAACTTCACCTAGTATATGAAAGCACCTGATGGTTCTCTTCTACAGATGCCTGACCATTATTTTTGTTATGAATATTTGACTATCACCTTATCACTAAGAAATGTTGCAGTTAATACTGAATATTTATTGAATGTACACAGAAAAGCCTAACCTGACAAATCTTTAAAAGAAGGCTGACCTTGTGGCTATGATAAATGGCTTGGTCCTTGCATTCTTTTTTAAGGATCCTGCTGTCCTTTGGCTTAGACTTTGATACAGAATGATAATTTTAATCAAAAGAAAGTGCATGCAGTGGCCTGTAGTTGGAAAGGTAGGAACTATTTGCAGGGAGAGGTTTTTTTGACTTTTCTCTGTTTTCATATGAAGCTCATTTGCAAACGCTTTCGCAAGCTCCAAGGTGTGCATGCCCGGCAAAGATAGAACTCCTTTGCCTCTAATAATTCACAACCTAAAGAGATTACATTGGGCCCTGCTATGATCTTTTGTCTTTCTAAAGTTTAATCCAAGGAATCAGAAGGGGAAAATAGCTGTAAAACGACATGGCCATCTACTGATAGCAAAATGTATAGCTTCTAGAAGTTGTGCAACTGGAAGGAAGGGAGCATAGATTTCAGTCCTTGGTTAATATCAGTTCTCTAAAGATGCCATCCTCCACAGGATGGAATTGTATGAAGAGTCAACTGCACTTAATGAAGAGCAGGTGTAAGAAACGGATCATCAGATTACTAGAGTTTGTCCACCTGGGAATAAAATACTGGCCGAATTACCAGAGCATAAAAATCCTCCTGTGGATAATCTGTTGTTGATATGTGTATGCAGACATAAATTTCACTGCTCTAACATTATGTGAGTAGTTTTTCCATCAAGTCCCCAGTGGGAATACGTCCCTAGAGGTAAGCATGTTACCTAGAGGTAAGAGGAGCCCAGGTGCTCAAGGAACACCAAGGTCTCTTCTTCCCCTCTTCCTACTTTTACACCATTGGAAGTGAACAAAGATTGTAGAAATCTTGGGACTACGAAGTCCCATCATGTAACATAAAACTTCAATCAGTCTTCTAAGTGGTGTACCACTGGTACTCTGCAAGAAATACAGACTTCTATCTAAACCTAGAACATCTTCAGTTTACATTTTACTAAAAACAGCTGAAAAAGAGGTTTGATATTTAGACATTTCCTTGGTAGAAACAATGTTGGAAATAGCTAAGTGAATGAGTATTGTGAGAAATAAAGCCCTGCCGGTATTTAGCGGGTTACCCATTAGGTTTGTTTGTGACTCATCCTTCCTGGCCCTTCCAAGCCCCTTCAGCACTGCTGTGATACAAATGTCAGCAAAGTAATTATCTTGGGGACTTTCAGGACAATTCACCCCTGACAGCCCTGTGAATGCACTTTTCTCTACAAGGATATTTAGAAACCAATTAATGGTTCTTCTGTGAGCTGTTCTGCAGAATAATTCTTGCACATAAGGATCAAGTTTGATATTGGCCACAGCCATTTCAGATGTGGTGAAGTACTGTCTCGGGGGAGATCATACCAGTTAGCCCAGGGGCTGAGAGATCAACATTTCTTGCCATTAAGAGGAGAGAGGGGGCCTTCCAGAGGAAAATCACCTCTTTGCTCCATGCTCTGAATGAATATCAAAATTATCTGAAAAGAAGGTGAGATCACAGAAGCAGGCAGAATTTAAATGCCAAGCAGCAAGTAGAAATAGCAACATTTGACAGAGGTGAGAATAAGCTGCTACAGATTGAGGCAGAGACGCAACATCTTTCAATAAGCATTAACATGCTGCCCTGAGACTAGAAGAAAAAAGTTTAACTTTCCCCCCGTGGAGTGACACAATGAGCTGGATTTGATCTTTAGTATGGACTGTGCACTAATCGATGAGTGCCTAAGCAGATATATGTGTACATGCTACTTGAGAATACAGTGATGCAGATACCTTCTGATGTACTGTTAAACAGCAAGTATACACCTTCCCGGTGTCATCTGCTACTGCTACGTCCAGACAGGTCCCTGTAGATATTCCTATTAATTTAGACACATAACTCATTTAAGGGAGAGTGTGGACATGAATGATGTATGCACATATATATGTGTATGGAGAAAACGTACTGGCAGTTAAGTCACCCTCTGTGATTAGATGGATGAGGAATGAACAAGTGGAAAGGTTCACAGCCTGACAGATTCTTAATGTCTACGCAACAAGGGGCCCAAACTAAGCTACATTAATTCTCTGTGCCTGAGAAGAAGATAAGGGCAAAATTAGTCCTTTCCTGTCCTACAAGTGCTGTCTGAGTTATTTCATTTTCTGGCATGATTTCTTCACAGATAGAAATGTACACTGATATGTATTGTATCACAGTGGTTACCTGTCAGATGGAAGTTGGAAAATACATCGGCAAAAGAGGGTAACAGCATTTGGTATCTAGCTCTTTCATCTAGTTATCTGGTATCTAGTTCTGACAGTAAAATAATTGCATTAAAATGCTACTTTTGATGGCTGCTACTTGTTAGGAAATGCATGTGGCAGGATGATAAGCCAAGGGAGGAATATGTGTGGTACAAACAGATGAAATAGTATAACACCAAAGGGATGAAGTTCACCTTGTTCTGGTTTTGGTCCCATATTCTTGTTCTATAGCTGAAACCTTCCTGTTAACCAAAATCTTCCTCTGTCGTTCTTTGAGAAGCACTCAGCAGTTGCACAGCCAGAGGCTGTAGTTATTGAGTAGCTTCAACCCAGTATAAATCCATGTTAATTGTAGGAGAACTGGTGCTGTTTCACCAGCACTCATGGCTCATGCTGGCACAGGCACTTGTGAGGCTGTGTGTCAGGCAGGGTAGTGGAAGTGATTCATCTGAAAATGGTTGGTGTGTGCCAGCAGAGCCATGCATTAACACTGGATTAAAGTGAACCCACAGCTATGGCTTGAGAAAGGGTGGCTTGTGGCCTAGCTGTCCATAAAAGGCTGGCTGGAGATGTGGGAGCCAGTGGACAATCAGAAAGGGTACATGAAGTTAGCCATCTACAGACCCTTGTCAGAAACTTAGGTGTAGGAACTGGTAGCTCCAGGGCAAAGGTGTGTGAGGTTTTATGCTTCCCCTTTTTTTTTACCTTTTCTTTAAAAGTTGCTCTGAGTCACGCTGAAATAAATGTGGAGACCCCGCCTTTAAATGTGCTGTGCTTTTATAGAAGCCAGGGCTAATGTTCACCTTAGACTGCTGTTCATCTAAAACATGTTGATGGTATACGTGTGTGAGTGCCATTCTGTGTGTAAGTGCGGTAACATAACCATTTAGATTAGCTGTGGGTACTAGGTGACAAAGGGGTGTAAAGCAAAGTGCCTCTGTCTACAGATTACATTTTGCCACAGGCAATTGGCATGGCTGTGTACAAGTCTTGATGCTCTCTCAACAGTCGGAGCTTTACAGTTGAGAAGGACATCTTAATTTTTACTTTAGTGTATGCAATGGGATTGATTATCACTTGTTTAGAAAACAGAAAACATTTGAAACAACACAACCTTTTTTAAGTGGCAATATGAGGATAGCAATAGTTGTTTGAAGGGTTTCTTTATTTTTGTCAATATTTTGTGAATTATAAAAATGTTTTCATGCTTTCTGTTTTAAAAACAATTGGCAGGAAAATAATCTTCATCTGTTTTTAGCGTTAAATTTGTACTTTCTTTGCTCTCCTGAAGGGTTTGGGGTTTTTTTTTCAGTTATAAGGGATAGAAATATCTGAACTTTTAATAAAACTGCACTGAGTTTCTTATAAAAGATTTTGATTTCTGTCAGCCCAGGCTTGAAAGGAAAAAAGCCAAATATTAAAATTAAGAGACCTGGCAATATAATAGAAGTGTGTTATCTTTAAATCCTTCTTTCTGTTTTTCTATACTTTTACCTGCAATTTTTCACAGATCATTGTCTCCCATCTGCAAACTTAACTCTTTTAAACAAGCATACTGTATTATTAATGTAAAAGAAATAATGAGAATTACAAAGAAAATGGTAGGAAAAAATATGAGATGTGGGATCATGATTTAACAAAGGAGTTAATAAAAAGAACTCCCTGTCCTAGAAAACAATGATTCACAACAAGTCAGAATAGAGCTTTAAATCCTGTCCTAGGTTCTGTTTGTTTGTTTATTGCTTTATTGTTTTGCTTTGCTTTGTTTTGGTTTGTGGGGAAAGTAAGTTCCACTGTAGCTTTTAAACTCCTGACCTCTGATCTTATCAGGTAAGAGCCTTATCAATTACCATAAATGTAATCACACTGCTTTTAATAATATGCAGAAAATCGTGCATGGTAAAACTTGTGCTCCTTATCTACTTCTATAAATGTGTTATGCTGAAAGCAGATTGTTTTTCCTTTTTTTCCTTTTTTTTTTTTTTTTTTTAAAGATGAAGAATGCCTAAAGGATATTTTTTAGAAACGCATTAAGAACACTCAGTATTTCTCCTGACAAAAAACTTTATTCCCTTTTCCCATTTTCTCCCAGATGAAATGACTGCTGATTTCTTTCCTTGAAGGTTAAGACTAACCTTCTTAAATGATTAATTTTATTTTATTTTACTTGAAATAGTGACTTTGGTTATTATTCGATTCACAGAACCAGGCCCTGTTGGTGGCATCACATCATCTAATACAAGAAGATTTCATAGGGCTCCCTGCTGTGTCATGGGAAGGAAATTAAAACACTTAACCAAATTATGCCTCTTAATTTTTCCCGATTTCTTCTTTCAGTCCCACGTGGTGCCCTTGTTGCCTCTAGACACTGCCTTCACTCTAAGCAGTTTTTCTATTATCTTGAACTTTATCCAGGTTTGTGACCCAGGATGTGCTTTTTGGTCATTTATTTATTGAAAACAATGATGTGACTGATAAGAATAAGATCTGTCCTTTATAAATAATCAAGGTGTTAACTAAACGTTGGATTCAGTTCATGGTTAGCTATTTTCACGGTTAGCTCACTTTTCCAAGGTTTTCCGTTCTCAATCGCTACTTTCTGGTGGTAAACTCTGCTCCAGGTAGCTCTGACAGGCTTTATAGAGTGTCGCTTTTTTTTTTAAAGTTAATGCATGATTGGTGCCACGTGGCTTGTAGGTAACAATTTAAATCTATTTTTGAAAATATAAAAAAAAAATCTTAAATTAATTGACTTGACTGTCCTGACTAAAATCAGGAAGGTTTCCTCTGAAATTACAAAAAGAGGGCTTTACCTGAATCTGTCTGGGGCAAAATCACTGCAAGAAACCTCTGCACTGAGCAGTGCCCTGTACTCCTACTGCCTCTATGTTAAGCCTCCACAAATTTCAGATTTACAAAGAAAGTATGAACCAGTTGTCTCATAACAGTTAAGAATAAAATGTTCCTACAAAACTAAAGCTGCCAAATCTCTCAGTGCTCACATTGCCTG
>VXBO01012044.1:370-20256 GCA_013400135.1 Rhinoptilus africanus | reverse complement strand
AATTAAATTAGAGAAACCAGTTACTATACCAAGTAAATAAATATTTTGATTGCAGATGTGGAAAACCTGTCATCATCTGAAAAGAAAAATGCCAAAAAAAGAAATGAAAACAACTATTCCAACCTTACTGTTATTGAAGACAGTGAGAGAAAGATTGAGTCCAAAGTGGGGACTCTTAGGTAAAATAAAATAACATTAAAGATGCATTTTGATACCTCTATGTTGCTATTTCTGTAAATTGCAAAAAAAATACCAACCAAAAACCAAAAAAGGCCCACTTCCCAATCTGTTCCAGTAATGCCTGGAGACAGCTTTCATTATCTTAATAATGTAGTGGCAGATAAAATTACTATTTCTTCATTTTCTGTATGCTTTATGTATGAATTTGTAACGGCTTCTTTTTCTTTTTTTTTAACTTTCGGATGTGACTGGGAATTTATTTTACATTTTTCCATCTCAGTGGACACCTACAGGCCAGCTCCCTAATACATGCAAAGCTTCTGCCAACTCACCAGGCATTACTATGCCTAAGCATTATGGTTTCCTGATTGGAGCTCTGTTTATCACTACATGGGTTTTTTCATGAAATTTCTTTTTTCATGAAAATTCTTGTGAGAAAATCAAGATAACAGAGACTGCTCTTAGTTGATAGGGAAGCAGTATTGTTACAACTGTTTTTAGTTGTTGAGTTAAAGCAACAAAACCAGCTCCAGTGCTCTTAAATCTATTAACAAAATACAGCTTTCAATTTTAGAGACTACTGTTCAGTCATAGGCTAGATATTTATTTACTTTGTGGGAACGTACTAGAAGTTACACTTGGTCTAAAAGTCATGATGCTGAAGGATATGACTACACGTATGTATCCTAATGTGAAAGTCAAGAATAAGGGAGGAATTAGCCTCAGACAGCACTGGTACCTGACCAAGCTATTAAAAAATTAACACGTAACTGAGAAATGAAAATACATTTATTGTGTGTTGCATCCATAGTTGTTCTGAAGAACGAAGATTGAAATCTAGTCTTCAGGTTCACACTAGACATTCTGGCCTGTTAGTGCAGCAGCTTGTCTGTGTGGGATTTCATTTGTCAAAACTTCTGTTGCTGTTAATTTACTGTTGAAAAATGGATTTATCTTGTTATATTATTTCCTACTTTAGTATGATGTTGCAGCCTATTACAGTACAATATTTACTGGGCATATGTGATTTTAGTAATTCTGATTCCATTCCAGACTTTACGGTGAAAATTATCAAGATACTCCTTTTTTCCCCCAAGATTTTGAGGTTGCAAAATACAGTGTCCTTGAAAAAGTAAGCTTTTCTGTTATTGTGGGAGAATGTAGAAGGATCAATAGATGAATGAAAGGTTTATAGTTAGGTTTATAGTTTTATGCACGCCAACAGTAACTCTTCTATGTTATCATGTACAGCAATGCAAAGAGGTGTATTGAAAAGTATTTTAATGCTTTCTGTCTTTCATTGCAGCCTAATTCTACCCAAGTAAAACTTTTGTGTTATCACCATAGTTTTCTCACCAAAGTAATGCGGTAGAATAATGTTTGCTTCTGACAAGATACGTGTTATCATTGCTGTTATGCATTAAGTCTAATTTAAATTTTGAACTTTTTTATTAAAAAACCTTTCAAAACACAAAAATGATGGAAATATACGGCAATGAGTACAATGAAGCCATGAGAGGAGCTTCTGCTCGTTACTGTGATACAAATAATGAGTAATTCTGCTTCTTTCCTTAGCCAGTCATAGTGATGCTAAGTAGGTGAAAAAATAAATAGGACACACAATAAATTGGCGCAACATCATGTGAATGAAACATGCTCAAGCAATAAATTGGGGGTTGCGGGGCTTTATTTATCTCTCCATTTAGGTCACGTCCAAGGAAAGCAAAGAGTTTGTAGTTATTGAGTTACAGTGTTCCCAAGAGCATTGCGAGTTTCCATTTCGACTACATGCAAACTTCATTACATCAGATGGAACAAAGGTACGAACCACTCATTGGTGTTACCTGTTTGTTTCTTTATGCACATTGTACGTACCTGTTCTAGAGAGCTTCAGATGCATTTCGTTCTTATTTGCAGGCTGTTCCTTAGGTATAGGTGATAGGAGGGCATTCTGTTAAGCTTTGTCATAAAAATTTTGATTTATAGTTTCTTCCTGTACTCCGTGTGTTTGCTTACAGTTTACTCAGAAGAACTGTTTTGGGACTTGACAGCAGCACAGCATGGGCCTGGATGCACCTGCCTCATACTCGCATATATTTTCCTGACAACATCTAAACTTATAATAACATGATTACATGCTGAAATGCTATAGCGAGTGATATTCTGGACATACCACTGAGAGACAGAAAAGCTTGTCTTGAGGGCAGCCTAAATGTATTTCTCAGCGTACAAGTTACATAGGCACTCCGGTACAGCTCGCACAGCCCGTGTCATTATAACAACATGAGATTCAAGTCAAAGGAGCTGCATCAGGGATTAATTTTGAAGAGTTCAATCGATAAAACAAGTTATTCCAGCACACATTCAGATGAACCTGTCTTGTCACTGTGGGGTTTCTATATGGAGTCCTGTGCTTGTTCGTGTCCCATGAAGCCTGATGAAAGCTTTGCTTTGCTGGAAGCCTATTAAATCACAACCCAGAACTCAAATGTGGATTGTCAGCTGTTAGAGCTGTGTCTTGTAAAATTGATTATTTAAGTTTCTATGTGGTTTCTTTGACTAACTTTACTCTTTCAATTTACAGAATAATAAACAATTCGTAACTAATACTGCTGAAGAAATAAAAGAAAAGTACAAGACTTTTATTGCAGACTTGAAGAGCCAGGATTTCTTGCTCAGAGAAACTTTTCCACCAGAAGCAGAATCTTTAGCTTCTACAAAATTGCAACAGGTTTGTACAACTTGCATGTTTACAGTTTTCTGTCTTTAATTATTTGGTTTAGTTTCCAATTTTCTGAATGGAGTAAACATTGTCTAGGTTACAATGATACAGCTGTAGGTTAAGAGAAACTGTTTATATGTAAACATTTTGAAATTACTGGAATATTGAGTGAATGTTCCCTGTACTTAAATACATGAAAAGCAAATGTAGTCATATTAATAATATGGGGTTTTTTTTCTCAGTAGATGCATTATCAACTAACGTGATACCTAAAAAGTGATGTGCTCATAATAGCAAACCTGAAAGGAGGTTGTAGAGAGGTGGGGATCGGTATCCTCTACCAAGCAGCAAAGCGAGAGGACAAGAGGAAATGGCCTCAAGTTGTGCCAGGGGAGTTTAAGACTGGATATTAGGAAAAATTTCTTTACCGAAAGGTGAAACATTGGACCAGGCTGCCCAGGGAAGTGGTTGAATCACCATCCCTGGAGGTATTTAAAAGATGATTAGATGTGGTGCCTAGGGACATGGTTCAGTGATGATTTTGGCAGTTAGGTTAATGGCTGGACTTGATGATCTTAAAAGTCTCTTCCAACCCAGAGCATTCTATGTATGACTGTATGCTGCATGCTGTACAGATGTCACAGGCTTGATGTAGATCCTATTGGAATCAGTAACAGGACTGCTCCCAAGGGCAATAGCAGTTGGATTCTGCTCTTCAGACAATGTTTTACTGCTATTTAAAATGGTTGTAGTGTGACAAAAATTAGTTCTTACTGTACTTTATTGACTTCCCTCTTCCACCATGATTAGTTTCTATTATAAGGCACAACTGACACATAGATTATATCTAACAATGTTGAAAGGCCCATAGATGTCCTCTAGTGATCTCAGAAACTATGTGGTTGATTCCATGTAAACAAGTAATGTAGAATGTAGAATGTCCAAACTTGTGTAAGAATTGTTTAATGGCATCTTCTGGATTTGTAGAACAGTGAGAAAAAGTGAATACTTTAACAACGTTCCTCAGAAAAACATGAGAAAATCTGTTTTCACAAGTCTTTTTGATCCATAGAATTGCACTGATTTTCATGACCTGTCTAGTCTGCTGTAGCTTTGCTGCTCCAGTTTTTATTTTCATGGGAATAATGTCTTTCCCACCAGAGTTTTCTACAGCAGACATCTAGTGCCATCTGTTTGAGATGTTATAAAACACTGGCCATCTGTTCTTTCACCAGCTGTGCAAAAAAGGAAGTGGCTGGGGTCTGCAGACTGTTATGTCCATGTACCTGATTGTACAATGTACCGGTAAAGATATCAAGCAAATCAGCTTCTGTCTTCTCCAAGACTTTATGTTTCAGTTTTCAAGAGAGGTCATGGCCGTCTGGCCTGCTGTGCTCTCCACTTGGAAGAATTTATAAAAGCAAACCTTCCCTTCAGTTCAGTGGGACTGAAGGAGTTATACTAAACATGAATGAGCGTTGTGCACTGCATCGTTTACAGGGATAGGAAAGTTTAATTATCTGTGTAAGAACTTCACTGATGTGACTTGCATCTTTGTCTTTTCACTGAATTGTGTTTATTTTATTGCAGTTACTTCTAGAAGAAGCCATCCATTCAAGTGCTATATGTCAGGAAGTTAGTGATTTTGTGGAATTGATCTGGGCAGAAGCTATTGGCCACCTGGATAGTTTAGTACTTGAATCAGTAAACAACATAAGCCTAAATGATGTAAGTTAATTCTTGTTACTCTGTGAGGATGAATATGTAAATGCTGGTAGAATAATTTTTTCCTAGCAAACACCTATGTTGTGTTTCAGATTGGGATTGATTAATTGCACTTTTGATACTCCTGCACTTCAGAAAATACACATTTTAGAAATGTTTATCTCAAATTTTGCTTTAGAATCATGACACGAAAAACATGCTGTACTCCCTAGGGCAGATGGTTGTCTTTTCCATTTTATAGCAATTTACACAATTCTTATGGGAGGATCCCTTCCATGAGATAAGTCGCGTAAGAAGATTGTCATAGAAGGCAGCATGTAATATCAGGTTACTGTCTCCTGCCAGTATGTTTCAACCATACTTCAGTCAGATGTTGTCTTGTAGTGGAAAAATAGTTTTAATTCTAGTCCCTGTCTGCATTATCAGATCACAGAGGTAACTAACGCACAGCTGTTCTTGGAGGCCTTTGGATATTACAGCTGTTATTAAGAGTAATTGCCTATCCACCCCTTTAAGTCTGTGTCTAATTTAATCCCACTTTTCCACATACTTCAATTCTTTTGCTTTGCTCCCTAGACAGTTAAAAGGATAATGCTTATTTATGTAATTTAAGTCCATATAACTTAAAAAACAGTCAATAAAATGACTTCTTAAGATGAAAGTTGTGTTCATCTCTGTTGTCACTAAAGGCAAAATGTTGGTTTTAAAATGGAAGAGCTTTGCCAGCAGAAGGTCCCCGATTCTGGTATGACTTTGCCCTAATCTTACCACATGAAACTCACTCTTGATGCTCTTCAGTTGATGTATAGTAGAAGAATATTCCTTTCACTTTATGATGTGGAAACAATACACATTTATGTATGTTCTGATGAGTAAGTAGAACATTAATAATATTGTATATGTGTACTCAGAGACAGTAGTGAGCGCACTGCATAAATCAGCAAAGACATAAGGAAATGCCGTTTGTGGTAAATGCTTTTATGAGATGCAATTGTTTGGATATTAAGAATCCTAACATATTGCAGGTAGGTGAAATTTGATAAATATTTGATAAATTATGTTCAGTCATTGGTAACTTTAGCAAGAGCTGAACCATATACCTGAAAGATTCTGTATCTCAATGCATCGATCTGTAAGAGTATGATAAAACTGCTTTCACTAACTCTTCCCACTTAAATAATTAATTTGTGAGAGAAATAGCATTTGTATTGAAAGAAAAATAAATCTGGATTTTTGAAACAGAATAATTAAGAAGTGGATTACTGTTCAGTTATATTAACCTCAATTTTTCTCCCAAGGGCATTTGTGAGACAGAGACCAGTCTTGGATCAATACTGAACTGCAGTAATATATTGCTATGCAGCCTCTGATGTGGACATTTTACTAGCTGATGCCTGTGGTTCATGTAAATTAAAAAGCATTTTGCCTTTTTCATCCTCCTGCCTTGAGAAGACAAAATAATGTAGAGTATTCTTTGAAAAATTCCAAATTGAGAAGGAATATACAGATACAAGCAAATCTGTCCTGTCTGTCTGGGCAAACTGTCTAAAATCAATCATTCCTTTAATTTCGTCTTTAGATTGTGCTTTATAAATAGGAATTCTACTCTGCTTTATGTATTTTGGGATGAACTAGGGCATGTAGACATTTGGTAAGACATTTATTATCCCCTAATTTCTGTTATTTCATCAATGCATTAAAGCTGACAATATGAATCAACAAGATGTTAAGGAACATAATCGTTCAATCTGATTCATATTCCATTTTATTTCAGGGAGGTTATTTTACTGTATCTTAGCTCTGCTTGAAGTACTTTTTAAGTAGCCCAGTATAAGGGCAGAATAATATTCAGTTTTTAAATACTGTTATCATATGCTAGCTGCAAGAAAATATTTTGTGGATATTGCACTAACAAGAGTTAAAGTTTTATTTCAGTGTGGAATTAAATGATTCATTTTCAGTATTTATTGCTTTGCACTCTTTCTGCAATTTTGTGATAGCTTTCAGTTTAATAATCTCTTCTTTTAAAGGTGAGCAAAGCAGAAGGTATTCTACTGCAAGTAAAGAATGCACTCGATGAGGGAGCTGGCAAGGTGGCACTACAAGAAATGATGATGGAATTCTATCAAGTTATACGTCACAAAACTGACATAGACTATAAAGTTTCCAAAAAGCTGTTATCTAGAAAACAGGACCTGTGTCAGGTAACTATTCCAGATTGCTGCCCTGATTGTAAGCCCTGATCCACACTGTGCTACACCAGTTTTGAACATGCTCCCTAAATAAGTTGACAGAATGAACAGGAAGACCAGTTGCTGTCCATATGGTGACGGGAGTTTCCATTGCAGTCATTGTTCTGATGGCATCTTCAGCTGGATCAAATGAGAATCACGGAACTGTTATCACGCAGCTCACCCTAGAAACTACTGTAGCGTATACATAATCAGTTTCTATTGATTACCTTAAACTGTATGCAAAATATATCTAAGCTAATTTAACTGTATGCAAAGACTCTGTACCCTTTTCTGCATACGCAGGAACAGTTTCTAGAGACTATTTAAAATTAGCAATCTGTGTACAGCTTGGTCTGTTTCTCCTTCTGCAGCAAACTGCCTGGGGGAATTCCGTGGGCTGCCTGGATTGTTAGTGCAAGAAATTAGTCAGCACATCTAAACAGATAACATTTCAGTTGGTCTAAGGGTAGCTGACCTACCTAGGGGAATCTCCCAAGGATCTCTCCCATAGCTCCCCCTCAGATCCTGTGTTACTTAGTCAGTTCCTTCATTTTTAGGCTGGCTAGGAGTTCAGTCGATCGGGAGTTCTGTTACACTGCTGCATGTCAGTCCGTTGTCTCATCTTCGCAGAAACTAGCTGGGAAATTCTCACCCTGCTGGGAGCATTGTCGACGAGGTGTGCTGAGTGTGCACACAAATGCAGCCCTGGCACCCAGCAGCAAGGGAAGGCAGATGGGGCTTGGGGTGAGGTGAGCAAGGCCAGGACAGTTACACCACTGCCGTTGGCTCAAATCCCATGGTACCCAAGCGCAGAGCAGGTGACAGTGACTGCTGGTGATAGTAGCCAGGGTCAGTCCAGATTGCCCCTTCATTATGGCTTGTCTGGCAGGTCTCAAGTCCACAGGATCTGGGTCAGAACCAGGGAGGTGGGAGGCTGGATGCAGGCATATAGGCAACATAGCTCAGCTGGAAGACCAAGAACAAGAGCCTAAGCTCAAAGGCAAAAGAGGGGCAGGAATCCGCTGAGTGTTCTCATAGCTTTCTTTCAGGGCTCCACAGCTGCTCTGTCAAAGCTGTCCCTGAACCCGAGCAGCCAGGTCCTCTGGAGAGGCGAGAAGTGTTCAGAGCTCTGACAACTTCATCACTCTCTTAACTACAGAGCAAACTCAAATTCTTCCTTGTGTTGCGATTATAATGTAAATTCCATAGTTTCTGCTAGAGATATATGATAAGGATATCGTATTTGGTAAAAGAAGTCGATCTTCAGTAAGTTGGAAAATATAAAGGGGGAGAGGTAAGGGAAGGAGGCTCCTTACTGTTCTAAAAGAACAAATGTTAATAGTGCCTTTAACCTTGGAAATCTTTTGATAATGAAAACCTTTTGAGATTTCTGATATCAAAAAATTAGTATGTCTTATAAAGCTTTCCCATGGCTTAGTGAAGTGTAGCATTATGGTCTTTTCAAAGTTAGATGTCCTTTCTCCTGATCTGAGAAAATAACATGGGTACCTTGTGCTATTGCCTGAGCTGGATAGTGGCCTTAGGGACAAAAAGGCAGATTCCAACAAGTAAGAATTGCCTAATAAGCAAAATCAAAATGGTTACCAAGCATAAACACTGGTTTGTGGAGCTGTTATGAGCAAGCTCCATCCAAAGCTTGATTTGGAGTTGTACAGAAGCAGTGTAACACTATTTTTCATATACCTTTTTCTTCTGAATTTTTTTCATGGGATTCTACAGCTGTTTGCTCTTGTTCCAAACTGTATCTAACAAGTGGAAATGTTCTTTTGAGTATTCCATTTCATTGTTACTTGTAACAATACTGTAACTTGGTTTGCAAGTTTCCTTAATTAAAATGTAACAAGTATCCATAAATTTCTGTCTGTATTTTCTAGCTAATCAGGGACATGCTCAATATACATGAAACAAATATGTCATGCCCAAACCCATCATCTTTGGCCAAATACCGGGCTCTGAGGTGCAAGATTGAAGCTGTTGACTCAACGAGTTCTGAATTTCTCAATGTTGAACAATGGGTGTTAAAAAACAATTACAAGTGAGTGTTTAATAGTTATGCAATGATTCCAGTAAAATTCATGGTATAGTGCACAAAATACCTCTGAAGAGGACTGAATTACCAGGTTCTGTTACTGTACAGTGTTGATTGTGCTAATGGGATGGCAGAGCTGGCATATTTACCATAAACTATACAGAACAAAATGGAGGTAAATAAAACTGAAAATTATAATATTGTCAATTTTGGTGGGATTTTTTCCTGTTTTTTTAATTGTGAAGAGCTGTCTATTTATACGAGTTATTTTAATAAGATATATGGGGTCTAGACTTGTTTACTGTTTCTCAGTATTTATTTCCAGGCATTTTATACAATAACTGAAAAGTAAACATCAAAGTATAATTTTGGGTTCTGCTGAGTAAAACAAGCAATATTTTTCTGTGTGAATAAACTTGATGGGGATGGGAGAGAATACCTGGTCACCTTTTGATTATGTACAGAACTTCAGAATTTGCCATCCCTTTCTAGTTAGCTTTCAGTTGTGTGAAAAAGACATATTTCTGGGAAGTTGTTCTGCAGGTTTGCCTATAATTCTATTTAACGTTATTGACATTGGCTTCTAACCAGGCACCCGGTCTCTTTGGTTAATAAAATTTTAAAATCTGTAAATATGAAGAAATTAAAGAGAAGGTGGTTCTAGAAATGTAATAATCAATGGCTAGATCATTAATACAGGGAAGAATTAAGTGGGCTTCAATTATACATATATAGTCACTCCAAGTTTGTTTTTACTGAGTAAATATGCTGTTAAGCAGCTAAGGTCTAAACCTACCTAGCAACTACGTGTTACTAAGTGGTTATGCCCAAATAATTGCCACCCAAATTGCTAACAAAAAAACCCAGTTGAATGTTACTTTGAGATTTAGAATACGGCCACCTTTTAACAGTGTATTGACCTTAAATGCACTAAGTCATGTGATCTCAAAGATAATTTCAAATTTCTTGCAGTGACTGTCCAGTGAAAATTTTAAAAGTGTATAGGGTTGGCAGAATAACTGAAACAGCAGAATTTCTGAGCAGTCTTGGAAACATTCGATCCTTATTCCATGCATCATCTGTGCGCAACTTCATGGGAATTCTTTCCAGGTAAAAATTTACATTCCCTTTTCTGTGACATTGACTCGGGCTTAACTATGTCCTTAAATGTATTTTGACTTTTTTTTTTATATTAAGCTCTTTTGCATTATGTTTAACTTAATATTAACTTATGTTAATTAACTTATTAATGTTAAATGTATATCAGCGTCCATACACTTCTACAGACCTCTGGAAGGAAAATTAATCTTTTGTAATGATAAATTTAATTACTCTCCAGCTAGATTAGACTTGGGATGCAGCTATTTGGATATGATGATGAGGAGTGTGGTTTCAATCCAGATGAACGGTGACAAAATGGAGTGTAATGGCTGTGTGGAAAATTTATTCTATTTTAGGAAAGAATTGCATTGATGTTGTCCTCCTTCCGCATCTATACATTATTTCCCCACAACTGCTTTATTTGGCATGTTTTTAGATTATCATCATTTCCTGGAATAACAATATCTAGTTCTATGAATGAATACCATGGATTCACTCAGGCATTGTAATAATGCTGAAATAATATAACGTCTAATAGCCTGACATATTGAAATCCTCATAGTATGTACACAGTGAATACCAGCCACTGGAAATTTAAGGATATTTTAAGAAAATAACACCATCAGAATTCAAATATCTCAAAAGTCAGGTTAGCATTCTGTTTCTCTCATACTGCAGATTTAAAGTTACAGAACTGTTGAACTTATTTAAGTATTGTGTCTTTTTACATTCTTTTTGTATGAAATGTTTTCTGTGGACATCAATCAGTAGTAGATGAAACGTCTCAAACAGTTTAAGGATGGTATCTTTACACTTAATAGGTTTGCAAATCAAACACTGGAAAAGTTTCTAAGTGTCCATTCCCCAGCATTCTACCTTTAAAACTCTTTTTCTTAGATATAAAAATTTCATAGTTTTTTGAAACTGAATACAGCACAGTTGCTAGAAACACAGAACTACTCATCGAATAACCAAAAAATTATTTTGAATGTTTGACAATGAATCTGGAAAATGCATTGGGTTTCTGATTAATCAAGAAAAACAGTCTTTATTGTTTGTGATATCAGTGTCTTGGTGATTAATATGCCTTTGAAATTTATTTTTTTTATGAATAGACTTTTTTTCCTTGAGCGTCTGTGGATGATTTCTGTGAAGTGTATTTTGTTTTGATCCTCTGTGGTTCGTGATTGCGCAATGTGTATTAGCCCACATGCTACATGCAAAAGTATTTTGTACTTCATTCATTGTGTGACCTTCTTTTTCTCTAGAGGGCTGCTAATGCCAAAAGTGGTTGTTGAAGATCATGGCCTGGAAAGAACTGACATCGGGAATCTGGGCAGTGGCATTTACTTCAGTGATTCTGTTAGGTCTGACTAACGACAATATCTCTTTACTTTATCCTTTCTGTGTTCTTTTTACATTTCAAATTAAGTTGATATAATTCTTAATATTTTTAACATAATTTAATTACAAAGTTTATTCCTGTCTATCTGTTCAGAAGTACTTGTGTATCCTTAAACTCCTATGATGTTTACATTTATATAAATTTTAATGAAATGTGTCTGATCTTTCTTTACATATAGTGCCAGTATTAAGTATTCTTCACCTAGTGAAATGGATGGAACCCGGCTCCTGGCAGTTTGTGACGTGGCACTTGGATCCTGCTTAGATTTGTATGAACGAGATTATTCATTAAATAATGCACCAGCAGGTTTTGACAGTGTGCATGGAGTCCGTAAAACAGCAGACATCTCTTCAGACTTTGAGGTACTGATCCTGCAGTATTGGGCACTTGAAAAGGCACCAAATTTTGGATTTATTATACCACTGATAGATAATAAAATTAATTTAACCTGCATTTTAATTCAGACACTAAATAGTTAGACAGTAATGCATAAAATCGGTTTTGCCTGTCTTTCAGCCTGTAAAGTGCATTTAAAAATTCTAAGCCTCTAAAGTGCTATTTGTAAAGAATTCTTGTATGAAAACAATACTTAAAAGAAAGATGTAAATATTACATTTTATTATAACTAAATCTTTGTATAAATATCTTGTCTGTGATATTTAAATTGTTATTTGGAAGCAATATTCTACTTTGTATGGAATAAGAAATCACTACCATGGAACGTTCATTGTTTTTTAAATGAATCCAGCTGATGAAAATCCCTGTCCTTACAGGTTGGTACTCTAAGGCAGGCATGATAGCTGGAGGGGCACACTAACAGATAGCAGTTGCTGTCTAGATATCCACCAGTTTTTTACTTTTTTAGTTCTTTGTTATTTTAAGGAATCATTGCGCTTTATGGACAGAAGGAAATATAAAGTGTGATGAATACAAAGTAAGAAGATAAGAGATGCAAGTGGTAGTGATACAGAGAGATTAGGGGAGTGAAAATAAAAGCTGTCAGATCCTTATAATTTTTCAAAAAATGATGTGTCATTTAGGTTCTCCTCTTAATCAATTTGCATTGTTTTGGATATTATCTACAGCTTTGGTTTTGTTGTAAAATACTTTTCTTTGTTTCTACCAGGATGATGAATTTGTTGTGTATAAAACCTGTCAGGTTAAAATTAGGTATGTCGTTAAGTTTTGCCTTGCTGAAGATCAAATAAAACAATTTCAGCCTGCAGTTGGGGTGGAACTGGAGCAAGATAACCGTGAGCCAGCGTCGCAATGTCATTTACAGCACGAGAGTAAGAAATGTTTTCTGTTTGTATATTGAGTTGCTTCCAGAGTTTCCTAAATGCTTATCAGAACTCTTTAGAGTACGTGTATGAAGATAACATAATAAAAAATAATTTATAGTTTGTTTGCGGATGTTACCCAATTAGTGATTAGCGTGTGGCATCTGTATAGCATCTGTTTTGAACAGATTTCCTATAGGCATAATTACCAACAGCAGTTGCAACTCCTCCTGTGACAGTGCGTTTCAAGAGAAGCACAGGAAGCACTTTTGCATAAATCATCAGATGGTCTTTAAATAATTCAAATGCAAGGTTCTAAAAAAAGACGTGGTAAGACTTTAAAGAACTATCATGAATTCAGGATCCCTTAGACAGAGCCTGCAGCTCAGCAGCACAACTCCAGTATTCATAACAGAAGCTGAAGTGTTACTTTTGTGCTGTGAATTGCATAAATAAACATGGGCCATTGATGTAGGATTAGTTTCGGAATGTGTATTTCAAAAAATATCTTTTTCATCTTTTGTAAACTCTTTGTTTAGGCTATGAATTACCAAATGCAAATCGTTCAAACTCTGTAAAAGCTGGTCTTCAAGACAAATTGGGAAATCCTGTCCCTCTGGAAGGTATTTATATCAAAGCGAGGATACTAGACTTTGTAGCACAGGTAGAGTATGCTATTTGTTGTCCTTTTCTGTAACTCGGCCTTGAAAAATTAATCCGTTTGTTAAATAGTGTTTTAGTCAAAATGCTATTTAGTGTTTAGTTAATTAAAAGAAAAAAAAAAGGCAAAAAGGCAATTCAGTTTCTAAATGAAGGGAAGTCCTGAAACTAAGTGGAAACAGTTTTTATTCTTAGGGATATATAGTCAAACAAATGCCAAAAGCTCTATGGACAGTGAAAGGCTTGGCTTTATTTTTAAGTCTGTGTTCTGCCTACGCGTCATCAAGTCACTATTGCAGAGAAACTTTCTGCAGAACTGTATGCGTTCTTTTCCCTTTAAAAGACTTTCTTGGCAATCTGTTTGCCAGCTGAATTATAAACCAGTGAGAAATACCTAGGATGACTAAATGTTTATGAAAGTGTATTTGTGTTTTGGTTTTGGCTTTGGTTAAACAACCTAAATTACCTGTCACAAGTAAAATATCAATCAATACAAAAGAATTTGCTATTCTAACCTGAAAATTAGCTAATAAAAGTTAGCTAAGCAGGCTCAAATAAGGGCCCACTTTGTTTTTTAGTACATATGCCCTAAGAACACATTCTGTCAAATCACAGAAATCGAAGTTCCAGTTGTGGCATGCCTATTGATGTTTTGTAGTGTAAAGCAGTTATGCTGTTGTACTTAAAGGATTGGTGTTTTAATTGCATTTTAACATTGGAGTTACACAAAAAATATTCATTTCAGGTAGTAATGTTTCAGACCTACACCAATCAAAACAGTAAACCAATTGAAGCTAAATATGTCTTTCCTTTGGATGACAAAGCTGCTGTTTGTGGATTTGAAGCTTTTATCAATGGAAAACACATAATTGGACAGGTAAAATGTTACTGTACTTTGCCTTTGATATAGTTCCTTCAATCTGAAGATCCTTTGTTGTTACCACTTGACTGGATTTCAAGGTAGTCATGTCATTTAAGAGAATATTGGTTAAGTTTTCTGTCTATAGAGATGAAATTACTTACTTTGGAACAATTTTTCATAGGTTAAAGAAAAGAAACAAGCACATAGGGAGTATCAGAAAGCTATCAAGCAGGGTGATGGAGCTTATCTAATGGACCAAGATGCACCGGTATGTTGAATATCCTGGTTTAGTACCTATTGAAAATTGTGCAGTTTTGTCCAATTATAGATTTGTTGCTGAACCATGTCTTTTTGGGGAAGCTTATTTTTACTATTTGAACCTTATTTGGACCATACATTTCATCATTTCTAAAAACAACTGTTGTTTCTTTAAATAGGTGCTATGCTTACATAAACCAGCTTTGTCTCTTTCAGGTGGTTTCCTCTTTTTTTTGTAAAAGTTTGATTTAATTAGTTACTATTGATCAGTTTTGCTAGAAATTAAGGAATTACTGAAAGTTTGACATGTCATATCATAGTCCCATTTTTCCTTACACTTCACCAAAACCAAATAGTAGTTTCTGTGTTGGCATTTGATTTCAGTTTCAATGAAAATATTTTTTTGGAGAACATAGGCTTTAAAGATGCCATTAAAGCTAGTTTGTGGGTTTTGTTGTTGTTTCGGTTTTTTAGGATATTTTTGTAATAAGTGTCGGAAACTTACCTCCAAATTCTACAGTTGTGATCAAAATCACCTATATCACTGAACTGAGTTTTCAGCATGGTTGTATCACCTTTCATCTGCCTGCTTCTGTGTCACCATTGCAACAGGACAAAGCATTAAATGAAAACACACAGGTTTGTTAAAATACAATCTTAAAACAGCATCTTCTTGTTTTAAAGCAAAAGTTCTGTGGCTAGAGGATTGTAATTACACGAGAGGCTTCAGGAAGTTTATGTTTGTTTTATTTCCTTTTAATTTCTTCTCTTTTTTTTTTAGAAGGTAATTCTTTATAACTGTTTTTGTTGTAAAGCAAAGTGAACACAAACATAGGAATGCTGTCATTGGTAGAACGCCTCTAACGGTCTCTGTATTTTCTCCTACAGGATTTAAAAAGTTGACTTGAGTTGGTACATGTTAGATCTCGTATTTTGAGTTACCTGCTGTTTCTGTGTTGCTGTTCCTCCTTTGGCTTGCAAAGACGTTGTATTTTCTCCATCATGAAACAGCATCTGAGCGTCTACTGAACACTCTGCTATTATCCTTCTCTGCTTCAGGGACAAGGTTGCCCATCTGTTTCTTTGGATGCCCTTGATGGCTCCTAAATTCCACAGGTGGGATGGGAGGTCATCTCTGTGTTTAAATGCTAGCGAAGAGCCAGAGATGGTCCTTGTGGCCCTAGTCCCTCTGAGATCATACAGCTGTATCGTATGTCTGACTGTTCAACCGTCATGCCTTCTGCTTCAGACCGGTGTTATACAGAGGTCTAAAGTTCACTCTGTCTTTGGGAGAGAAACATGCACACGATCTTCTGAATTTTAGCTGCTACGATGCTCAGATTACAAAGCTATATGATTAGATGAAGTAAAGAGCATTCCATGCAATCCTAACAGTGATATAAGAGAAGGGAGCTCCAGGGTGATACAAGTGTCAGGAATGACATACAAATATTTCATAGCTGGTGCAGGTAAAATATTTCTTTTTCTTTGTAGGATACAATAAAAAAGGTTTGTGTTAAACAAGTAAAACCACAGAAAAAGTAAGTTCCTTTCATTAATATTGTTATCTGCTTTATTTTATCAGTAACTTCAATGATTAAGTTAAAACATTTAAATGTCTGTTTTTCTATTTATATGGAATATTTGATGGTAAGTTGCATTATCAATAAACTAGTTTAATTTCACCTTTCACTCTAATCTCTTATTGTTAGATGGGTAAGATCATAGGGGAATACCTTTTAATTATTGCACTCTTTTTCTTCACTAAATACTTCCTTTTGTTTCAGAAACATTTCTGTTATTAAGAATTATGTATAAATTCCTAAGTCACAAAACTTAATGAGACCATGATCTTCATTTTTTTCAGTATCACTGCACTTAATATTTTAGCCTTCTTTTTATTTGCATTTTAAATAAAAAAAAATTACAATTACCTGAAACGGTGATGTTGCTGGTAAAGTAGGACTTCCTGGAAACCAAGTGTTATAATTTTATTGCCAGTAACATTTCTGCATATGGCCATTCTCAATCTGAATGACAGGCAATGCAGGTCAAAACTTAATGCTTTTCATATTTCCATATTAAAAACCATGAAAAGTGCTTTTTGTGAGCATGTCCTAGTTTCTTCTCTGTTCTGTCAGCAAAGCAGGCACAAACCCACATCTGTTATAATTTTCTAAAGTTATATTTAATCTTGAAATAGTGTTTCCTATTATTAACTTGCTTTTATACAGTACAATTACTACTGGTTAGTACAAATATGTCTTGATCAGCTAAAGATTTGATGCTATTTGTGCTATATGTCACAAATAAATAAACAAGTTCATACACTACACATCCAGTTGTAGAAAAGGTATTTAAAATGATAATGCAATTTAATTTTTAATGTTAAGGGGAAATTCAACTAGAAAATATGAATAAATTTGGGAAACAAGAATAGTTATATTATGAGGATGGAGATCAGGTATCTATCTCACTCTTTCCAGCTTCAGGTTCTAGAGGGAGCAGCACAAAGACATCCAAGTTAGATGAAAAGTTACGAGTATCACATCAATAACATAACAGGTTTTTCTGGCTGCAAGCTGGTTCTCTCTGCAGATACTTTGGGGCTGGGCATATGTACTGCATGTTTATCCAGAAGCACCTTAAGGATAATGGAGATACGGCTGTAAATAGAAAATAATTGCTCATATGTTGTGCAGAGGATACACAGATTTGTGGTACATTAAGAATACTTGAGGTTAGGACTCAGAATACTCAAGAATATTAAAATGTGCCCCAAAATGCTGTAAAACAGAAAAATGCAAGGCTATACTAGATGAAATGATTGCAGCCCTACGCATCTACATCTTGGGAGATTCTATCCTGGAATACCCTGAGTACCAGTAACCCAGGGTTTATTACTCACCCACTAAGTCATTAACTTGGAATAAACAACCATTGTGATAATTGTGGCAGAAATGGCTAATACAGCCCCAAAATCTACAAAACATGAAGTATCGAAGAGAGATTATTTTACTTTGTCAGGCAAGACTGACTGAAATTGGCAAAATGCAAATCTGAAGACCTTAAAAAAATAAAAAGCAAACCAAAGCATAAAAAACAAAGGACAAAACCCAACAACAACAAAAACAGTGACAAAAGACCCAGCCTCAAGGTCACGCACATTGATGTCTGTCTGCAAACTGGGAGGTGATTCCATAACATTGTATGATATCTTGTGTCTTTTATGTATATTGTCTTGTATGATCGCACCTATCAAGCTGCTTTTTAATGCCATTACAAAAATAAATTAAGCAAAGACTGGAAGTTACATCTGAATAAGAAGAAGAGACATCGGTTTTAGCAGCGAGGTTTGGAACAGTTAGGGAAACAGGAAAAATAATGAACTTACCTGGTCTGAAATCCAGTTTGGCTGTCTGTTATGAAGTTTTGCTTTAGAAAATAAAACATTAGGTTAAATGAAGAGATAATTGGCTAAAGTGTTATGTAGTATGTTATAGAGGAGATCATGTCAAATGGCCTCTTGATCCTTTCTGACCTTTTAAACTATGAATAACCTTGGTGAATCAGCATGGTTATTCTCTGGGTATCCTAGGGACAGAAACTTGTCTGACTAGTTCAGTATTCTCCACTTTTATCCAAAGAGTTAAAAAGATCAGGAAATGTGGCTCCTTCTTTTGGAGATGTCATGGTATGCAGAATAAACATCATCTTCCCTGGGGTGCCATTCAGGTTTGTTTTTTCTTTTCTCTTTATTTAGTGGATTTTCCCTGGATATGTCTATAGAGATGCCATCTAGTATTGAACGCATACATAGTTGGACACATGAACTTAAAATAAAGGTAAATTAATTTCACTGTAACTATGTCTCTGCATTGGCAGTTAAAAGTTCCATTTAAAATGTAAAATGCATTTTATTATCTGGCTTTGTGCACTGTTCATTCTGCACAGCTTGATCCTCTGTTTCTCTCCGATGAAAATTTCTGTTGTGCTTGAAACCTTTCTGTTTTGGTTGTCTTCTTATTGAAAAATACATTCAGAAAAGAGAATGATGTTTTAAAGATAATATGTAAAGAGAAACTATACCTTGTAAAATTTCTATAACCTTTTCGGCAAAAAGCCTTGGGACTGACCCTGTTAAATCTGCTGATGCCATTCCCAGTTCCCACAAAGCAAATAATGTTCATGGCATTGTTATTAAATAAATATTTAAGTGCCTGTTCTTCTCCCCTTCTAGAAAACGGACTGCAAGGCTGTAATTAAGACTGTGGAGAACAGCTCCTTGGATGTCAGTGGCTTTGTTCTAGATATCTGGATTTCTGAGGTCTACCTACCTCGAATGTGGGTAGAGAAACATCCCAATAAAATGAGTGAGGTACTGAATAGCTTGTACTGTTCATGAGATAATACTGAATATGCTTAAACGTAATAAACAGGATCAGTTTAATTTTGACAGGTAAAAGATGAAGAAAAATGTCACACTGTGGACAGTGGTCAATTTGATCTGTTTTATTAAGCTGAGTATTCTCCAGAAATTAGTTTTCTTTTCAGCTGCATAGAATCTTGTTGCTTTTGTTTTATCCTTTGCCTTGTAAGACAGTAGCTGTTTCAACACAGTGTCCAATCATTTCTCTTAAAACACTTTGTGCTGCTGTTTGTATTTCATAAAAATGTGACTACAGTTTTTCATACAGGCTTTGCGTTTGTAGCAGTGGTACTGAACAAATAAGGCATGGCTGAGGCTGGAACTAAGTAGCTTCAGAGTCATGCAATCACTATACCGATTAAAAATAAGTAAAATTTTAAACCATTGAATTTGTAGGGCTGTATTTGCTTCTTACACACATACTTACAGAATCTGTTGGTGTTTTATTTTAAGAGCTCGTTGTCTCCCCTGGAAAACATTAATAAAAGATTAGGAAGGAAAGGAAGGATCAGTTCAATCCCTTTTACCTTCACCCACAGTAACTCCTTGTCTGAGAAGTACATTTGAAACTTAAAATCTGTGATTCCAGGTTGTTAGAAGCTGTTTCATTCTCCCGCAGTTTTTGTGAAGTCCGTGACACTTTTAGTTATATTCAGACCCTTTTTATTTTTTGTTTCCTTAAATAAGGTAAAATGCTGCAGAAGTGAAATGTAAAGTATTGGTGTTACCAGCCTGTCAATCCAATGTTGAAATTGATTAAAAGTAGTAATATGACAGATAAGGTTGTTTTCTTTCTGGCAATGGTGTCTTTAATTTTCCTTCCTTTCAATGGGAGTTGCTTTGCTTAAATGTATTAGTTAAGGGATTTCTTTCTGATGACTGCAATAATACTGCTATTCCCCTGTAAAGAAGGAAGATAGAGACTCCTATTTGTATTTCCAAACTGTTTCCTTCTCTATTGGACACACTTTCACTTCTTC
>VXBO01012034.1:972-15735 GCA_013400135.1 Rhinoptilus africanus | reverse complement strand
AAGTTCCTGCCCGGCGCAGTAGGTGATTCAGAATTAGCAAAGAAAAGATTGTTTAGGATAATGAATACGAAAGGTGGCTTATGTGACTCAGTCACAAATCTTTTGATTACAATAGGCTTTTACTTTATTTATCTTAACATAAAAAATCTGTAGTGGTGTCCTCAAGATATTTACAGTCCAAATTAGATACCATTTTAACAGGAATCTTTTGTATTTTGGATGCACTCTTAGACCAAGGTTTCAGAAAACATTTCGGCATGAAGGCTTTGTGATAAAGTTTCTAGTACAGAAACTACTCACATTCTACAAGTTAATAAGCTAATAAATGCACAGCCAGGTCAAGTTCAAGTATCCTGAATTTACCAGTGAAAGGACTTTGTAGTTATACAGGCTGGCCTTTGAAGTTCTGCATTCTAAAACCTTAGGTAAAATAACTACATAAAAAAATGTGCGTGTTTCAAATTTATGTTTCAATGTCCATTTAATGGACTGCATCTAGACCAAGGGCAATTTGTAGTCCATGACATGTCTTGGTCTCCAAGTTTTCTGGATTAAGCAGTTGAACAGGTCACTTCCAGTTTACTACTTGGATTTCCTTCCCTCAAATGGGGAGCAATGGCCTTGCTTCCTATCCCAGTGTGGTGCACAGCATGTGCCTGAACTATGTATGTCCTCTAATATAGATATCATCTGACATAGGACATGCTTCAGTGGATTACACACTTAAAATTCAACACAGGGTGTATTTCTTTCTTCAAGAAAGATGAAAGTTGCTGATTTACTGCCCTGAGCTCTTCTCCCTCATTTCCATTTTACTGGAAAGGTAGTGACGCCAGAGTTTCTATGAATGAGTCTTACTTTTCAAGACAGAGTTTAACCTAAAAAAATTAAGTATGTTTTACAGATTTATTGGGATGATTTCAAACTCCTAATAATATTGTGTCAACTGGCCTTAAATTACACTCTTAGTAATGTGAAGTTTTGCAGGATGTAACAAATCACGCTTTTAAGCTTTTTTGTTCGTATACTCGCATATAGGAGGATCATTGTTCATATAAAGGGGACTAAGATTTTTTTTCTATATTAAAATAAATCAGAGTATTAACAAGGTTCAAAGAGATTGTTTTTCAGATTTTTAATTGTATATATATGTGTGTGTTTGTATTCAGAATATGATCTATCACAAAAAGGGCCATTATTTTGCTTGGTAGTGCTATTATTGCTCTGCCATTTTTTATCTTTCCAAAGGTATCAATTTTTGTTCCATTTCTAGGCCTTTAACAGTCCACTATTCTTAACTAAATATTCTGATGTCTCTTGTTAACTGCATAAGGAAAGTGACATTGCCTTTAACTACTGATTAGTTTCCTGATATTTTTTAAAAGCTAAAGATGGTAAGTACATTTGATGTATGTTTACTTTGTGGTCCAGTTTCACTACTATAAAAAATACATACATACTTAAGTCATTATTTAAGTGCTGTTACAGCTATATGCTATCTGCTGTTTTGCCTCCTGCATCTGATTCTTTCAATTCACTGAAAGAAGATGAATATACCACTGAATAACAATGCAAGTCACTTTTTGTAGAGTTAAAAGTCTGTAATTTCCCTCCTTTGCCAAAGGTATACATTATGACTTTAATGATGCATGAAGATGAATCCCAGTTTTAAATGCACAAGCATTCATAATATTTTAGGGAACAAATAATTAGTATTTTGGAAATGCATGTGCATCTCACACAAGAAATCTGGTTCTCCTCCTCCTTCCTGTTTTGAAGTCAATAGCCTGTGTTACATCAGCCATCTGCAGTTCCATAGACAGGTGCTGGGTCAGCATCACAGCTCCAAGTTTGGAGTTCAGAGAGAGATGAAAAAATTGTTAAGCAACTAAGAAGAATTTCCAGCATCATTAAAAAAAAACCACTCCGGTATTCATTTCTAAAAATACAAATATTTTAATTTGTTTTTTATACCTTTCTCTGGACATGGCTTGTCCAGAGATGAGAGCATATGGGCTTACTTGCAACTTTAAGCAGTGTAGAATGAGTAGAATAACAAGAAATACATAAAGCTAACCATGAAGTGCGGGAAAGAAATCCAGTTAGTTCGTTAACGACATGGCATGCCTTGGAGATAACAGACTATTTGAAGTACTGATTGCCTTAGAAACATGATGCTGCTTTGTAATAGCTGCACATGCTAACCAAAATGCTGAGGTGGTGTGATGTGCTAAATAAGTACGGAGCACGAGATCAGGCCAGTGAACTCTCCAAACCTTACACATTGTCGCATCTGCTCAAATTTCAATTATCTTTTTTTCTCCTTTCTATTGCTTGGGTGGGCTGAACCATTCCTACAAAATTCTCCCCTCTCTGCATATGCTCCTCCCTTTAGTTCTGGCCTGTTAATGTGATTTTAGGCAAAGAGAGTTAGAATAATACCATCCTCTACACAAAAAATTATACACTTAACCAGTGCATCTTGGCAGAAATAAATTTTATTTCTGGACCTGTCATCACACAAGCACGCGGTTCAGTGAAGTACACAACTCCGAAATGCATCAAAAAGCACTGTCATAAAGTCCATCAATACCAGGTGTCATGGGTGCAGTGATGCACTTCACTCGTAAGGGAGAAGTAGAAATATATTGATATAAAACAATGATTTAACAAATCTTGATAGTAAACGTGGCAGTGATTTAACAAGATTTGATGTCAAGGTACACTTGGTTGCTTACTGCATGCAGGACAAGGTCAGATAAAACTGTCAGGAGTACTCTCTGGTTGAGCTGAAATTCAAAGAGGACCCCGTTGCTTTCTGAACCCCTCAAAGAGGAGTCTAGGTGCAGCTCGATCCAAACCTAATCCCGGACTTGGTCAACAGTTTATGTCTGAAGGATTATATATGCAAAATATATGTGGGCAATATATAAGGGATTATATATGCAATATATATANGTGCCAGTATTGTGGTTAGGTGGGCACATTGCTCCATTAGCCCTTGGCTATTTTGTTGTTTTCTGTCTCCTTGAAAACACTTTTGAGACAGATGAAGCCATCACGACTATAGGCACCCATTATGACCCCTATGGGTGGTTATCGCTTGGGCAGGATTATGGGAGATAAAGATCTGGCTGGTGGCAATGGGGACCACACCATCACACCAGGCAAATAATATTTTTCATCCAACATCCTCTTCTGAAAGTATAGCTATTGGGTGAAATTATGGTAGTAATTATGAAAAAAATATATTTTTCCCTTTTTACACACATAGTGTTTTCAGAATCAGTAAGGCTGATAAGACTTCACTGGTGAAGTTTTCATATGTAAAATTTATCTTAATTGATATTATTTATGTATGTAACAATGAAAACTTTTAGTGTTACTGCCTAGTGATCTTGAGACCAACTTTTCTTTGGTCTTAATATGACATCTGTGCTTTTGCAAGACTCTAAATAATAATGTTTTTAGTACTATAACAATAACAGCTTTGATAATATTATTTTTTTAGTAGCACTAGCTCAAATATGGATGATACCAATAATCGAGTTATTTGAACACAGATGAACAACACTGAGGAAAGTACAAATTTCTTCAAAATATCCAGATTTAGATGAAATGGAGAACCTATTTTTTTCTTAGACTAAAGCCAAAAAGTCTTACTTAAAGAAGACCATTAAATTTGTGTATGCACATAATTAAATCATAGATGGCATTTCAGGTTAGCAATAAGAAAGGCTAGCCAAAGCACGGATACCTTCTCAGTGAAAATGCTTACTAGACGACACTGTCAGCCAAAAAAGAAATTATCTTCTTTAATTGGGTTCCAAATGTCTCCTGACCTCAAAACGTGACCTGATTATATAAACTTTTTTTTCAATAAAGTAACTCTGATCTTTCTACTGCTGTTGTATAAGCATAAGCACGATATGTGTATTTCAAAATTTAAGGCATAAAGTTAGTATATTGCTATTATTTTTTCATTCTCTCCTCTGCCCTATCTAATACATTTGCATTGTTTGGTTTCCATTTATATGCTGATATTTCAGAAGACTACCCATCCGTTCTGGGAATATATATCTCTAGTCTTATACAAACTTTGATCTCCTTCTACCTACAACCAGCATCACTTTCGTATTCTGAATACAAACTCCAAATTAAAATATCCTTTTAAAAAGAGAATATGAAGGCATTTTGCTAACGATCATGTGTTTGATATTTAGGGAACAGAGGTAAATAAAAGACTCATCTTCCTTCTTGCCTTCACTTGCATGCTCAGGTTATTTCTGGCTTATTCCTTTTGTTTGTGCCTTGGTGCTTAGCAGAATGGGTGTTTGTGCTTCGCTGTTGAA
Source organism: Rhinoptilus africanus (assembly GCA_013400135.1). Lineage (NCBI taxonomy): Eukaryota > Metazoa > Chordata > Aves > Charadriiformes > Glareolidae > Rhinoptilus > Rhinoptilus africanus. The sequence goes on along the minus strand of VXBO01012034.1, from coordinate 11,383 downwards.
ACTGGCTTTTCTCTTTTAAGATTCTTGTGGCAGAAGCAGGTTGAGGTTGAGAAAAAGTCTCTGGTGCTGAGCAGTAAGTGTTAAAAATGATGAATCCAATCTGTCTGTTTTGACTTGCAGGTCAAAAGGTACCTTCTTAACTCATTTCAGTGGGCAAACATGAAGGGAAACTCTTGTGAAGAAGGGTTGTGAATGCAGGTGTTGAGGCACACCAGCACATGTTAGGACATGGCCTGGGGTTTAGCTAACTAAACTCACCATGAGAAGCTGCTGGAAGTGGCATGAGAAATTGCTGGACATAGCAGATAACAGAGTGAGAAGCTGACAAGTGTTATGGGTTGCACTGTGAGAAATGGCCAGATTTCACAGATGGTTAAGGTGAGAGACAGCCAAATCTCACAAATAATTGAGGGATCAATTGGGGATCTTTTGAGAAGTGAAATCTTGCAAAGCCAGCAGACCCTTAGCAACCATAATCTGTGAGATACCAAATTCAGGTACAGATGTAGAAGAGTGAGTCCAGTGGGGAAAACGTAATTAGGGGTGGGCTGCTTATCAGGGATGAAATAAAGGTGGAGAAAGGGAGGGGTCAAGGTGGATGGGGAAAACAAGCATGAGAAATGGAGAGGAGCTGGAACAAGAGAGGCTAATTGAGTGCAAGTAAGCTGCTGGCTGATGTACTTCTCTGGTCAAGTTCTTTCATTTTATTAAATTTTATTCCTAACTAGTTACTGGAGGAGTGCACTCCATTCTGGGTATGGGTGTGTGAGCCACTAGTAACCTTCAAGCAGGACAAGTCAGTAAATAGTATGAGAGATCTGAGTGCCAGCCACTGGAGAGAGAAACTGTGGATCTGAGGAGCCCATAGGCCTAGGAGCTGGCTACTGATGGCAACCATATGGTGTATGCGAGGATGTGGAGGTGAACCACTAACAGACTTCAGGCTGGATTAGCATGCAGTAGAGACACCAGCACCTGGAAAGACTCAAGGTCTGAAGATCTGACCCAATAACTGGGTGAGGAGCCTGGAGTCTGGAGAAAGATATTAGATAGACTTGGAGCTTGTGATAATATACAAGGAATCTATGGATGTGGGTGTGCCTGTAAGTCCAGGGAGTGAGGGTATGTGTACAGACGCTCTAGTGAGCTTACACCCTAGTCTGTATGTGTTCACACTTGTGTGTGTGTGTGTACAAGCAATGTGTACTCCACCTCATTGCTAGCTGGATTTGGGCACCAGAAACCTCTGCATCCATGTGCCTTGGATGGCAGATACCCTGTGGTCTGAGAGGGACTAAAGGCATCTCGACAGGGCCCAGGAAAGAGAATTCCCGAGTCCCAAAGTCTACCAGGTCTGGCTGCCTTTTGCAATAAGTTTAATGTGGGTTAACATGTTAACTGGGATGAACAGAAAGTTTACCTCTAGTCTTTGCTTCACCCTTAAAAGGGCCTTCAGCAGAAGTCTGTGCAAGATGAGGACATTGCTTTTTCATGAGAAACACAATGCAAATTTGACTTTTACCATCTTGTGTGAGGCCTCTAAAACTAGAGGAATTTAACTAGGAACAAATAAACCAAAATATTTCCATCGTATTATTTTATATATACACACCTGAAAGCCAAATCAGTACTGGAAAAGCGGCTTGTTTATGTAATTTAATATACAAATAGGCCTATTTCTAAACCTCACTATAATTTACCATTTTGCTATTTGCTTCTACTGCAATCCAGAAATTTAGTGTCTGAAGTCTTCTAGGAGGCTGCAAAGTCCAAGAGCTACATACAGGAAAATGTTCATACATTTTTTTCTTATACATTAAGTATTTTGACTAATACGTTTGAAGTAACATGACAAAAAATTGGTATGTACTTACTGTTCCTGGAAGGACAATTATTTTTGTTTAATTTCACTGGAAAATTAATCAACTCTTGTTTAGTTCCCCTGTTCTATGTAGACTAGTTACAAGCACATAGATGAACTTACCTTCTTCTATCCTGCACCATTACCAGCTGTATTAAGCAATTTGCAGATAAATCATTAATCATTTCCTTTTATGTTTAGTGTAATAATATTAATCATGAGTGAACAAATTGAGTAATCATATGTCTGTAATATGCAATTCCCACAGGAGCTCTGTTGTAATTTACTAATTATGACCATGACACAATATTATAGACTAAATCTAAAATTACAATTTTCTACTTCAATAGTGCTTTAATTCCCAAGCTGCTGCAGAAATACCTGACCATGAACATGCCTTCTACTTCAACATAATCTGCAAGATTGATGGTGCCAGGTGGGAAGAAGGCAAATAGGTTGCAGAAGTGAAGGAAACACTAGTAACTTTGGTGTGGATCACTTCCTGAAGAATTAATTAAATTATTAACTTTTTCTGATGGTTATCAATTTACCAGGAAAACCTCCCATGTTCTAGTTCTTGCTTATCATATGATATACAATAATTATAGAGCAGAAAAAAACCCAAAGCAGAATAAAGCAAATAAGCCATTGCAATCTATACCACTCTGATCACCTGGATTCCTGAAAGTTTTACGTCTACTTTTTATCTCTTACTCATCTATAAGGGCATGATCATAAATATCAACACTGTGAGGAAGGGTAACCAAATTGAGCAGCCAGTGCTGTAAACTAAGTACACTGGGTTGGGTACTTAGGTCTATACTAAGCAAAATTGTGATTCCATCTTATCATCAAAGCAAAGATGATTTTTTTTGGTCATATTTTATTGTTGTTAGTTTATGCTAAACCTTGTCCTGCAACAGGGGTCCAGAGAGCCTTATATAACACATAAGTTAATTATTATATCATCCCATGATCATAAAGGGCATATTCTTTATGCCTTTGTCATTGGAATGACTTGGATATGTTTCAGGGAGGATTTTTAATTGAACAAAGCCACAGACCTTCATGTGTAAATGCACTTAGGTAGCTTGAACAACAAGCTTTACTGAGCATTTGTTCTAAACATTTTTCTGCAGTCACCTGTTTGAACAAAGGCTCTGCTATCTATGAAGATTATCTATGTGTTATTTTAGTTATGTTACTGAGGAAACATTGTTAATAACATATATTTTGAAGTGCTCTTTATCCAGTCTTTAAATCCTTTGGCCCTTTTTTAAACACTTACGCCATCATAGGAGGAACAAAAGTAAATTTTTTTTCTTCAGAGCAAGCATAGCTCATGAACATTTTTATTAAGCATTATTTGGTACATGATTGTTCGCTCGTAATCCATAAAATCACATGACACTTTTTCCAACCAAGTATTGAACCAAATTCCTGTATCTCTCAATTGCTAGAGCATGTTTTGGAAGGCTTTGGATTTGAAATTTTTCTGTGTTATTTTGAGTTGTCAATGCATAAGAGTTTCATATTGTCTTTCCTATGGGATGGACACTATGCTTCATTATCCAAGAAGGAAAGGATTCTTTGGCTTTTTGGTTTTGTTTTTTAATCAGCTGCTATTTACTATAAAAGATGTAACTTTTAGTTTAAAAAACTTCCTAAAGATACAGTAGAAATAGAAGACTTTATTAAACAGACTCTTAGAATTAATATTTTGCTCACTTATATGATATTCCAGCTTCTTCCAAATCCTAGTAGAAAAGATATTTTGTTTTATCTTTGAACTCACTCTACTTTTCTTCAGTCAGTGTTTTATTCCAGAAATTTTTACTACAAAATAATATTTTATCTTTTCTTCATTTTTTATTAATTAAGAGATACGTTGTCCAATATAGTAGTTTCAGTTATAAAGTAATTAATATAATAGCATTTCAAAGAACTGCATTGGGGAAAATATGTAATCTTTCAAGAGAGAAACTTGTATGTAAAAAGCACATTTTAGGGTTAAATTTAATCTGAACATCTGACTTAATTATGGGCCACTGTGCAATTGTGGCATGTTCTGGGTCACTGGCTGGGAAAACATATTTAGACAAGACACATCTATTCACTGCATTACCCTGCAGTATTAGCTTTGTCACTGAGATCAGCAACACCTCTGTCAATCAGTATGTTAATATCTGACCATTGGCTCTCTGATAGCTTTGTTTTATTTTTAAATTAAGATTAAAATTCAACATGTAATATACAGCTTTGGCTATCCATGGGAGATTAGTATAAACTGACTCCACCATTTTCAGTGATGCTCGGGCCCCTTGAAAATGCTGGGTTTTTTAGGTTTGGTTTTTTTTTTTGTGGTAGCAATTAACTTTTTTTTTCCCCTAGAAGGAGCCTTTGTAGCTGCTGACATTTCATTTTCATAAAAATAATTTTTTGAAGCTTGTGAATTTATGAAACAAAGAGTAATGATGACTAGACATCATAGTAACATGGAAGCAGGAGTTTTGTGAGAGCTGCCTGCTGTGTGCACTTTTGTGTTCAGCCTAGCAGAGTTCAGAGGGCTCAAACAGAATAAAACTACGGATTTAAGGGCAGAAAACAGGGCAGCAGTCAAAACCCATTGAATCTAGTGCATAAAGGACGCAGTGCACTGACAGCAATCTGTCAGCTGCAGTCCTAGCTGGAGGCTTGATAAATGCTACCAGTAGACCTGTGTGGAGTTAGACGGTGGAAATTTGACTGCAAACAGGAAGAGTGAATTCACTCAAGAGACTGACTTGGTTTGGTGGCACTTCCTTAAGCCTAAAGGTCTTCTGGGCCCCTAGAGCTGTGTGAGGGACTCGATTGCTCATCCTCAGCAGATACAACAGACAGTCTGTGCAAGCTGAAGAGCTGCCCTGGTCTCTGAGGGTTAGTCTCATTACAAAATACCCTCTTGCAATCTAGTTGCCTGGTGTTTAATCTACAGAATAGACAGGAGCTGACAGTCTTTCAGAAAGGCAAATTAAAAACTGTTCTTTCTATTATCAAATTATTCTTTGGGGTTTGTGTATGATTTTCCTAAGGCTAAGGATTATTTCTTCACATTCCTTTGAAAATGATTAGCAGTGTATTACAGAGGTAGTCTATTTAGACGTATATTTAATAATTTCCAATTACTCACTTAGAGATTGAAGGTAAAACAAAACAGGGAAAGGAAGAAAGATTTAATATCTACTTAATAGCATGCCAAATCCTTAATAAAATAAAATTTTCAAAACACATTCAATAGTAAAGAAGGAGATATACTGATTAAATATGAATTTAATAAGATTATATTATAAATGGCAAATTATTATGATTCAGAATTATTCTCCTTGGGAAAAATACACCATAAGGGCACCACCAGCTCTGCTTGTCCCTACCCAGCCCCGCTGGGGCTCCCCACACCCTGCCCATGGTCCAGGACTCAACATCAGCCCCCCAGGACCCCACCCATGGGCCCATACCCTGGTCTACAGGGAAGTGCCTGATGCCTGGGGCTATGGCTGCCTTGGTGATCCCGGCTGCCCTGCTCCTGACTGGGGGTGGGATGGCCCCTGGGTGCCAGGCCCTGCCCTGATGTCCCCCACATGGGGATCTTCTGATGGTCCTGGACCCAGGGGCCCCTGCCTTCACATCACCCTGAGACACCATTGGTGTGCCGAGACATCTAGGAAGACATAGCACAGGATCTCTGGGGAATTCATACTTCCACTCACTGCTTGTATTTTAAGTGTGATGCTTGGGTGGAGAAACACATCATCCAAAGGTTTTCTGATAACCAGACTAAAAAGAATGAACAAACAATGACTGGAAAAAGTTTTGCTACCTCAGCCGTTACTGTAGAGAACTCATACCTTATCTTCTTCCCCTTGGACTGCCTTTGGTGTCCCACTGCTGCTGAGCACCTGTCTCCGCCTGGTACATGGCAGTGAGAGAGCAGCAGCCCAGGTTCTCGCTAGGAAGGATTCTGAGGGTGTTGATGGTGGTGCTTCTCACTTTACATTCACCTGGGGAGGTTTTGTTGCATTTTCTGTGAAAGTTTGCTCACTTACTCCAGCATTGGTCCACGATGTAATGGAACACTCAAGTATCACTACAGTCCATAACCGGCTTGCTATAAGTAGGATATTTCCTTTTTTACCAGTCATTAGTTAAAATTAAATGTTAAATCACACAATTTGAACTAAATGTGGGACAGAGATTCAGTTGTTTGTTATAGTCTGTCTAGTCAGACTTTTCATACTGCCATATGTACTTAGGCAATAAGTCTGTCTAAGCAAAGATATTTTAGTTGGGTAATGATACCAGTATATCAATGTTTTGACCAAAGACAAATTGGAGTTAGAAGAGGTCTGTCAGGCACTTATTCCTGGCCTATATCACCCCCTTGCTCCGTTCTTTAATGTAGGCTCAGCATAAAGTCCAAAGTCACCTACGGTGGCCTTCACATTACCTTGAATGGAAATGAGATCAAGGTCTTTTCTTTTCTTTCAGAAAATTGGTAGATTTGAAACATTGTCAAAGCCCATGGAATTTTGTGAGACCCCTCAAAAATTGAGTTACTGTTGCATAAACATCTAACTCACAAAGCCACAGCACCTAATTTTCTGATGATGGAAACCAGCAGTTGAATAGTCCATCCATTTATTTTATACATTACATACAAGAACTACAAAAGTCCCCAGAGTATTTTGGTCTCAGGCATAGGAATTACAGAGATCCCGGGAGTACTATTCTTTCTTGAGTGAAGCTTGTTTTCCTTGAGCAAAGGGAAAAAATATGTGAAAGCAGGAACATATTTTCTTGCAGGGAACTGGTGAACTGACCTTTAAGCCTCAGCTCTTTTGCTCCCTAGACAGTGTTCAGCCAGTATGTTCATGTGAGCCAGTCAGAATTTGGGATCTAATGGCAAAATTTAATATCTGCCCCTCATCCAGGAACAATAAATACATACAAATCTTTGGGTTTCTTCGCAGTCTCTCTGGAAATAGAAAATCTTAGATATTACCCTTTGTTCTCAGATGTTCTTAAAGTTACTAAGAAATCATAATAATTTACTTAGATTTAGAATCTGCTATATCTCTGGATAAAAGTATTGTAACTGTGATGGCCCAAGGTTTGTAGGAAGAGGGATGTTATTGAAGGTACTAGACCAAGCACAGTTGGAAAAAAGAAACAAGACTTCAGGCACCCATTCCCTTTTCCTCAATATGTCCTTAATTTGAAGATTGCAACATATTTTTCAGAATTGATATGGGTATCTACGTTTACAAGATTATTTTTTTTCCAGAGGTATCAGAAAAAGAAGAGATATTAGCTTTTCCAGCTGATGTGAAACTCTTGATTATGGTATGACAGGTGATAATACTTTTTCCTTTATGACAGTATAAATATGGTAGAATAGTGTCATATTTAATGTAACAACAGAAATAATTTGAGCACTTTAAAATTGGGAGCTTCATCCTTGATGCAAAAATACCCACGGGAAACTAACTGTAGGACTTCTTGTCTTTTTGCTAAATGTAGCAAAGAAAAATAAACAGAAGTAATAGGAATGGTAGGCAAGTCTCTTTGTAACAGCTAGGAAATAGCTATCTAAATCTGTTTTCGGTCGTTGATCCCACCTGTTATTTTACATTCAAGAACACACAAAATGAGAGTCAGTGACTGCCTGGGTGGCTGTTCGGCTGTTAGTGAAGGTTAACCTGCCACAGATATCGAACATACTTTCTTGTTTTAAAGAAATCAGTGATTGTATGTGTTTAATTTAATTCATTCTATGCTGCTGTTATGTAAATACTTCACTGTTAGATGGGTGTTTTGACTAAGGTGTCAAAAACAATTTTGGGATTAAAGCAGGAAGGTCTCCTGACAAAAGGTCTACAACTTAAACATTAATAATCTGCAGCAATAAGCATGTTTTCCTACTAAATACTTTTATTTTCTCCCTAAATGCAATACTGTAGAGTGGTTTTCCTCTGAAAAAGAAAAAAGGATCTGATTATCTAAAAATATAGTTGCCTATACTCAGAAGAAAATCTAAGAAAATAAAGTGAAGAAAATGTATCTTTGTCAGAATATGCTATTTGCTGCACAACAGCAGCACTGCTACCATGGGGAGCAGTCTTATTGCAGTGTAAAACTCTTTTCAGATCCTCAGTTTAAGGTGTGATGAAACGAGTTTGCTCTTTTCTATTCTGACAGCCGCAAACTGTAGCTTCGTTGAACACATTAGCTTAAGACACATATGGAGAACTATCTATTATTTGACATAAATTTCAACGAAGGCTTCACAACAATTATCGGTATCCATAACCTATCTACATACCTTATGCACTGTAACTTTGTTCTCATTGGCAGTATGATTCCTGTTCTTTTTTTTTTCCACTCTGAAGAACAGATGAGTTACTAAATGCAAGTTTAGAAGCTCCTCAACATATTTGCTATGTGTGCAGAGATTTTTAGACTTGGGTTTTGCCTAATGGGTGTTCCAATAGACAGCGAGGAAGAAAAAGGCTCCTGCCTTGTATTCTACTGATACAAGGAGAGAGACAATTTTTTTCAAGTGTACCAGAGCTTAATTTCTTCATAAATATCCAAACCAGTTCCTCTGCCCTGTGCACAAAATGCAGCTCTTTAAGTGAAAGGATTCTGTCTTTTCAGGTTATATGTAGAGATGAGATACCTACTCCTCTCAAAAAAAGTGCACATAGAAAAGAGAGGGGTCTTAGAACTCTCTCCTTGGCTAAGAGTAACAGTAGCACAGTGAGACCTTGAGCCCTAAGTTTAAATGGACTGAATAAGAAATCTGAGTTCTCTCTTGTAACAAAGAATTTTTTAAAAAGTCTTCTCTTAGGTGAAAGCCTTTAAGAAAAAAATAATCCTGCAGTATCTTGGTATTTCCAGAAATGATCTGATAGTGCAAGATTCCCAGAATTCTATAAATTTAGAAGATTTCAGTTTGATGGACTCAGGAAAAAAAATGAAAGCTCTGAGAGTCTCAGCAAGCTCTGATACCACAAAAAGTGGAGTCACAGAAATTTATAAAAGAACCTAGTGAACTGAGTGTCTTAAAAAACTCTGAAGGAGTTCCAACAAAGACTTAACTTAAATATTGGATAACAATTTGTCTCATAACTGCCTTTACCCATCTTCAAATCTCTCATGAAAGATTGCTATGAAATGGCTGCTATCAGAGCAGGAGAACATTGTAGTTATAAATGAAAATATAAAGGTATTAATTCCTACTGGCAATATTCTGTGTCATCTTCCTAAAGACTGTTCTATTTTCTCACCGGCTGAGACAGACATTACTACTTTCGATACAACTTAACTAGTTTCTTCCCTTTTGTAGCAAAGAGCTTGTTCATTAACAGCTTTCAGAACTCATACATACATCATGATGGTATTCTAAGATATATGTTACAGCTTAATTGTTAGTTAACTGCTCCTGATAGGAAAAGTCGATATAAACTAAGCTGTCAATCATAAAATTGAACTTAGTGATTGAGTAGAGTCAGAAATAAATATATACTTATTCTTAACAAATGCTGATTTTCACATTATTATAAAACTGATTAGAACAATTTCTTTGGTGGTTTTTGTCAACTTTGACAGCCACAAAGTTATTTTTCATTATAATTACATATATGTTATTACCTATAAACCCCTTATTCATTATGTTAATGAATTAATTTCCCAGACCAATTAATTTGTAGCAACCTATTGGTCATGTGTACAGCAGATCTGAATTGTCCCAAAGTGGATGTTAGAATTTCTTTTTTACAAAAAAAAATATTTTAATGGTTTAAAATGTTAATAGTAACATCTTTTCTTGTTTTCAAGTGACAGCAATACATTCTGTTCATTTTCATGTACTCCTAAGATAAAATGATGTTTGTAATTAAAAATTTAGCTTGTCTAAGCTGGAACCTAAGAAATTTTATTCTTATTGAAACTGTTGCATCGTTGCAGAACTGATTACATTCAGGCTACCCTATTTTACTCTTTATGATCACTTTAGTGACAATAGCTCCACATTTTCAGCTGTAGTTGAAATCAGAGGGCTGCATAGTTAAAAAAAGAGAGAAAAAAAGGAAGAAAAATGGTGTTTTATCACAGCCAAATAGCTCTGCAGAGTCTAACTGACGTTTCTTGGGTGGAATCTGAAGTACTGACTTGTGGAGCTCATCAAATCTTTCATGCCTGAAAGACTCTCTGCTTCTTGTGGAGGCTAACAGGTTTTTTCCAACTAAAATGTCCATTTTTATAGAAAGAAAGGGTTCTTTCCAACCACTATGCCCTCCTGGAGAAGTTTCCAGCTTTCAAGCTCTAGTCTCTTTTGTATGTTTCATTCTGATGTTAAAATTTTTTGTGGAAATCTTTCTGTACACATACATTCAGCTGAAAATTAAATTTTCTATTGAATAGCAACTTAACAGAGTAAACATTCTGACTATGCCCACTTGTAGAAAACAGTTTAACAGTTAAAACATTCTGGTTATAACCACCTGCAGAAAA
>VXBO01012031.1:48171-95825 GCA_013400135.1 Rhinoptilus africanus | reverse complement strand
ATTTTATTTTATTTTTTAACTGTTGCATTTTCTTCCCTTAATTTTCTTTTCACATCCTGGTCACCTACATTCTTTGCCTGTTCCTTGGCGCCTTTCTCAACTCTGATATGTTTGAAAAAAGCTTTATGAAAGTTTTTTGTGCTTTTTGAAAGTTATTCCTCAAACTTTTGTTTGAACCATCATGTTGTTTTTACATTTACCTTGCCAAACTTTATTATGTGTTCCCTTTTGCTTGGTTAGATTCTATCAAGTGTCTTATGAGAAAGGGAAACTGAAAGAATCTTTCCCCTTACCTGCTTTTCTGCCTTGGGGTTTTTTTTTGGATATCTTCTCCCATTTTTCCCCTATGGGAGGAAGTAACAAAATGAACTTTCCTTCACTACAAAGTTCTACAGTTAAGTTAGAAACTTCCCTGTTCTGTTAGTTCCTCTGGAAAATATCAAGTTTTACAAGACCAAAGCTTAAATTGCCAGAAACAAGCAAACAGATCACAACAGAGAGTGGCAGTGAAATGTAGTGTTTCAAAACAGCTCCTGCATAAAGAGGATGCTCAGATGGTTCAGCCTCTTCTGACTCTTCCAGAGCGACATTCATTTGGTGACAAGCAACATATGCCTGCCACAGAATATGTAGGGTGTTTGGTGCCGAGCGCCATTTGATGCTCAGAAATGCCTCTAAAGTGATTGATACTTCTGTAGTAGTTTTTGTCATTAAAAAAAACCCCAAAACTAAAAACAAACAAAAAAACCCCAAGAGCCAGAAAGAGAGATGGAGAGACATTTAGTCAAATTTTAGCAAGTTCTCTGTGTCTGCGTGCATATATCTGTATCATGCATATTACTGAAGTAGCACTCTCTCTCTAAATCATACACTTCATCTTTTTTCTGTTTTAATTTTTAATAAAGCATTCAACAAATTTAGAGAGCTGCTTTTATGATAAGGCTGGTAAAATACAGCTATGAGCAGCTTTAGGCTAAAGATATAATACTGTACTATTGTCACAAGATGACAACGTTGCTTTCAACAAAGTGAACAACACTAATTGCTCAAAGTCAGAACTTGAGAATTTCTGAACTGAAGAGGATGAGGATAGCCAAAGCTCAGCTTCACACAACTCCCTGAAGCTTTGCAAGATTTCTGTGTGTTAAAAATAAAACACAGTAAACTAATGACTCCATAGTCTTATATTTATTAAAGGGCTAAGTGTGAAAGATCTACATGTATTCAGTCTCACGAAGAAACATATGTTGTTAAAAGGTCTTACTTTGCTGGGTAGATATAAGTACTAGTTCTTTTCTACCCACTTGTGATACATTTAATTCATCAATATCATATCTTTATAGGCTCCTCAGAAGCACCTTCTGAGGCCATACTTCTAATTATTTTTAACCTGAAATTTACCAAGAAATCTTTATTATACATTCCTTAACCATTTTAGGCAGTCAGACAATATTTGTCAGCGTATTACCTCTTTTATTATCCCATGGTATAGGTTGTTAGAATAAAATAATTTTTATAGGTTGTTATCCATTATTTCTGTTTTCTGGATGCTTCCTTTAATTTCTGCTGCTGCCATTCTGTTTATCTCCTCCCATTCTTGCTTCTGCTGCTGCTATTCTTCTACCCCTCCTTTTTCTACACTTGTGGTGCTCTAAATCTGTCAACCAGATGTAGCTTTCAGGAGTCCTGATTACAAGCAGATTTGCAAGCTCTTGTATGTTACTTTCTATTTTAAAAAGTTGACTTGGGATTTGGAAAAAGCTCCCCATTTAGTTCTTTAAATAGAAAGAAAATACTGTAACGCAATATTGGCTGCTGGTAAGCACTACTGAAACCAGCTCATGGCTGGAAACAGATTTGTGACATTGTTTGGCTTTATATATGATGATTTATTTTAATGTTATTAGAAAGTGTATGTAGAAGAGAGCTTGTTTTCATTTTAAGTATTTCTAAAGGTGTGAGGCCTTGTGGTGCCAGGGAAGGAAACAAGGGAAGACTGTCTGGGCTTCTGAAAAAAATATCCCAGCCTGTTTCAATGACCTGTATGGTAGGTGTATTTCAACTGTAGCGCTGTTCTAAGTTGTTGCGTTACCCTAGGAAGTACATTTTGCTATTCCCTCCATAACATTCACAGAACTAACTGCACTAACTAACCAAAAAGCTGCATGGCAATAATGCTGCCTCTTCACAGTCTCATAGTATGTCTTCAGTGGCAATGGGGGCCTGTTCAACTGAACAGTCTCCATGCCAATGCAACCTGTTGTGATAAGCAGCATGCAGAACACCTCTTCCTCCCCTCCTCATATCCACACAAACCTGCCCATGGGTGGGCAGCACGGAGAGGCTGAGTTTACTTCTACTGCATGGCAAGAGACTCTCAGCTAGATATCAGTGTCCAAAGGGAGAGAAGAAATAGGACCTAGTCATGAGAAATGAGACACCAAGACAAAGTGAGGCATGACTCTGAACAGCTGTCGCCACAGCATGACAGCATTTCTTTATTGATCATCAAGCGATGACAGTATTTGAACTGTAGCTTGTCAGCAGAGAAGTGGAGGTGAACAGTGGCGTATGGTTCAGGGGGCTTTTGAGACTCACAGTGTGCATGAGGTGTGTGCACTGTGGTTGGTACCATGGAGGTATTCCAGGAAGGAATATGTTGTACTCACATTCTCTTTGACTTCACAGAAGTTCCATGAGGTAACTACCTCTCGTTGGACCTGATGTAGAGCCCACTGAAGTCGGGTAGTGGCTAGCCTGGTTAGTGACAGCCCTGGAATCAAGTCCAGATTTTGCTGATCAAAGTGAATAATTTCACCCTAGGAGATAAACAGTACCAGTCATCTCTGCATTCCAATGTAATCCAGATTATTCCATAACACTGTTACTAAAAGGGAGTATTTCTTTGCCTCCAAAAGAAGTTAAGTAATAGTTTTACATTAAAAGAAAAATGGGATTTTTGCATTTGTGGTAAAGACAGAGGAAACGGCACTGACGGGATTAAAATTAACTTTAAATAGACACCTGTAATCTTACCTTCTCCATTATCTAGTTTCCTATGAACCATGAGACAGATGACCATCATGACACAGGAAATATTGCATATACTTTGAATGTACTTGGAAAAAAATATTATAAAATTGGTAAAAACCAATCCTCAGTATTTCAGCTGATGATTGTGTATTTTGGGCCCATCTATACATACAAGGTATTTAGGACAATGTATCCATCTGCCCAAAGTGATGATCATTCCCTTAAAGGTGTAGTGAAAACAACTGTATATGGTTTTAGCTCTTCTCTCTTCTTTCTGCCTCAGGAGAAATGAGTAATTTTAGTGGCAAAATAGATCCAGAATTATCTTGAGATCAAAGACTGCAGTCGTAAGGGGCTCTTCCATTGATTGCTCAAGTTTGGGAGGACGCTTATTACAATATCCTGCAGAGCAAGCCAAAGCTATTTGCAATTCATATTACCTTAGTTTACGTTTTACAAAGCATAATCATTGTACAGACTCTGCAGCCTTTCCCACACCTTAAGTGTAATAAAATAATCTACTGCTTCTCAGTAGATTATCCTGTTTGAGGAAAAGTATGTGACTTGCTCAAATGATAGCATTCCCATTCCTATTTATTTGTATATTACTCCTATTTGTATTTATTCACAGAATGAGCCAATCCGTCACGTATTTGACAAATAGACACATCATGTTTGTTATGGTGTCATGAAGTGGAAATCTGCAACAAAAACATTATAACAGTCACAAAATGCTTGCAGAACTGAAGTTATAATCAGTGGCAATCTAAAAAGAAATACATCGGCATATTATCAGCGCAAGTTTTGTAACCAAAACCCAATGAAGGTGTTTCCACTGTCAACTTAAAACAGAGTAAGTACTTAATTGACAAGAGGGCTATCTATTTGTGCTGCATGTGAGAATACCTATAGAGCATTTATATCAGCAAATATTAATCATGGTTATTGTAGATGTTAAAGGAAAATGTATATTATTTTACTGGTTTTTCTTCATGCCATATGATTCTATCTTGCAGTCTTTTGATTAGTTGCTCTTGGATATTAATGGATATTAGATAATATTTGGTTAATAATATCCAGGGATTTAAAGTCGTTATATAGATTTATACTCAGTATTGAAAACATCAGCCCCAGAACTGATGGTGCATATAACCGATCACAAAAAATTATGTAAACCTATATTATACTTTTAACTAACGTAAACCACAACATAAATAGTTTGCATGAGTTTCATTTAGAACCTAAGGTGGTTGGTTTTATTCTTTTTTTTTTGCATTCTCCAAACCAGATAAACTCACTGATATTTTATGCATGAAGCAGTTTATATCTCCCAAGCCTGCAACAGTACTATTCCCTTCTTGAAGACAATTCTGACTGCATCCTAACCAGGTTTAGTCCTATATGGACTTTGTTTTTCCACATGAAAACTGTTAAGTTAAGCGTATTTTGAAGTCTTTTGAAGATCAGAATTTTTACAGACAGTGACTATACATGACTGGCACATTGATTTAAGTCATTAATATCTGTTGCTTAAGTAAAGCTAAGTATATGATTTTTAATATGTGACTTGATTTGTAGCAAAAAAAGTAAAACTCATCATTTTACAATCCATTTTGTCACATCTGAGTGGTACTAGACAGGCCTCACATGACCCGTTCATAATCAGCATACTTCAAAAGATAACACGACATTGATTCTTTCTATTTGCTTTTTGGTTTCTGAGTCTTTGGAGACACTCAAGATTTATTTTCAAGATTTTCTTTGCCAGGAAGGTTAAAAAGTACTTTCAAGAATATTTCAATAGAGGTTTATGGCTCCACAAAGTATCTCTACCTGCACAATAATCAGTTTCATTTCTTTATGTCACAGGAGCATATGGTCTCCTAACCTATAATTACTGTAGAGCTAATGGAGAACATGTATTACACAAAGTTGAAAAATTTTGAATCCTATTAGAAAATAATTTCTTTTGAAATTTCCAAATTGTTAACAATAACATAAGCAAGTGGAGAAGAGAGTCATTCAATGGTATAATTTTCAAATGTACCCTATTTTATGTTAGATTTTCAATTGTTTTATTTTAGCTGAAACACTTGTATTTTTAAATGGTATCTGAAACTGAAATACAGAAACAAGGCTAGATATCACAGTTAAGAAGCTTATGAATAAATTTCCACATTTTATTGCATGTGGGACCTCTAAGTGATAGGAAAGGAACTGGAATTGTAGGAAGAAGGCGGAAAACACCATGTAGGATAAGAGGGGGAAGTCTGGAAATGAAACTGATAGCAGAGAAACTAAGGCAGCCTTTTACAGTTTTGGAGACAGTTTGCCTTTAGTATGAGCTTAAATTTACATGTATGCAATGTGATATTGGCTGTCATTTTGTTGGAGCCATGAGAGTTCCCAGCTCTTATTTTGTACCCCTGGTTTCCATCCTGTAATCTGTTCTGATTGCCTTTGCCATTTGCGGGCTTTATCTACCATCCTTTCCTTCTGTATGTATTTCTTGCAAAAGGATGTGCCCCAGTAGTTCCAACCAAGTCTCTGCAGAGGTAGTTACGGATGCATTGGCCCTCCTCTTCTCCTTGCCATGGTTGTTTTGGGAAGGTTAATTCTCTGTTATCTACAGTGGTCTGGTGGCTATCACCTAGTTTCTCATGGTGGGTACAGATACACATTGGGCAAATTCAAGGGTCTCTCCAGTTAAATAAGAAAAGCAAATGAGTGCTTGGGGTGACAAAGTTCTTGCAGATCCCTTTTTCCACTGGCAAAACAAAATAATTGCTGATATAGTTAGGACTTTTTATGTGTTTATTTTAAAAATGAACTTCCAATGCATTTGTTTGAGGAGTGGTAACAAACAATCGGAAATTTCCCAAAGGACACATGTGATCTCAAAAGCCAACAAATTTATCTTAGAATTTAAAAATGCCCATAAATATTTGCCTGGAAATTACAAGTCTAACAGAAAAAATATACAACAAGCTTCAAGACTTCTATGGAAAAGAACAAGGAAGTGAGGAACTGAGCATTACAAAAAGCTCAAAATAGGGTGAATGTGGGGCATTTTTATTTTGCATCAACAATTTGCATAATAAAGGATAGNACAGAGGCAGAGCTCCATGGTTGGCTGTGCAATAACCAGACAGAACTCTGAATGAGATTCCCAAGCTTCTGTTCCCTAGATAAAATTTTCTCTCACTCCACTTTTGCAAAGGTAATGAGGAGGTAATGAGGCTTGACTTGAATTTTTTCAGCACTTGATTCCCTTCATTCCCCAGCAGGTTCCCATAGGATAGAGTAAGATGTTGGATTTATATAAAAGCTGTGCTGATAGATAGGTGGAGGAGGTGAGCCATGCTATTTGGTTTTGGATTCTGCCTGTATGAGAAGGGGTTCAGATAAATTTCAAGTTCTTTCAGCACTGTCAATTCACTCTGATAGTTTCCACAGAATAAGACAATTTGACGACATGCAGACCTTGTCAGGGCTGTTGACTGTTTATTTTGTCACTTTACTGATACTAAACACTGACCTTTCGGTGCCACCTTTTCTTCCTCTTTTCCCCCCATTTTTCACTAGCCTAATACATATATCTGAGTAAATAATAAAACCCAAAAAGGTAGGCAGATATTTTGTATTAGATCATTAGCTTAATTTGAGCTGAAAGGTCTTTGTTGTAAGTTGGGGGTGGAAAGGGACCTGGGGACCTTTGCAAAGTATTTTGCTGGCAAGCTTGTTGAGATTTGATTGCCTTTGTTGTGATAATCTGAAATTAATTTGCACTTGAACCCATCTTTCTTCTGGGCTCAATTTAAACACGGTTATAATTATGCGCCCTGCATGAAATTGAGAACAGACACTGATATGACAAGTCTGAATTTTTTAATTCCCCAGGTACTAAAGGCTTTTTTCCCCACTTATCTCACAAGGTAATAAAACAAAATGTTCCAGTGAAGCACATGCTTAAGAGAGAGGTATTTGCCTGAGGGGAAACAGTAATAATCAGTGTATTGCTACACATTTACTCATGTACTTTCTCAGTAGGTCAATCTCTTTCTTTTAAAGTGATGTTAAACTTCTGCTAATATTGGTTGATTTGTACCTGGTACAATATAAAAAAGTAGAAATGATATGTTTTATTCTATTTTAGCAGCTCGTCATCTGAGAGGCTTTTTCTCAAACATCCATTTTGATAGATATTTTAAAAAAAAACCACTATTGAAGACTACCTCCTAACATCCACAATTGATCTTAGCAGTGCACCTTTCTTGTTCTCAGTATGAGCTGTAATATCCTTATCAGCATTCTTTTAGTTTTAACCCAGATTAGTGTTTTTGGTGAGGAATCTCATTAACTACAGTAAGCCCATCTTCTTTTGTGATTTCCTTTGGAATTGTAATGTACGAAAAGGCCACCAAGGTCAATGCCCTGGGCACAAATTCCTCTTTAAATCATCATTCAGCTCAGAGTAACAACATTCTCCTTAGAAATAGACATTTTTAAAGATCTGGAACAAACTGTTCAGTTTCTTGGAAGTGAAAATCATCCAGGAGAGAAGTAGAAATTAAGAACATAGGAAATTAAGTGTAGGGATCTGCAGAATAACTATTTGTTAGATCCATCCATTTTCTTTTAGCCAATATAACTCTTCTCTCTGCCTCCTAAATTTTGTATACTGTGTCTTTTTGAATATAAAAGAGGGCATTTTTTAGTTAAACTCTGCTGCATTTTAACACAGGTTTTGAAGGTACTGATAATGCTACTGAGGTAACATCTTTTAAGCTTTAGCAATAGCAATTGTGCTCTCCCCAAAGTTGTAGACTGCTTTCAGCTGAGTTTCTTGAGGAAATTAAATAACTAAAAAAAACACCCAAAACATAATCCTGTGTTCCTGTGTCAAGTAAAGCAAGGGTGCTATTTCTGCCATACTATTTTACTAAGAGCAATGTAAAAAACAAGCCCAGTACACGTGCTGAATATTTCACCATTCCATTCAAATCTTTATTGCTATTGCACAAAGCCAAATTAAGCGAAATAACTGAATAGCACCGCGTTGTGGCTAAAAAAGAGCTCGGCCTTTGCTTTTTTAAGGGACTCAGTATGCATTTGAAAGAAAAATTTTTGGAAAGCTATCTTATTTTTAACTGATGATGCTTTTCATGCTGGCTGTAATGGAAATAAAAATGAAAATAGGTGACGCAAAATGAATATTTATCCTACGCCTTATGAAAAGAAATATTGTGGCCAGGCTGACACGGCCTTAAGGTAAAATAACAAAGATAGAAAAAGTAATATACAGAATCATTATTTTTCTACATTGACAATAATGTTGGTTTCAGTTAGGTTTGTCAGAAATTTACTTTTTATTTTAAAACTTGTGTATTTCTGTTTTTTTTCAAATACCAATCTGCTGAGATGAAGGGGCAGTGGAACTGATGTAGATAATTTCAGTGAGGGTCTACCCTAATTGCAAATGTGATATGAAAGTAGTCACTACATGCATCAATATCTATCATGAGGTGGATTTCCTAGAGTGGGCCTCTATACATAAAATCTTGTTAAAAAATTTTAAATGTCTCTTCTAGTGTGTTCCCTACCTCTCTACCACTTTGTTCAGAAATAAGTTTAGAAACAAACAACAAAAACAACAAGCTTTTACTCCACAACATGCCTACTTAAAAATATAGTAGCTCAAAGCAACAAAAAGTCACTAGAATGGAGAAATAAATAGGGGTTTTATATCTTGAAACCTAGGAATCCTGCAGTATCTTTAAATTGTGAGGTGAAAATGTGCTTAGTGTATGACCAGCTACGTGACATCTAAAATGCAGTAATAATAATATAGGATGACGTGCTAGGAGAGT
This sequence comes from Rhinoptilus africanus, assembly GCA_013400135.1. Lineage (NCBI taxonomy): Eukaryota > Metazoa > Chordata > Aves > Charadriiformes > Glareolidae > Rhinoptilus > Rhinoptilus africanus. The sequence goes on along the minus strand of VXBO01012031.1, from coordinate 86,922 downwards.
ATGTATGATAAGAACTGTGTGGCCACACATGGTGTGGTACATTTTCACCCCTTAGTTTATGTGTTTTGCTTTCCACTGCCACATTTTCTGGTGACTTTATCTAGTCTCGTTCAATCATGCTGTGCACATCACAGTCACTTACTGACAAGCAGCCCTAGCTGAAGCATTCAGAGAAACAACCTTCCACAAACAAAGCAGGCAAGTCCTGTTTCTCTTAAGATAAAATCTGCTGATCTCATTATTGATTGTCTGCTTTCAGGGGTTTTGTTTCCTGAAAGTTTGATATGGGGCAACAGAGGTGACAAAAGATTGGCACTGCGACCTGGAAATTAAATGGTCGACTATTAGATCAACGTCAAATAGGGTGAGGCTGAAGTGTTTGGCAAAAGCATTAGATGCTGTCTTGACTTAATCTCTCTCTCCCTCTTTCTCTCTCTCTCCTTTATCTCGAATCTGTTTTGAACCCTCCCAGGCAATTTACTATCCTTGTCATTGATTTTTATCACCTAATGTGCCCCTATGAAGAATTACTTTTTGAATGATAAATCAGCTTCCTCATTTAAACAATTGTATGCCTCACCTTAATGTGAAAATAGCCACTGAAAGAAAAAAAATATAGCAAGTGTTAACATTAATCACTGACCAGTGGAACCCTTGTGATTTTGAAAAGAGCACCAGATTTTCTTTTATTATGGAGGGGATAACTGTATTAGAAATAAATGATGAACCCTCTCTTTTATTAAACTGTAACTGTTAAGAAATAAATTATAGTAGCAAATTACAGTCAGCGAGTTGGAGGGAGGAAAAGAAAAAAGAAAAGAAAGGACAGAACTGCTCAGTAAAGCAAACTTGTAATCGTTATCCAGTGTTTTCTGCAAATAGATAGCCTGTAATACGCTCAGACACATTCCTCATTTCACAAGTGTTACGGTCATGTATTTAAAAAGTGTTTTAAGGAAGACTACAGTGATAATGAGTAACTGAATGGCCTTTTCTAATAGTCCTTCATCCTCCATCTTTCTGTATCACTTTTTCCCCACATGGCCCTCTGTAATTATCTGAAAATCTCTCCTTTTTCCTGTTGGAGGTCCTGAACAGAAGTATACACTATCAGGTATTGAAAGTACGCATGTGTTGTATTATTTGCCACTATTTTTTTCAATTTTTTGGTTTTTAATTATGATGTCCGAAGGAAGATATATCTTTTCACAGAAGAAGAGTTAGCAGTACTCTTTAGTATTGATATTTTCCTTGCTTAAGTGACTAAGTATATTAGAGAAAGTTTACTGGTTTGGTTAGCATTTAAGTACACATATCAGCCCTGTCATTCTTGTAATGAAAATTTTCAGAAAAAGTCCAAATGAAAACTCTGAATCCAAGTAACCATTTATTGTTTTTAAGTGAAATGGGTATACAAAAGGATTTACTGTCAGTGCTCATTCAGCATGAGTCCCACTTGGAGAACATTTTAGAACCAAAACTTGTTAAAGAAGAAAAAATTATTTCTCGGTTTAGAAGAAAAATATAGCCTCAGAATTCTTCATTCATTGCTCTTCAGATCATTTTAACCTGTGCTTTATGTTTTTTTGGAGAAAAAAGTTTCTGGACTATTCACGATACAGACATCCACAATCTCCTGTGAAAAAAAAGAGAGAAGAGGATCCACAAACTGAAAACCACACAGTTTTAGCTGAGCTCTGACAAACATAGGCTAAACCTGCCACTGCTAATTCTCATCATTTTATCATGCATCTGATAATGCTTGATATTTTTCTTAAAGCTTCCTTTCTTGGAGTTTCATGAGTACAAGGCAATATGAGGTTGACTAATTTTCCCACCCTGGTAGTTTCCTGGTCATTCAACTGACCTTTGCTTCATCTATATTATAAAATAACAGATCTGTCATGTAGATATTATAAAAATCTATAGGTACTCCATACAGCACTCAAAAATTGGTGGCTTATGAAGCAGTCTCACTCTTTGGTGGCCTGAATGTATGATCTCTCATCCACAAGGGGCTGGTCACACACCAAGTGTTCATATTTAGTCAGTTCCACAGTTCGTGTATTTGTCCACTTGCCCAAGAGACAACTGTAAGGAAAACACTGATCTAGTTCTCCTTTTTCTCCTGCCTGAAGGATGAACGAGGGAAGGAAATGGATCACAGCCTTACAAACCATCACCACAGGAATAAAAATTAATGTAGTGAAGAGTTTGAAAGATAAGTTTTGCATAGTCTGTAACAATTGCATTAAAGTAGATGGCTTTACATTATCACTAGAAAGGAAAATGTTTCTGAAGCTTTCCGTACTCACTTGTCTCTAGAATTAGTTCTTAGAATATATTGTCACTGAACTTTTTTTTTAAGTCATATTACTGAAAATTCGCTTTAGAAGTTCATTTCACTGGCTCTTTCAGACAACCCGGTTGTATCAGATGGTAGAATATCTGTGTATGTTTGTCCTAAGATGTCAGCACTACCAGTAGAAATAGCTGTTTGGGATGTTAAAGTAGTGATACTGTAACAGTGACAACTTCGGAGCTCTCTAATGTGAAACTAAGTCTTTTAACTACTAATCTCTTGAATCAATATGTGTTGCATTGATTCCCTCCATTCTAGAGTAACTCAAGAGTGTGTATATGTTCATCAGTCCCTCCTTGTCACCTCTGCTTTCACTCTCCATATGTTATATAGGGAATGAAGCACATTTGAAATGTTTCATTTCTAGTCCATAGAACATTTTGTCATTATATTGTCTCAGCATCTCTGGTTTTCTTGTTCTGAGGCACTGCATTCTTCGTTTTTCTTGTTTCCTTGACAAGAAAAGCAATACAATGCTTTTCCAAAATGAACAATTAGAACCACACTTCAGTCCTTTGAACTACTATATTAAGGTCTGTGGTTGAGTTGCCTATATATTCCTCTTGTCTTCAAGTACTTACAGGGCCTTCTTGGCATTCTGAAGTTTGAAGCTTTGTATTATATTGCATGTATCATCCTGCAGAAGATGCTTTGAGTCACGTATGGCTTTTTATGTATCCAAATCCAAGGTCATCCTGAATTTCTATTCTTTTTCTTGTGGTATTGTGCAATTCTGTATCAAAAACTGCAGGAAAAAAACTTATCATAATCCTATTTAAAATTATCCCATAAACAATTGAAAGCCATTAATTTGCGACAAAATATTGAAAATTAAACGAAAACTGCATACTAAATTTCTGGATCTGTACTTATGGTCATGTAGTTTAACTGCTTTTCATCTGCATTCTTTTGTATGGGGCAAAAAGTAAAAGCTACTTGTCAAGTAAATGAAAAATACGTCAGCTACTCTTAGAGTAAGTAAATCTGAGTAACTGTTTCTCAGTCAAATACGCTGCCTTTTCTTTATACTATAGTAAATCCGAGAGAACTCAGATTTCAAGTTTAAGAATGTGTAGAAAGGTTATGTTTGTCCTACTTTTAACAGATAAAAAAATTGTAGGACATCCTGAGTGGTCCATGTGACTAAACGAACTGAGTGAATAGTGATAATACATGTCATAATACAGTTTCAGATTCTGACCCTTCTGTGTATGGGCGAAGGTGCAAAATCTTTCACCTTAAATCCCATGCTTCATTTTTAGCTAAGCCTGATTGTAATTTAACTCAGTTTTTTGTATGTTTTCTAATTAAGTATTCCGTCAACCAGTGTAGGCACAGGACAGCTAAAACACAGAATATTTAAGCTGTGATTGAGTAGGCTGAATATTATCATCTAGATAACAAGTTAGGGAGTAACTACAAGTGCTCTTAGGCCTGCAAATCTGAGAGGGCATTACCCCTAAGGAGGGGAGCAATGACAAGCAGCTGGGGACAGGCTGAGGACAGAAACTTCTTGACTCCGCTTAGCTGAAACTGGAACAATGTGTCTGATTACAGCTATTGCACGTCACTTGCCCTGAAATGTTTTGTTGTGTTGGAGTCTTCAGCTGACAACTTTGCAGAACTGCTCTGGTGGCTGTGCTGCCCCCAGAAATGGCTTCTGGGATGACGAAATTTCCCTGAAGGAGGAGAGCAGCCTGTCGAACCATTAAACACACTGCTAAAGTCCCTGTTAAGGAAACATTTTTTAGTCTGTATTGTTTATGGAACTTAATGAAATCAGTAGATATGAACAATTTCATTACTTGCAGCCATTATTTATGAGGTTTAAATATCTGCCTTTTACCCACTATCCATGCCAAGGCTGATAGGAATCCCAAGAGCACTCAAATGAGGGCAATTTGAAAAAAAATAGCATAGCTGTAAATATATAGAAAATATTTCCTTCTTTTTGACCTATATATATGCTTGCACAGGTTTTCATGTGCTTTAGAGCAACCTTCTGTATTTTTTTTCTGGTTGGGAGCAGAACTCAAGAGATTCCCAGTTCTCATCTCAAATTGAGATGAGATTGATATTGCATCTCAAACTGCCTATCTTTTGAGTTTGTGGTGGATTAGGAATTACCTATACCAGCTGAATGCTCCTTCAGTCTGAGAAAATTGTGGGCTGATTTTCTCAGTCTTGTGATCCTGATATTTTCCAGTGAACTCAATAGTAACGAGTACACTTGCTAAGTCATTCTGATGGTGAGAATTAATTTTCTATTAATTTTTAATTAAATTAGTGTGTAGGAACCTACCTTCAGGATCTTGTTTTCAAGCGTGTGGGCTTTACTGTATTCTTTTTGAGAGTTTTAAAATATAATTTTCTGAAGGCTGTAGTTCACATGGTAAAACACATTTGTGTACACATGTAGTTCACATTATAAAACATATAGGTATTTGACATAGCCTTAATTGCATTAAGAAACATTGGACTCCAAGCAGCCCAAATGATTTTCATGGGAATTTTTATTTTGTGATGGACTGTTCAACATTTATTATTATATCTTGTTTTCATTTTTGTTTTCCACAACAGTATTACTATTGGTGTGTGCATGGAATTGGTGCAAAGTTGGATGTTCAGCTTTAAGGAGAAAGGGCTGGTTTTGCTTATTTGTTTGTTTATTTGTTTTATTTGTGGTTTTGTTTTTGTTTTTGTTTTTTTAAAATAAATGATGCTGTGGCCCTGTGTGAACATTTCTGGTCACAATTACCTCATCTTGTTGAGAAAGTTGAATGTTTTTCTTGGCTTTGATAAAGCTTTGTCCACGCAAATCCATCTGCTCTGCTCACTACAATTAGTGTCTTCAGAAAGAGTTTTTGGCTGTGACATCATTGTCCCAATGGAGGCGCCTGATCCTCAGGCCTGGGACAGGCCTATCTGCACCCTGACTCCCTGGCCTGTGCTGCACTCTGACATACGGAACAGGGAACCGACTGTTATGCAAAAAGAGCTGAATTAAGTGGTAATTTGTAGTTTATGGAGGATAAATTCCTTTGTACATCAAGTCATGCCTATTTCACACAAACTCACCTGTTGGACCAATACAACTCTAAATCTATTGTGCCCCATTGAGGATAACAATACCATAATGACAAAGAAACTACATTTAGGAAGTTTTCTTCTGGGGATGACATGGCTACATACAATGACATGCACAGGAAGCCAGAAAAAATATTTGTTGAAAGAGTAGTACATTCCATGTTTTTACTGGGTATAAAGAAACAAACATACCATTTTTGGACAACAGGTGAGAGATCAATGGACAACAAACTTAGAGCTGTATTTCAAATGTGTTTTCATAGATAATGAATATGTGTTGAAACTGAACACTCTATACCTTTTTAAATGGTGTTACTTAGATTTTCTTTATCTTGGTTCTCACTAGAAGAAAGCAATTTATAATGATACTTTAAAAGTTAAAAAAACTCTGAATTTTGGCAATATAAATATTTTTCAATGACTAGTCGTTTCCTCACAAGGACATTCCCATTTTAATGTGCTTTTATGGCTGTTCTCAAGACTCTTGTGTTTTTAAAAACATTTATGTAGTATACTGTCCTGTTGTTTGCAAGACTGTAGAAGAATTTCTTTTCATTTCTGATCATATTTTGCTTTTGGACTAATTCAGATCATGTGTTTGATACATTGGTTTAGAACCGGAAGGAAATACTGGGGGAGAAAGGCAGAGCTGAACCACCTTCTGTTTCTACAGGAGTAAAAGTCAAGAGCTATTGACCCCTCAGCCAAAGGTAAGTATAGCATTAGCTTGACACCTACTGAAATCTGTCAACTGATTTTGGTGGATGTGGAGCGTCCTGCCGTCAGGTCTCCAGTGTTCTCAAGACCTAACAAAATAAGAAGGTAAAGGAATGATTGTCGGAAGAAGAAAGTCATCAAACAACAACAAAAGAGTGTGATTTGATCCATTCAGGAAAGAAGGGCAAATATAGACAAACTGTTGGCTTTGAAGGTTGTGTCTGACCTCAACAGAACTGAGCTAGAGTAAACCGTGCACACAATAAGCAGATGAGTTAAAAAGCGCTAACAGTGTGGAAATTCCACAGTATCAGGCATAGCAATTGTTTAGACGTGCACACTGACATCTGCCACTATGCATATTTGTTTTGCACTGGCTCCTGTTGTGCTGCTTCATGCATGCATTGTATGGGGCCAGGAGGGGACAGAGCAGACAAACCACTCCTGATGTCTGTTGTCCTTCTCCTGGCAATTTCTTGGAACTACTGAAAGATGCAATGGTTCTTCATCTTACATTCCACTCCTCCACTGCGTTGTGTATATTTGTACCATGCTTTCCCCGGTGACAAAATGCTGAATAGCTCCAAAAACACACATTTCCTTGTATTTTCTGACTGGATTTTTGGCTTCCAACAGTACATAGTAATTTCAGTCAACAAGGAAAATTACATCCTTTAGATGTGATGTTCCACTAGTAAAGAGTCAATTTTCTTTATCCAGCTGCAAATTGTTTTGGACTGTGAATTATGCAGATTGTGCAATAAAGGCATATAACACTCATGTCACATGTCCCTAGAAAATAGATCTGTTTTATAGGGATATAACTCAGTTTGAATATGGTCCTTGGTATTCTTCACTGGTCTCTACCAATTCATTAGTATTTAAATTTATGTTAATTTCATCAAGGTGTGAAAAGATCTTTTTTTGCATATACATGAACCAACGATATTACTATTCAACCAGCTATTTTCCTTTTTTTACCCTGGAGAAGCTTGTTCTATGTTAACAGAAAGAGAATACGGGAGATTATAAAACCTCATTTTTGAAAACTCAGGAAAGGTAGCCATTGAACCTGTTTATAAAGAAGCTATTCAGTATTCGCGTTCCTGGTCTGAGTGAAAATTTTGAATGGTATCTCCATGGCATGCTAAACTTCCAGAACATATATACATGACAGAGAACTATCAGTTAGCACATGTGTATTACTCTATACCATCCTGGGACATTATAGTTACCGTCCTGGGACATTATAGTGTTGTACTATAACTATGAAGATTCTATACAAAGGGAACTGTGCTGGTAGAACACATAAATGTTTATTACATTTCAGAGTTCAATAAATAGTGGATCTCAAATTTTTTAAGGTCCATATTTTCTTCAGAAGTAACAATGCAAATTAAAAGTTTTGGAAAGAGTAGCTCATACCCTGAATCAGGAAACAACTATGATTTTCTGTTTAAACTACTGTCAATTCAAAATAATCTTAGGAAACATTTTTAAGAGGCCAGATTTAACTACTGTTGCTCCCTTTGAATTTTGTCTTCTATTTAATTCCATTTCTGGAATAAGGTACTATTTCTGCTGGGCCAAAATAATTAATCAACCTCATATATGGAATTAGTATTTATGAACTATATCCTTTTATTGACTGAACGAAAACAAAAGGTATACGCAGTGCATTTCCAAAGACCTTTTAAGTGGCTCAACAAAGCACATAATACAGGCCTTGTCTTACATGTCTGTGATGATACAGTTTAATAGTGTTATAAGGCTATGGTGGTGCGTAGTTGTCATGATGGTAGATTGTGCTGGTCTGTATAGATTTACTGTCATTCTTTGGGCTTTTCATACATGACAGAGGTTGTCTGAAGCACAGCAGGAACATGAAGCTTGCAGGGGTTAAGTGTTACTTGCCTCCTGGCTCGCTACATAGTCCTCTCTGCACACATACAGAGATGAGGTGCAGGGTACATCCGTCACTGGGCCGATGACATGATGGATTACTCGTGTCATTGTCAGTACAGTCAAAATCACTCTGCTGCCGATAAGGTGGTCCCTTTTCTTTACTCTGTTTGAGTGAAGCTATTTTTCCCTCTGGTTTTAAAACTCTAGCTCTCACAGACCTCCCTTAAATCAGAGATGGAAAAGGCTATTTTTAATTTTACAAAGTAGCTTTGGGCCGTAGGAGGCAAATTCCTTTGAAAATTACTTTCAAAATGGACAGATGCATTTTAAATATTTTACATCACTTCATCTCTTCCGATCCTGAAAATAAAATACTTTAAGAGAGACACTGACTGTGTTTCTCAACTCATTCTTCCTCACGATTTATCAGAGAGACAGGCTCGGGTTTGAATTGCTGGCATCGCTTCCTGATTCTTCTTCTGTGTAGGGTACACGTGAAAAGAGACAGCTATCTTTGTAGTAGCACTGGAGGAGAATAAAGCACTGACAGGGCTTTGGAAATGTTTGGAGGGGAGCTTTGCGAGAGCAGGGCAGTGCCAATAAAAAATTCAACAGGGGCCCTAATGCTGCTTGGCTCTGAGTTAGTCACAAACTCTTCTGCTTGCAGTGTTTGGTGCTGCAGCCTTTCCCCCATGCCAGCTGGTTCAGTAAAACCTAAAGGGGGTGATTTGGGGAACGTACAGTAAATACAGCTCGTACAAGGGTACTGAAATCTTGGCTGCAGGAGTGCTGAGCATAGCATCTATTTTCCTGGAAAACTGCTGTCACCGAGAATTCAGTGACAGTTATCGCCACAGCCTTCCCTGACACAAAGTTTTGCTTCATAATGCCTTATCCCTGCAAGCCTAAAGGTGGGATTAAGGTTTGAACTTGCTCTTTACTGAAGTTGTGTAAGAGATAAAGACAATCGACAAACAGGCAAAAGTGTTTGGCAGGCAAGTGTGAAAGAGCCTTGCTGGGCCTCTGATACCACACGAGCACTGCTTCTGTCTCATGATGGATATTATGAGGCTTTCATGGCACACAGGGGTGCTGCTCCATGCACAATGGCACGGTGACAACTCAGCCTAATTGTTTCTTATATTCTGATCCCAAAGTCAAAAGTTTCACTGGAGAAATTGTGCTTCGGAGAAGTAAATCGTAGTCACTGTCTGGTTACTGGGTACAGAAAAGAGTTGGGGTGAAGCACGTGCAGGCATATATGGAACTACAATAATCTATTTTATTATGCAGACCTTTTTGAAGCCTGTGCTCTTAACCTGAAATATATAGCATAATTTCCATCCCACGGTAGATTACATTTTATTTGTACTTTCATTCCAGTTTGTGTGCATCTAAATGCATACACAAAGCGTAAAAATAGTGTGTTGTATGTATCTATCGTCTTTGCAAATAATCAGAGAGGAGTAGAAAAATTTACTGAATTATTTCTTTCTTAAAACCAGAAAGTCTTTCAAAAACACATGATCACATTTGCCTACGAATAAGAAAATCTTCTTACAGAAGCTACATGGCAGCTGACTGACTTAAAGAAAAACAAAACAACTGAAAGCTTCTGTATGCATATCAAGAGGATAAAAGATACATACTCTCCCATACTTATACACCCATGTATGCTGATACATCTAAATAGCTTTGTTTTGAAGTTTTAATCAGATTTAAATGGAAAGTTATTGAAGAGAACTGTGTGGTCTGAATTTTAATCCCTGAACCCACCAGCTTCTTTTTTATTGCATGTGGTGTGGCCTTGAATTGCAGAATGTTTTAAACATACATAATGAGCTCAATGTCAAACTGTTGAGCCTTTTGTCTTTAACAATAAGCACTTAGCTCAACTAAATGAATAGAAATTGCTTTAGTGAATTACAAAAGCCAAGGTTTTACAGTGCACTAATACTGACATTAATTAATGTAGACATTGTCATATTTTACAAGTATACGGGATTAAAATCAAACGTTAAAAAAATGTAACATATATCAGTAAACAGCCCAAATTTCAGCAGTCATAGATGCTGGAAAAAAAATACTTCTTCTACTACGAGTAATATTTTTTTTTCTGATTTGTTCACGTTTACGTAGGCTACACTTAGAACATATATGGTACTGGTTGAATGGCAAGAATGGAAAAGAAATTATGTAAACTGTATGTGTAATTTTTCTAACTTGGAAAGAGATTAGATCTCCAATTCATAACAGACACTTTCTCCTATCGTATTTCCTAAAGGGTGTTTGTAATAGGATAACTTTTCTAACGTTGGAAAATAAGGGAATTTATTTTCTTCTCGCAAAACCAGGAGCAGCATTCAGAAATTTGCAGTAAATGGCAATTCATCGTTTAGAAATCCCTTCAACCTAGTACTAGAGTTGCTGCCAGAGATCTGAATGCTTTTGCCTAAATCTCTGTAATCCAATAAGCTTTTGTGTTTAGCAGCTTGTTTTGAAACTTGTATAGCACCCCAGCCTGTGTCTCCGTATGTTCGTTTGCAGGCAGGTGAGTGCCCGAGGGCCTGATTATTATTCAAGCCAGGAGGCCTTCACAGCCCCAACCAGAATGTAATTTGTAATTAACTGTCATTTACTTCTGTCTGCACTGACTTGTTGTTCAAAAGACAATGTATCTGAGCTGGTCACTAGCTTCTCTTTGTTGTGGATATGATGTCTCTCAGATCTAGTGGTATTCATAATGTTTAGAAAACCAAGTGCTTGCACTCTTGAAACCAAAGTGGGAAGGGGATTTCACTGATTTTTCCTAAATAAATTAGGTATACACAATTAAGAATACTTAGGTATGTAAAACGAAGTATTTGATGCTCTGGGATGAGTTTCTGAGCAGAATAGTTAAGTTCATGTGAGACATATTTAATTGAACTCCATTAGGGATAGAGCTTTCATGATTTGAACTTATTATAGTTGAGATCCGTAAAATGAAAGTGCATATTTAAGTTGTGGGAATTTTTCTTCACACATTTTAAACATTGCAACTGTATTTTCTCACTGAAGCGGGGCCACTAATGTATTCTGTGAATGTACCCATATCATGAATTTGTAATTATCCCCATGGTGATCTTTTGTTAGCTGAAATAAACAAAAGAATAAAATAATATCCCCATCTATTTCTTTAAGAATTGTGCTTCGAATTATTATTGACATGATTTTAATTCACAAACAGTAATAAATAAATAAATAAATCAATCTTTTTCTGTTTAAACTCTGTTTCATGCACTTGTCTGTGAGAAAGCAGGCATGTCGTCGTGCAACAATAGGTATCGGCGCACAAAGCCACTTTAAAACCAGGTTAAACTTATCCAATTCTGACTTTTAGCTCGGCCTAAAACCACTGTGCTGCAGTTTTGCCAGAGCAGAACTTTCGTCACGCTTCGTTTCTTTTGTCGCTGACTGTTGTTGTTGCTGTTGATGGTTTCTTCTTCCACCTTCGCAGGTGCCCTCGCCCTCGCCTGGGCAGCCGGGGTGAGGGGCTCCGGGGGCAGCGGCACCAGGAGCCCCCCGGGGCTGATCCCAAGCCCCGGCCCGTCCGCACCTCCGGGTGAAAGGAGCATCTCCCTCTGGCTCTGCACGGCTCTTGGCCTGCTCTGCCTTTCCCAGCACTATCACGTCAGATTGCATATTCTGGGCGGTATATGCTGGTCAAGGGGATGCATAAAAAGGCTCAATGGCATTCTTTTGTCGTACTTAAAAAGCGGGGGGGTGGTGGTGGTGGAAAGAATAGAAAGAGAAGAAAGAGCAATGTCTATAGGAACAGCTTTCCCCCCACGGTGATTTGCATAAAGTTGGATTAAATAGCGCTTCAAGCCCCAAAAGGCTGATTACTTACACTGGGCCTTATTAATTATTTCCTTCTTTATTTGAAACAATTACGGGGAGAAAACAAACACGGCGTCGCTATCTCTTTAAGACGGGGGAGCAATAAAAGCGTGAGATCCCGAAGAAAGCCTGCTTTTTGTGGAGTGTTTTCTGTTCTCGCCAGCCACGTCGGGGCTAGCAATTCCCATGTGTTATCAAAAGAGACAAGAAGCAGCAGGCTTTAGCACCTAGCTGAGCGGGATTGCTACATGCCACTCTAAGTGCGATTAAGCTGCCTTTAGTGCACCAGTGACATCACTGATGGCTCAAAGCTGCAGCTACTCAAGAGTATTAGAATGCATTTCATGCTTGGCTTACTCAAAACTGCAGAGCTAAAATTTACACCTTATTTGATGTTCTTCTCCCTGCTGTTAATTGGTAAAGGGATCTCTGACCCTTTTGATCTCTGCTACAATCCTCTAAATGCCCAGGTCTGCTAAACTGTTCAGCAGGAGATGCTCAGCAGTTGCCCAGTAATGTGAAGTCTTTTTTTGGCTTTCTTGCCTTTGGTTTACATCCAAGTTGCACAGAAATAAGAGATGACAGTTGTTATAGATATGCTGGTTTAATTACTTGTCAGCTTATAGCTGATATCTCGGCTAGCCAACGTGGAAGCTTAACTTTCTTCTAGTAGCTTAAAGCATGACCAACTGCTAGTGCTTTAGTATGTAGCCATAAAACTCTGGATACATTTAAGATAAAAAATAAAATAGAGGAACAGCCTTTTTGATTTACTTGCAAAAGTGATCAGCTTTTGGTGCTCTTGATTTCATGTAGATTTTAGGCAACGTAAAATTATTTGGTCGTATTGACACCTAAGTGGATATAGGGCTTGTTTTAATTCCAATTTGTAATTACATGGGGGACATATTTTTCCCCTGCTACCTTTGAAATGAGAGACTTGAAGTCTTTATGAGAATAAAGGAGAGGTATATTGTGTTGACTCAACTACAAATATTACTATATAAAGTTTTACCAGCTTTCCTTGAAGAAGCATCCCTGCGAAAGGAGGCTAGCACATGTAATCTTAATGTATATGTGATTAAAAATGATTAGCATGTACACACCTCTGCATATGGCTGAACTAATTGCACAGAATACTGTGAATTTTAATGGAGGTGACGGTAGCCATTAAGCACCTTTGAAGAATTTGCTTCGCAAAGAACGAATGAGGAATGCCGTAATAATTGTTGCCTATAGGTGAAGGCTGGCTAAAACGTGACCCCACGGTTGAGGCACCCCACTCTCCCCCTCCAAACCCTGTCAGAGGTTTTTAGTGTTTATCCCAGGCTTTGTTATCCACTAAGATACATAGTTTCCATTGAAGTGAAACAGATTATTGGTTACTATAGTTTCCCTATTGCTCAATTCAGTGCTGTGAAAAGCCAGGCACAATAGGTTTAAAAGTCCAGTTAGGACAAATAAATCCATGTTGTGAAGAATGGGAGAGAAGATACCTGTTCTTCTGTCTTTGATGTATTCTTTATTTTGTAGGATAGAAGGGGAATTAGCGGAGGGTTAATTGTTCGGTGCTTAGAGCTCTGTCTTTCCAGTTTACTGCAGAGTGAAATATAGTGCAATAAAGACAAAGTGAATATTGTTTGACTTCTTCCCCTCCCCCCTCCTTTCCAGTTTTCAAGATGTGCAAGATACTGTAGCTGTGCGGTGGAGACAGGAATACAGATTTGCGAGTTTAATCTCTGGCATTATATTTTCCCTGCACCGGGTCGCATCCACATAGTGTTTGCCTCCTTCCCATGCCAAATGGTAAATGGTATTTTCTTATATCCTGAGAAAAATTACTCCACCCAGAATTTTGAGGTTAAGCTACAGAAAATTTACATTAAGGGAAGTGAAAATGTCAGCTTTCACCAGGATACATCAAGAACCAACCATCTGAGCACGCTAGCAAAATTAATGTATTCTAGAAGGCCAACACACAAATGTTAAGAAGGACTTGATGATACAGTGCAGATTAAAGCAGTGGCTTTTGTGCCTCTGGAAGCTGTGTTTGCATTCAGCCCAGTATGACTAAGAAAAAAGTTAATTTGATTTGATAGCTGAAAAGGTCACACATTTTGTTCTGCGCCTTGCATGCTTTTTCTCTTAACTAGATTTCTCCATTTCAGCCAGAGCTCACTTCTAAGGATTTCTGCTTTGCTATAGCCCTTGTTGAATCCTGCCAAGAAACAAGTTGTGGACAGCATTCTACATGCATAATACAATAGAAAAATGGGAAACCACTGAAGTCAAACTGTGTTCCAAGCTTATTTGGCTTCGTTTATCCTATATTTCTTATTCTTCTGTGCAAGTTCATGGGGAATAGGAAAAAGAATGGAGGGGAACAGAGTTAATCAAGCACAGTCTGCAAAATACAGCACAGGAGAACTACAGAAAAGCTTAAATATTGGCAATCTCGACCAAAAGTGCAACCTTCTTCTCTGAAGGTGTTATTTGACATTGCTGAAGGTTTCATCTTGATTACTTTCAATAAAATCCAAAGTAAGGATGACTGTCTTGGCTCACTAAGCAACAAGGTTTTATCACTAATTACAATCCTTTATTACCAGTAGTTTAATAGGTTTATGATAGGTCATAAAACAATTCAGCATGGGAGTACATAAAAGGAATAGGTTATACAGCTGTGACATCTTAATATCTATTCATTGTAATCATTTTATGATCTTTAATGGTACTATTTTTTAAATAAGTTTGTATGCTTTTACATGGAATAGATGGCCACCAAAAATGGGAGGTGGAGGAAAACCACATAAATATAGCGTAAAATACTTAATGAGGCATTTTGAAAACTTCTAATGTCAAAAGCATGTAGACTGTATCACGCATGTGGAGTCTCATTATGGGTAATTATAATAAAATTATAAGTGCTATAATAATTCTAACCTTGAAGGCACAATAAAGGATAGTTATATTTGCCTTCCTAGCCCACACATCTGAGACATTTTCCTCATTAATTATATTTCATGTAAGTATAATTATGTAGTGTAAGACTAAAATTCGAAAGCATTTGCTAAGTCGCTGTTAATGGCAGGCTTATTCTTCAGAGCTTTAATATAACTAATTATATCTAAAGTTATAGGCTGAAATAAGAAATGGAAACAAAGTAAAATTTACACTGTACGGGATTTTTTCCCTACTGATTGTTTTAATCTGTAATGTAATTAATGAATGGAAAGTAAGTGAGTAGAGAAAATGGATTACTGTTTGAAACTGTAGGAAAAGTCAATCCTAATTCCTCCAGTATAAGTTATTTTGGCTTTGGCTTCACTGGAATCATGTTCTCCTAAAACTCTACATTTTCTGTGACACAGAACATTATGTTATGAGCTTATAGATATTTTTGGAGATGGTATGCCTACACAAAGTGTTCTGATGGTTTCTGTAGAGCATAAAATATTAGACCATACTAACACATCAAGTCACGCTATTCATTACGCCAGGAAAACAGTGTTTTGAGATGTAATACTTAATTTGCTAGGATTTGGATTGTCTTATTTGTTCACAAGTCTGTACCTTTATCCATTCACTAATGGCTACGTTAGTAGCTTTGTTGGTAATACAATTATTTCAACTTTACCTTGAAAATAAATGTAAACCAAATATCTCAATATGAAATAATACAATACAAAGATACAGAGGTTTTTGTTCTTCACTATAAGTATTTAATTAACTATGAACATCACCATGTACTGCAGGATAGAGAAGCAAATATATTTTCACAGAAATAAAGGAGAAGAGAAATAACTCAGAGTGTAATGGAAGGTTTTAAAATAACTTAGGGTGGCTATTGACTTTAAAAAATAGTACTTAATATTCAAGGGCTGTTTTTTTTTTAACAAAAATAAGTTCAACCATGGAATAGCTGGAGGGGGACAATCTGAAGTTCTTTGCAATGTTGAAAAATGATGTACAAGTTATTGTGACCTAGTTTTGAAGAGGTAAAATATACAGGTATTTAACATAAAATTAAAGCTATACATCTTAAAATTAAAGCTATGCATCTGTTTTCTTTCCTTTCCTTACCATAGTTTATTATGTATTACTACAAAACTGTATATAGCTACAGAATGCATGTGAGAATTTAAGATACCTAACATAACATAAACTTTTTTATTTTACATGTACACACACAAACACATACCTTTTTTTAAAGTATATATACCCACATAAATTGTATCATGTTTTCAGACTTCATCAGGATCAATGGTGCTGAGGGTGAGACATTCCATGAGAATATAGTAAACCATCTTTTAGTTCTCACTTGCTGCTGAGTGTTTCATCTACTTGCACATCTGTTCCCAAGTAGATATTTAGATGCACATCACAGATTTATACACTTTTGACGTTCCAGACAATAGAATTTCTTTAAAGAACAGTGTTTTGAAGTACCTTATAATGGAAGAGGAATACTTCAGGCCTAATATGTTTCTTCTGTCCACAGGGAGAAGAGTAGGATGGAGGGAAAAAAAAAGTGAAATCCGGAGGATGGACTACATTTGTTTTATTGTCTGTGTAGGTGCTACAATTGTCTATTCCTGTGTTGCATTAAAGCATCAAGTTTTAGTTGAGGTTATAACCTAGAAAACAGTGGAAGCAAGACTAAGAGGGAGAAGAACCTAAGATTTAAGAACCCTAGATATTTGTCCATTTGTTTGCAAAGACTGCTTCATCTTTTCTAGATGGAAATTATATCTGGTTCATTCAAAGGGCAAGAAAAAGGTTATTTTTCTGTCAGAAATCTCTTTCTTTCTATGCTGTCTTGGTCAAGTTGCAACGCATAGACCTGTTAGAAAACTGTGCTCCTCTGGACTTAAAATAGAAGGGTCTGCAGAAAAACAGAAGGAAACTTGCCATTGCAGAAAACTCTCCCCGTTGTTGTCTTTAGCACCTTTTCCTTCCAGAGACACACTGCTGCAGGATGAGTCTATTTAGGTGGGATTTGTGAGAGAGGATTTGAGGAGTTGTACAGAGCTGGTGTTTGGATTTACGTTGAGGCTTCCTATGGGATTAGTTAATAGTTTCAGCTGATACAATATTTGTAATTTAACTACAGTATTTGGAATGCCAGGTACCTATCTTTTTGTATACGTTTTATAAACTGAAAGAATAATGATGTCAGTTATGCACCTACATCCCTGTTATGCATTTAAGTAGGAAGATATTATTTTGCCTATCAGTCTCTCTTTGCACAGAATGCAATTATTAAATTGTTGTTATTCTGTTTCTGATAACATGAATAATTTCCCTAAGCAAATAGTCAGTAATAAGTGAAATGGCTTCAATTACTTTGATGCCACAGTGACAATTGCTTTTCTTTTCTTTTTGGATGTTCTCATTACTAAGGATCTTTCTAAGAGAACAAGTTAGGGGCTGTTGCTAATAGGGCATGTTGCTAATAAAATCTTTTCCATTCTTTCTTCTCATTTTACATCCTACTTTAGGCAATGTTTTGACAGAGGTTTTGTGGAGACAGAGTATCACAATATGGTATTATCTTTTGCTTTCTGGGTCCCATTTTTATTTGCTTTTGACTGCTTTGCACATCCTGTACTAAAGGATAAAGCCACGGGAGGATTCAGGTGTGATAAAAGTTAAGTGTTGCCATAAATTAGATCCAGTGAATAATGTTAAGCACCTACAAATTAATCAAAGCAGCACCTAACTTTTCAGTGCTTGGCCCTCAGACAACAATTAAAACCCAATGTTCCTAATATCCCTCTAAAGGGTATGGGCTGATTGGCAAGTAATCCTGAACACCCACATGTGGAGTGAGGAGCCAGCTGAAGCAGCTGATAAGAAACATAATGTGATGCTCGAGTCTGATATCTCAAGCTGTTTCTCTCTAGAGTTTATCTGAGGGAAGACGGCAGAATGGCACTGTCCTTAGGATATCTATGTTTTGGAAGTCCCTCTTGAGCATCGCTGAACTCATGTAGTCTTCCACTGAGATGGACAAAGCTACCTCTTTTCAAAATGTCATTGTCAAGATGATAGGACTGCTATTAATATATTTATTACATTCATTGCTATTTAAAAGCAAGTGTGCTGAGCTTAATTTTACTTGGAGGGAATCATCTTGTTTTAATGTAACTGGAATGAATTTTCACCTGTGAGGCATAAACTGTCAGAGCTCTTTCATGTCACAAATTCTTTCACTTTTGAGAGAAATGAAGGAATCTTCCTTCACTCCAAGAGGAACTAATGCAACAAGAATATTCAAGTCCAGTCACTTAATGGTTTTATTTAACAATTACTTCAGAGTTTTGTCTCTATTCTCTATTTGTTCACAAGCCCTCTTTTTCTGGAGGTCCTTTGGATTTCCTCAGACCTTTTTTCTACATGTATTAGTGTAAATACTTTGCCTGGTTAATCAAAAAGGTATAGACTACCTTGTCCCTTAATGCTTTATTACCACCTCCTTAAATGTTAAGGGCTTAGGAAAGTTATCTAGCTAGAGGTATTCAACTGAGTGTTCTATAGGGAAGCAACATCAAATGTCTGGTCTGCTTGAAATCTTGTTCCTTTAACATGCACAGAGATAAGAGAATTAGGTCTGAGGTCCATGCCTTTCAAAGAAATAATGCACCTTAAAGACAATGCTAACAGTGTAAAATTATAGAAGTACAAGTCTTAGCATAAAAAGTGCAGCATGATACGATTTCTATCTTCCAGTGTTAGGATTAGAAAGAATTTCACTTGCCTCAGAGTCTTTCTTCATGATGTTATTCATTATCTAGTGCAAATCTACTTATCTGTCTCTGTTTTCTTGCCTTTGATTAACATAAATAACTTCATGTATGCTTTTTAAATCTTTTCATAATTTGATGCTTAACTTATTTTCAGCATATGTACATGCTCTTTACTAGAGACATCACCCAGCATTTTAGCAGTTTAACCAAATTGGTCTCACACAGTCAAATTGTTGTCACATGTAGTTTCCTCCCAAGTATAGAAAATGCCCACCTGGAACATTATTTTCACGTCCTTGTCATTAGTAACAAAACTTCTGCATTTGGAGTTGTATCAAAATAGTTGCTGGAAGACAAAGAACTTTCCCTACTTCCAAGATGTAATTCACTCCAAATTTCCACTAAAAATTCCTTTAAATAAAGGTAAACTATCAGTAAAAGTTGTACATGAATCAAGTTTGGATTCCAATCAAGATTTGGATTGGTTTCCTATGCAACTGTTGTCTGACTCAGTATTCAGAGTTGAAAGGACTTTTACCTTTGAAAGAAAAGTTGTAATCATCAACCTACTTGAATATGACCACAGAATGAGGTGTTTGTATCTTATTTAGGATATCAAGTTGGTCCAGATAGTGCTGGTTTGCACTAGTACTATTAAATTTCAAAATTGCTCTTTAATGGATTTGTGAAGCTTATCAGCATCAGGTTTCATACACATATCAACTATTTGTACTTACAATTACCCCATGAAACGATTTTCAAAACTCTATTTTCTTGTTTTGGAACATGAATAACCACAAAATCATTTAATTTTAAAAAATGTAATTTAACACTTTTTAGTTTTTACTGTATATTGGAATGTTGTCTGCTAGGTACTTTAAATAATAATCTTACCTCAAATGCTTTGATTACAGAAATTTCTCATATGTAACTGAAATGCTAATTCCATACAGAACTGTGAGAAAAAGAAAAAAAGAAAAAAAAATGGAAAAGGAAGAAAGCACAGTGTATATTCATTGCATCCATTTAAAAGTTTTTGATTCTGTTCCTTAGGGTTATTCTATCCTCCCCAGACATATGGTATAGTTTATTTCATAACCAGAGATTTTAATCATTTAAATAAAATGATGAATAATCTTTTGGGCTTAAATTATGCTCCACAAAAGACAGTCAGAGAATTCAAGAAGGTCCCATACTATGTGAATGAGAGCGCTGCCATATCAGAGAAAGAAGAGGATGGAACCATTTAAGAGGAGAACTTCCTTGACCTCTGCAAAGCATTCCAGCTATCTTCTTTTTGAAAACTCTGGATTCAATATTGGACATAAAAGACATATGGAAATTTTACTTGCTTCCTTGACTTGCACGCTGTTTCCATTGGTGGCATCTTGTTTTCATTAGCCAATCACCTTGCACCAGCTTGCAGTCACCTCTCTTCTTGTCCACTGTCTACCAGACCTGGTCACTAGTGCAGTCATCTCCCTTTACTCAAGCCACAAGTTAGTGCCCATGTACCATGAAGGTTAAATGTCACATAAAAGAGGAACTTCAGCCCAAGCACTCCAATTTACATTGGAAACCCATTACTTGCATTCATAAGAAATTTCTCTTGTTAGTAGACCTAGCAACCACTATGAGCAAAGAACATTTCAATCTGGCTCATAATTATTTATTATTCCTCTGAAATCCCCTGTGTTTCATTTGATATATTAACAGAAATGTCCTTAGGAGACCAGGGAGAGGAGAGACTTAGGAGACTGCTTGTTGTCTGTGGGACAAGAGCACTGAGGGAAGGATGGAAAGGCTGGTAACCTTGAAATCATCTCCACTCCACAGAGCTCCAGACCTGCTAGACATTAAATATCATTACTCTGCCCTTCTTAATGCAATCCCACAAGTTGGACAACATGCTTTATTAGAGCTGAGAGACTTAAAATTTGACATCCGATGTAACTAGCACAACTGCACTGGTTCCCAGTCTCATTTGATTCATACCCAAATTAATACCTCTTGGGCAGGATCTGAGCCAAAAGCCTCAGCATGCCATTCAATTGGGTCTCGAGGGTTTCATACGTGTGCAGATTATGCATGACTTTAATCCTGTTGCACATTAAACAGCATGAATAGGACAACATCTTGGTCAGCTGAAATCCTAAAACAATATTTAGATCAGACTAACTGGTCCTAAGCATCTTGTGCTTAGCTGTTCCCCCAAACACAGTGTTTTTCCTGACAAGTCTTTCCTTGCCCACTGGGTCAGGGATCAAAAAGACTAAAACTTACAAATGATCCCCTGCTGGCTTCCAAATCCCAACCACAGAATCTGTGCTCAAAATCCTTTGGAAGAAGAGAAGTAGTCACTGAGGTGCAGCTGTCAATCAAAATTTTCTCACTATTATCTTTTATTCACCTCATCTGTTTGGATTTACACACTACTGTCGCTCACACTGTATTTGACTCCAAGCTGAAACAGCATTTTTTCATAGTTGTACACTCATGTATGTAAGTGCTGCTCACTCATTAGTGCTCTTAGAAACTACAGTACAAATAAAATATCAACGGCAAGCTGCAAGAATTACTTGTCTTTCCTGCTCACAGTGGGCTGTTATGATTTTGGGGGGCAATTATGATTTTTTAAAACAATATAAGGTACTGCCATTACCGAGGGTATAAAAGTACCTTAAAGAAATTTTATAGCTTAGTTGATCAGAGAGACAGAAAGAGGATGGAAGTTATGAACTTAATGTGGTGGGCTTGGGTCCAGAAAACAAGAAGTTTGGAGACTGGGGTCTTACCAATTGTAAACTAATGAAATGGAGGAAAACTTTGGTGTACGTAAGGATGCAGCTAGTATGATGCAGCTGTGAAAAAGAATGGTGAGTTCTCATGACACATTAGATCGGGTTATTTTATCACAGACCACGTTTACTAGTACCATCAGGGAAACCAATCATAAGACTTCATTAGAAATGTTATTTGCAGGACTAGTTATCTGTATTCAGGAAATATAGACCTAAAAGCAGGGGATATTAATTAGGGACATGCAGTAGCTATTTTATGAAGACAGATTAAAAAGATCTAGCTTTTTTAGCACTATTAAGAGAAGGTTTAGAGGGAATATAATAACTCTGAAATGCAGTCAGGGTAAATACTCATGAGGATGAAGAGTTTTTAAATAAAAGAATTAAATCAACATAAGAGAAATTATAACAAATTTATCATAAATACATTTAGATTGCTAACTAGATGATCTCTAAACATCCAAGAAACGAACCTCTAGTTTCCAAACAGACCAAAGGAGTAGGAACTTAAGTGTAAGACTGTGATAAGAAGGAATGATTTTAAAACTCACAAAGAGAATTCTGGGAAAAAAGAGATTAGGCTTGTGATAGGAATTATTAGGTGCCAAGGGGTTTGAAATGAGACTGAGTGCTGTCTATTTCCACTGCATATAGACTGCATTAATCTTGTGCCTTGCATTTTTGACAGTCACCTCTGGAAGCAAGGAAGAAATATTTTCATATCTTGATAAACAAGTCTTTTTTCAGGAAGGAAAATTCTCTCTTCCGTGAAGCGTTCATAATTGGGTGTAATTAGAGAAAAGACATAGGCAAGGCACTCAGATGCTTCTACTGTTGTTCTACTGCAATTAATGTTCAGTGCTATACTACTGTAGCTTTCTCATTTACACAGGGTAAAATGACCACTTGATTTGGTTTTAGAAGAAAAGATTTCCCTTACTTGAAATTTGATGCACTTTTGTACTACGGAGTATGGTATTTGCTTTCTGGGATCACTTCAGAGTTTTATTTAATTGCTCCCCTGATAATGCAGGGACTTGGCTGTTGGAGGAGACCATAACCTGTGTTCTCTCTGTGGCATACCTTACTTGTGAATTTTGCTGAAGATCTTAGTCTTCCATTGGTCCTGGGAAATGCAGTAGGTGGAAGAAAGCAGAATAGATGTTATGTGGATAAATCTAAAATAAACATCTATCACATAGTTAGCTGAGATTCTGAACAAATGGACTCAATGGCCCAAGTGGTGCCTCCCAATACAATTTTTCTGAATCTCCCAGGTCCCAACCCCATGACTACATGAGTTTAATCCTTCCCCTGTGCCACCAATTCCCCATTAATCTCACAGATTCATCACTTGCTCAAATCCCACATAATTCTCACGAATACACAGAAGTATTTAACAATCCCCATCACCATCCTTCTCTGAACTAAAGATGTGCCTTGCAGCTCTCAGGAAATGAATCAATTTTCCATCAAAACAGCATTACTCCAAACAAATGCAGCATATTTTCATACACCAAATACAAATTCTCCCATGCTACTAATCTTCCTTTCAGACTCATAAATTTTCCGTCACCCTTTATTAGAATCATCACCCACCCAAACCAATCCATTTCTAAAAGTGATCAAAATATATCCCGTTACCATCAGACAGAAAGACCTCCTGTGTTTGGTCCAAGTAGTTCTTCTAAATAAATCACTCCAGCAGAGTTCTGACTTCATGTTTTTTTTCCGTGTAAAATATTTTGCATTTCTTTTAACTTACTGCCAGTACTTCTTGGAGATATGTCTTTCTCATCTCATCACTGGGAAGCAAGTCCCTTTATGCTCACATGAGGAAAGTTCATTCAAAATACAGAAATACTGAATACAGAATGATGAATACTGAAATCATACTTGGTTTCAGCTGCATGACGAAAAGCAGTGAACCCAATCTGAAACTCTAAAAAAATCTTTCCAAACTGTATTGCCATTGTTACTGGCAAACAGACAGTGGGAAAATGCCGTGACTAACTTTTGAATGAGCTCTTAGTTACCTGAAAAGACTTACTCTCAGAATTTGTGCTCAAGGAGCATTTCCTAACTATGTTTTGTAAGAAAAACTGAATGTTTATCACTGCTCTTCTTGTAAGCAATCACTTGTTTAAGTGACTGGACTGCAAGTACACTTTCAGTTATTAAAGAGGGAATGTTTTTAGTGGACATTGGGAAGAAAATTGGTCTTAAATCCCACCTTTGCCATTCCCTGGGTTACCTAGGCAACACATATTCTTTTTATATCCATTTCCTCCTGTGAATGTTTCCTATAATGATACTTAACTTATTCACAAGGGTGTTGTGATGTGAACACTAATTACTTCACACCTTCATAGCATATTTAGATAAAAGATGCTATGTAAGTATCAACACCATTGTTTTTAACAATATTTGTTTATGCTGCGTTAAAACCTTTCAGACACTAACCTCTGATCTTATGTTTTCCTTCAGGTTTCTCAAACTGACTTATCTAAACAGTAAGGAAGAAAATACTTATGCAGAAAGGCCAAGAATAGAGGTAGCTACTTTTTAAAAGCAGATGTTTTGAAAGAAATGTGTAAAATTCAGCAAAGCTAGGGGATAGATAGGGGTTTCTGTCAGGTTAGGATGATAAATGAAAGGGCTCCAGTGGCCCTTCTGTTTGTTTAGACCTCTTGTTCCTGCTACAACTCTGCACAAAACTAGCATTGAAGTGCTTACAGTTAAAACATAACATAACCTGACAATGATCAGCCCAGAGGGCTTTTCCAAGAGAAGGCCATATTGTTCTGTGTGGGGAAGTGCTCTAACATGAGATGTCCTGAGACATGAAGGAAAGCACCGAGTGCGGAAGACTTTCCAGTACATTAGTAGTATATGAAAGGAGCTGACCACTCATACATTAATATTGCCTTGTCCTAGAGACTGACATATGGGAAAGCACTGCAGAAGATTCTCTATAGACAGCTTGTTTTCTCCTTGTTTTATAATAACAGGCGCAAAGTGCAAAAGATACTAGATTTAACATTACAGGGCCCGAACACATTTTGTGTATGGTTAAGATGCTTAACTTTTATATTGTGCAGATGATTGAACAATTACAGATCCCATTATTTTTTTACTACGCACTATTTGTAAAGCCACTACAGAATGTTTACCTTGGGAACAGCTTTAACATTAAGCATTTCATATACCAACCAGGCCATTTGTAGTTAAGCAGTTTTCTGCTAATGGCTCTAAAGTACTCTGTTTTCAACTCCAGAGGATTTTTAAATGTCATGAAAAAGGCTGAGTTTTATAATGTATTGAAGATCTTTATTCACATCTTAGATTTCAAATAAAGTAAATCAATATGATACTGAGTTGAAAACAAAATAAAAATTAAAGAAAATTAACATGGAAGTTAATGAAAAAGTATAATAAGAACCTATATTTTCAATATTTGTACATAAAAATTTAAGCAGTGTTGCTATGAAATTTATGTCATTTTCTTTTTTTATTTCTTACCTGCTGTTTCTTTTTTCTATGTAGAATATTGACATATCAAGATGTTATTACTTATGCAGTGTAAAGGAACAGTAAGCATGGTATAACTTGATACCTCTGTGGAAATGCATCATATGCAAACCTCTCAGTTTGTACAGGTGTTTTTCATGTATCCCCGAATTTCACCAAAGTTCACACATCCCAGGGAAGATTATGCTGCAGCCAGCAGGTTTTTCATAGCTTGATCATTTGGTTGATTCATTGATTCACCGCAGCTTTTTTTTTTTTATACCAGCTCCACTAACATGAAACGCGTTCTGGACGCGTTCCTGTGTAACCTGCTCTAAGGTGGCCCTGCTCTGGCAGGGGGGTTGGACTAGATGATCTACTAAGGTCCCTTCCAACCCTAGGATTCTGTGATTCTATGATTCTATGAAAGAGCTGCAAAGGGTCCTCAGAGGTAATGCTTGGCAGATAGTTGGTGTAGCTTTAGTACTTCCCCACAAAAAAATGAGTATCTTCTGCCTCTGAGATGAACAAGCCTACACCAAGCTGCTTCGGACTAGTAATAGCTCAGGGTATTGTTATGCTTGAGGAACAGACGAAGTTATGGGTGAGGAAAAAAAACTGAGCTGCAACAAGAGCCAGATACCTCAGTCCCACACAGCATGAGGAGAAACAAATACATCTGAGAAATGACTGACACTTGCACTTTTCAGGCCTCACGGCACAGGAGAAGACTTTACTGATACACACATTGTAAAATGTGGGAAAAAAGAAAAGCTAGTCTTTGGAACAATGCCGCAGGACATTTTAGGTGTCCCGCCCTTATTTTTTTAATGTTGAGAAGATTAAGTTAAAGTTGAAACACCATGTGTTTTATTTTAGGGTCAATTTTCAATTGATAAACAGTAGCGCCAAACTAAGTGTCACTGTTGGCCAATATGACATTGGTGGAAAGCGAACATTTTTCCAGTTCTTGAGAACAATGGTTTTCAAGAAATATTTTGATTAGTATAATCTTATATTTCTCTGGGAAATCCAATTAGGAGAAAAAAAAATACTACCTATCTGTAGAAATATGAAGACATCTTCTCTTATGCTGACAGTCAAAAAGAATTTAAATTTTAAAGGAATCCTCACAAACAAAGTAATTTTCTCCCATATAATGAATATTCCCTCTGTTATTCACTAGATCAACCCATGCAGTCAGACATACAGCGAAAGGATCCAAGGTGCAGAGAAATTAGCAATAGAAAGAAATCAGCAAATCAACCTTTCTGCATTTAATAGACTGCTGCACATTCCCTCCAGTTTCAAGCTCTGAATGAGCATATGTTTCCCCTTTCTTTTTGTTTTCTAGAAAGCACTCAAGGGGCCTCTCTGAAAGTAGCAGGGGATGACACACAAGTTGAGTTTGCCAGCACTCCCCCATGCAGGTGTTTCGCTTAGTTCATGGACACTACACTACATGAGTGATTCCTTCTGTTTACATCTATCCTACAACAGCACAAACTCAAGGAAAGTGTCTGTGCCACTGCTGGTTTTCCCCAATGTCTTAGAAATGATTAAATGTTCCCATTGAAGCAGATAATGAGGAACTCTGTAGGAAAAGAGGCTTCTTTTTTTTTTTTTTTCTGCATTTACATGTAGATTGTTTGAGATGCCAAGAATATCATTATTAATGTGCATGTAAATATTCTTGATTCACACAACATATTTCAGGCACGAGCTCTAACTCCGATGTTGAAATCATGACCAGATATCAGCAGGTGGTGACTAAGTGATTATGTGCTAATTACAGTTCTAAATGTCATTTTATTAATTGTAGCTTGTTACAAGTTAGAAGGTGTTTAGCAAACATGTTTCAGTGCTGGAGATTATAATTGAGGAACATATCTAATTTCTAGTTCTTGGGGGTCTATATTTTAAGGGTTGACCTAACAGGGAGACTAACACGTGCAAGCCTCACCGAGGGTTCCCCCTGCTTTTTGTGGTATATTTTCACTTGCTGTCTAGAAAGTCTGTGTAGTTTCTTTTCCTTCTGCTTCAGAAAAGCCACATTAAGAGTGAACAGAAAAAAAAGTTTTACTGGGTCAAAGACCTTGCCGTTGGCCCTTTGGAAATGCTTCATACAAACCTAAGACACGCCTCAGATCTTAGTGTTAATAGTCAGTCAGTTCTCTACCCGAATGCAACTGAATGTCAAGGTCCAACAGGCAATGGGGACGACTGACCAAAAGTGTTTTCTTGACAATTACATTTTATATAAGTAGTTAAATATGTATTGTAATGTACCTAAAAACACAGGTTATTACTTGTAGGGATTCTAAACCATCAGATGTTGAGTTCCTGCATGCCTGGATATTTAATGATGTCGAGCACAGCGGAACAGAGGCAATAGGAGGGTATGACAAACACACAGACTCCTTGTAATATGCTATTTGGTGTTGGTGAGGCACTTCACAGAGGCATAGGAAATGTGAACTGAGGCCTGCTGAAGTAAAATAGGAATTTGAGGTCTGGCCTCCCACATGGTGGGTCTGTATTTTAACAACCAGGGTACAGTAAAGAACAGGAATGCTTCTCTCTGGGGTCCCTTGTGAGACAGAGCTCATCAGACCCAGGCATAGAAACACAGGAAAAGACAACTGAGTATTCCAGATGGTCGTAATATTCTGAAACGGATGAAAAAGGTGGTTTGAACCTCAGGCGTGCTGGGCCCTATTTTGCTTCATTTAAAATTAGTTTATCTTAAAGGTTCTAGGATATAGCTCCAGGACGCTAGGATTTCAACATCTTCCTTTTCATGCTCTGCAAGTTCAATGTGAATTCTGGAAGCAGTCTTTTGTATGAATTGCCTTGCAAAAGTAGATTTATTCCTGAAAACAGTTTCTTTCTGCATCTTGTTGTTTAGGAACCAATCCTGATAACTTCTTCACCATTTTTCTGTTTATGTATTTTCTCCTATGACTCTCTACAAGAGTCATTCTTCTTATATTTGCTAGAGAATAATCCATCAGCTCTGGTCACAAAATCCAAATTTAATCTGACCCTAAATTGTCCTTGCAGACCCATCACAACCAAAAAAGTTATCTAGAGGAGATTCTAGTATATCATGAGTATCGTTTAAAAGCAAATAAGTATACACTTCAGAAAGTTATGGTAGACTGTGGACACAGAGCCATGCTGAAAGGAAAACAACAGAATCTTTATTGCTGAGGGCACAACCAGAGTGAAGAACAGTTATGAAGATGTGCCAGAAAACCCAGTTCAACCCACATTTATAATTGTATGGAAAAATCTCATCCAGTTGTCAGAAAGTGTTGTGTGTTTTTGTAAACTGAATAGTTTTGAGAACAGAATAGCTCAGGCATGAGAAACATAACATTTTACTGTTCTGATGTGTTGTGGAAGAGTCACATGTAGTAAGATGCAGAATCTGAAAATGTATGAAGTTGTGTTTTTTTATGATACAGTAATACTCAATTAGTTACATTCAAATATGAGAAGGTGGTAATTTGTATGCTGATGGGTTTAAATTTATTGTAGCCAGGATTTTTATCAGGAAGTAGGAAGGAAGCAGGATTAAAAAATAGGTGTTGTGGTATTAAACCTCTCACTTTAAACTTCAGGCCATAGCAAGAATAGAATACTTACAGAGGGACACTACTGGGCCATGACTTGTATTCTCCAGTAAAGAACTAGTGTTTGGAAATCGTGTGGGTACTAAACTATTAGAATGACAATGTTGTTTCAACATAAATTGCCCTAAGAAAATGGGAAATGGGAGTTTTACCTTCCACTTCTGACCCCAATATTTTCTTCATATTCATTGAATGTATTTAACAACAATGCAGAGAATCAGATTGTTGAGCAAAGCTATTCAGTGGTCAAATGTATGTTGTCAGAGAGTTCATGAAAAAGTCATTAGCTCTCCTCCCCTCCTCTTTCACTGTCAGGCAGAATCATGTCATAAATATAGCCACTTGTCTAGCAGGATATCAATCTGTCCAGGTATCACCCACTTCCTGTCTCTGGCCATATGTTTCTGTTATTTATGTCAAGAAAATAGCATTTACACAACCGCTGCTACTTGTTTACAGAAGTTTAACTCCTGTGATATAGTCCCGCTTGTGTTGCATGCTTTTAGCCCATAGATAATACATGAGATTGTACATTTTAAAATATGCTACCACATGCATGATAGAATAAACACAGACCTGAACTGACAGCACCATCTGCCAAACACAGTTGATGTCAGGGGAATGGTCTCTTCATAATATTCTGCTGCTCCCCCATGAGATAAGGCTTTTTTTTTCTCATGGTATAACTACACTAAATTCAACTTGTTCATTTAGTACTGAAATTGTTAAAAATCTCAGAAGCCAAAGGAACTCGGGCATCCTAAGAAACACTGAAGAGGAATAGTGGAAATTGAACAATTCTCACATACATTTTTCTTGTTCTTACCACTAGTCACATTCTTGTTTACATACTTCCACCAGAAATAAACCTGCAAGCAATATATACACGACACCTAGATACTCAGTGCTCTGAAGTCATGGAAAATTCATAACATTAATCTTTAAATGGCCCATCTGAAAATTATATAGGGCAATCTGCCTTCAGATGCAGTCTAGCTGTTTGCAGTGAGACATTAACAATAGTTGCATTTTTTTTCCCTATTAGAAGCCCACATTATTCACAGTCCCTAACAAAACAAAAAGGGAAAGATGGTACTTAATGTTTTTCCCTTTTAGTATTTTAAAATTCTTAAACATTAACCTGTTCATTTGGACTCATGTGTTTAGTCTCAAGATCTGGCTTTATTACCAGAATGCCTCCTGGAGATAACTGCTGGGATTAGGAGGGAAAATGCCCGTTTACATGTCCGACAACAGCAGCAAACTCAAAGCTGCAAGGTCCCTGAATATATGACAATCATCATTTACAAGGAAAAGAATCAGAGCCTTCACCAAATGTCTCAAGGAGAATATTTCTGCCTCCTAAGCACCAAACCCTTCAGTGTTAATGGCACGAGTGGCCAATGTTGTTACTTGGTGTGGCTGGCTAGAAGCTAGAAGGGCATTTCATGGAGTTTATTGACAATTACAGTTGTCCACATCCCAAGCTGTGATAAACTTAAAACCTCAGTTAGAATAACTCATAGTTGGATCTATCTTAGGGCTGGATTTCCCTGCACATCCTCCTTATGCCACCCGTGTATAGGCCCAGGCAAAAGTCCTGGAGACACTAACACTGTCAATCTCCCAATGAATACTTCCACGTACGTGCTAAATGCCAAATGCATTCTCTTTGCATCCAGCTCAATTGGCATGCACAAGTCATGGGTGCCAGGCATGTTTGGTACACTTCAGGAATGCCTGGGCAAAAATATGAGAGGCCTCCTGGCAGCCAGACGTTTGGGCTATCCACAGAGGAGCTTGGAGGTCCATTTTCAAATCCTAGGTTTGCCTGATAGGAGCTACCTCTCTCACACTGGGAGTGCTGGATTCCCTGTATTCATGGGACTGCTGGCTTTGTTTCTGACAAGTTGTCCCATCCTGGACCTGAAGAAACAGTTACTAATGAAAATGTTTTTAGAAATGTTCCAGAGGAAAGTTTTAGTTTGGATGAATCAGCTTTTTCTCACAATAAAGTTTTGTTGAAGAATACCTGACCATCCTGACTTGCTGGTATCCAGATTTCCATTTTCCACAGTGAAATCACATTGGTTCTGCTATTGTCAAGGCCTCTCTCACTGTGGATGGCTGTGGAACAAGGTTTATGCTGTCCTATGTAATTATTTAATGTAATATAAATGGATTTGAATGTAACGTTTTGTTTAATTTTAGGCATTCTTTGCTATTTATTGCAAGTATATTATGACATCAATACTAAATGAGTTTGTAAGGAGATACCAAATGAAACACATAAACAGTTTTATTGTGATTAATTCTTAACATTTTGATGTTCTATTTGTAAAAGAACTTATCTTTTAAACACCATCCTTAAAAAAAAAAACCACAAGAAACCAAGGTTTTCTTGTTTTCTTATAGATATAATTTATTTGGAAAGAAAAAAAGAAAGTTGAAATAGCCTGTTCTCACATTAAAAAGTTGTAAAACAAACACATAATTTCAATTTACTAATACATTACATTTTTTGAACATTTTGAACATGACTATATTTAAGAATTTTTTACATGGAAGATGAATTCTGCCATAATTTGGTAACACATCATCTTTGGTATCATCTGCATAATTTTGAAATATGTACATAAATGCTACTGTGGACTAGGCTAAAACAGAGTATAGATTAAATTGTGACTTGCCACTGTGACAAATCAGTCTGATGATATGGAATTATTCGGTGTATGAATTTTTAAATTAAGTACTTTCTTGACCTATTAAATAACGTCAATGAAGAACTGTTGAATTAGGCATTCACTTTGGAAATATTTATTAAACTATTATGCTTTTAGATTAACTAATAATACTTTCTTCAATATTAACCCCTATTGTTGAAGAATATTTCTGGTTTTGCTCACTCATGTTTCTACAGTATAAAACATTATTAACAAGCTGGACAAGGTGTATTTCATACCTATCTAAATATTGCTTTTTGTAGAATTTTTTACTGTCAATGTAAGTTTTCAGATCCCTATTTTTGTTACTACTCATGTTCTCTCTTTTACTTCCTATTAACAAATTCAAACTATCAAGACATATTCATATTTGCTGGTAATTTGTGAGAACAATAATTTTATAATTTCATAATTTCCAGTTTTCAGCATTTTCTCGCCTTTGCAGTGGCAAATAATTTTCTATTTGCATTTTGCTGTGATATTATTTTTTATCTTTTTTGCTTTGACATCTTAGCAAGGATTGCACAGGTCTGAAAGCAAAACTAAAGTTATTTGGAACTGGCACAGTACAGGAAAACAGAGCAGGTAAATAGCAAGGTTTAAAATCCTGCCACATCTCTTGACTTGAACTTTTGATGGTAATATTATTTCTGTACAAGCGCACTAAACTTGCAAATATGCATATATATATATATGCATATATATATATATATATATGCGAGTTTGTGTATCTGTGCATTTGCAAATCCACTCAATGATTCACCATGACACTAGCATTTTGATTCTGGAGCTGTACTCTTTGGTTTTATACTTCAGAGATTATTATGGTTAAAATAGATCTTTTAATAGGTAGCTTCATCTGAAAATTAGAGGATACTTTCTGAACAGTCCAAATGGTGCAATTAAGGCAAAGACAATTGTGTATAGTCTGAATTTAGTGGGTATCACCGTGTTCCAAAAATATACTTTAGATATATTCACTGATATGATATTCCTCATGTAGGCAACAATACAGATTTAAACATCAAAGTGATGTTAAGCAGCTGTTATTGAGAAAGCAATCTTCCTCCCAATCCTGTTACTCCTATAAATTTTAAATAATCTGTTAAAACTAATTGGAGTTCTCTAGGAATAAAAGACACAAGTTGTTATAAAACAACAAACAAACAAAATCTTCTTCACATTTTTTTCAACTATATGAGTGTTTATTAACTGGATGCCAAACAGATAAATCAGTAAAAATGCATGTCAGTAGAAACAGATTTCTCAGTAGATCATAGATTCAAATACATTTTTAAAATTTAGTTAAGCCCTTGAATTGCTACCTATTTGAACTCAACTGTAAACATTCTAGAATTCAAAGTGAGTCTTACTGTGAAAAGGGAAAAAAACAGTGTACTGGGGGAATGATCAGTGACAACATCTCATAAATTAGGATTTTGAGGAATCCAAATTTTGGAAAGTCTTATATACCATATAATACCTGGTTGGTCTCAGTTTTTCCCTCTAGTGTTTTCTGTGAAATGTCTTTTTTTCTTTTCTTTTTTTTGGGGGGCGGAGGGAGGAGGGAATGGATGGAGGGATATAGTAATGAAGATTTGATAGTTTAGGGGTTTTGATTTTTTTTGGAAGAGTCACTTTTGTAAAATCTGTAGCATTTTCCAAAGCAGAGATTTCTGGTTTTTTATTCTTTTAGACTTTCCTTTAGTCACAGAAATTGCAGAATTTCAGAAAATAGAGGTTGAAGGAAATCTCTCTTCCAGCCTTCTACTCCATTAGGGCTAGCTTCATTTTTCAAATGGATAAGGTTGCTGAGGGTCTTGTCTGAGGCCTGGATGAGAAGGATGGAGGTTCCACATCACCTCTCAGTAGCTTCTTCCAATGGTAAATTAACATCACTGTGAAACCTTTTTTCCTTGTATATAATTGGAATTTCTTATGTAGAACACTTAAACTGTTGTCTCTTGTCCTTTTCCTGTGCATCTCAGAGAAGAATCTCTCTCTCTTCCCCTTAATTTTTGTACTTCCTACTTAAGGAAGTGGAAGACCTCAGTTAGATCTTCCCTTATTACCATTCTTTTTTCTAGGCTAAAAAAATGCAGAGCTTATGTTTCTCCCTAAGCATCACGTGCTCCAGCCCAAGGCAACTGGATAAAGAGTTTAAAGGAAATTGTACAAGTGCACACACACATGCTCTTACTTCTTCATCCTGAATTTCCTTAACATTAAGCCAGGTTTGGAAAGATAAAAAGTAGTGAAGAAGTTGAGGTTATTTTTGCTGTACTACTTTGTCAGTTTTCCAAAGCTAAAGAAGGTAGAAACCATAGAGAAAAGCAAGAAAAGAGAGACAGTGAGAGATATAGAAAGGGGGGGCTTTACTTTGCTTATTTTGTAAGGCCAGTTCTAAAAAGGGAGAAAAGGAAATCAAAAGGGAGAGAAAAAAAAATCCAGCTGATTTTGGATTTCCCATAAAAAAAAATACATAATTTAGGTTGGACTTAAAATAACATTGAACTCTGGTGACCTGGTGTTTCTAGGGATATTTTGACTTTGTATAACTTGCGTATAAATATACAGTTGTTTCTGTATATCTCTTCTTTTCTCAGGAAATGATCTTCTATGTTGTTTGTCTTCCCTTTACACTTAAGATTACCTCCTTATACAAGAAGAAAAAGGGCAGAAATTGAATTGTTCAAGAAGCAGTCATAATTACTGCATGGTTATTAGAAGGGTGGGCCAAATAGGCCAGCTGCTGTTCCTCCAGAATGGTCCAGTTCACTTCCAAATTCCATCTGAGCTTGGGCATGCAGAACTCCAAAGAGCAAAATCACCATAGCATAGCACAGGTGGTTGGTGAAGTGGAAGACTAGCTGCATTTCAGAGGGTATATGAGTCATTCCATTTTTGTGGGGGGTTTTGTGGTGTTTTTTTGGTGCGAAAGCTTTGATTTTCCCTAGCTGTTGTAGTGAAACAGTGCAGAAACCTAAAGCTGTATGTAGGTAAATAGCCTTACACTTACCTTATTTAGAACTGTAGCACTAAAAGCAGACCTGTAAGTGAACTATTTTAACTGCAACAACTGTCTGTGAAATTGCTGGTTGCTGTGGGAACCCTGCAGAGAAATCAGAGGGTAGGATCTGATCTCGAAGTGATTGCCCATTTTGTTGGTTGGGTTTACTTAGACAAAACTTTAACTAGCACTTCTGAAACAGTTATTCAACTTCATCTGAATAATCAACTGAATAATCAACTTCAACTTCATTATTCATCTTCATCTTCATCCTATCAGTCTACATTATTTCAGGGGCTAGAACTGTGCATGTAAGCAGTTCTGA
Source organism: Rhinoptilus africanus (assembly GCA_013400135.1). Taxonomy (NCBI): domain Eukaryota; kingdom Metazoa; phylum Chordata; class Aves; order Charadriiformes; family Glareolidae; genus Rhinoptilus; species Rhinoptilus africanus. Next base: position 52,213 of record VXBO01012031.1, on the reverse strand, counting down.
GTAGGCTTGTCTATTATTTTAAATAAAATATATTTTGATAATATAACAATACATCACACCAAGTTGCTGCTGCAGAGAAAATACAGGATCATGAGCTCAGTTCAGAAATATCTCCTTGTTTGTCCATTTCTCGTGTGCTGAGAAATGCTAGGGCACTGGGGATACTTTGCTTTGTAGTCTCATTTTATTTACAGTATTGATTTTGACAAAGATTTTCAGAAGTAGAAGCCAAAGTTGAACTCTATAAACTCTGCTTCAACCTCTAAGTAAGCACAGTGATGTTTTGAACCACACATTTGAAGTAAAAACTGTCCCATACATCTTGTTGGGACATTACTGTACAAACCTAACAACAGCAATGTTAGCAACCATTTTATTCATCTTTAAAACATATAAAAAGGTGACAGTCACAGGTCTGTGCAATGCCTATATGTGTTCTATAGAGAAAGACAAGACTCCTGGGACTCAGAGAAAGCCAAAATTTAGCCTCTACATTTCCCTTTACCTCAAGCATTAACATTTAAGTGCATCTTTTTCCCTGTACTTTTGCACTATAACATTAAGACAGTTGTAATTAAAACTCAGTGTTTGATTTACTTTCTAAAAACCATATTCAACAGCTAGATGAACACTACTGAAAATTGCATTAATCTCTTTATTTCCTCTAGGAACTTGACCAATGATGCCTAGAGGGGACTCAATGAATATTGACTAAAATAAAATAAAACTTGACGTTACCTTTTTTGTTTCGCTACCAATCCTCAAAGTTAAACAAAAATAAATCTTGTCAACAAAAAAGAAAAATCAAGAACAATCCAAAGAATTATTATTTTTTTCTGTGATAAACAGTTTGTTTTTACTTCTCAGGTTTTGCAGCCCAGTCCATTTGCTATGGTATTATTGAGTCTTACATATTCATAGATCAGGGTGACTTCTGGCACTCCTTTATTAGGAGATTTCATTGAGATTATGCTGAGTTTCCAGATTCTCCTAAAATTCCAAGAATTTCACTAATAGTTTCTACCAATCTCAGTGTAGTGGTTAATTTTAAACAGTTATCCCACTGGCCTCTGACTGCTTCTCCTGCAGTTCTGGTTCTTCAACACCCTCTCTTCCTTCTCAGCCTTAGGGAGCACCATGCATTTCACAGCAGGACCACACTGGATTGGGTGAGAAACTAGGGTAGGCAGCCAGGAAAGGCTGAGATTTAGCACCACTGAATATGTAGCCCTGGGCCTTATTTACTTAACTCCATTTACCCTTTTCTGAATACTCAATTATTAATTTCCTTGTGGACTTTCCTTTCATGGTTTTGGTCCCTTGACGTCAGGGTGAATAATTACAGTGAAAGCTGTTCACAACCTCAGTCTGTTCATGATGCAAAATGACTAGAACAGATAACCTGAGAAACTACCACTGGAAAGTTGCAAAGAGATGTTCAGAAGCATGTTTCTCATCTAAAGTATATTTTCACAGAGATCACAGAAAGTATATTTTTATGGTAGACTACCAAGTCTGGCAAATTTCAGCTTCAAATATTTCTAGATTAAAGATTATCTGAAAAAAAAAAATAAAATCAGCTTCTTACAGATTCATGACACAAAAAAATGTCATCCCATCAACTAGAACAAGGGAATACCCCAAGTTACTAAACTCAAGATTTTAAAAGTAGAAGAGTCCAGTGACCTGAATAGAATATCAATTACTGATGACAACTGGAAATATCCTTGTCTTCCTCCCTTTCATCACCTGCCAAGAAAAAAAACCACATTGCCCACAGTGTCCATAAACATAGTTTCAGGATTACCTTTTTTTTTCTGTTTTTGTTTTTTGAGGGCAGGGGTAGAAGGTTTAAATAGCAGGTTTAAATACTACTGACCTTTTCAGATTTTTATCAACTGCAAGGATGGAAGCAAAAAAGACTATACTAGGGAGTTCTATTAGGTTTTGCTAAGTACATATAAGAAAAGGCTGCCAAAAGTGGTGAAGATCTCAATCCTTTGTGGATGACAAGTATCCTTAGACATTACTTGTCTACACACCATATCTGACCAGCATCTCATTCATTTGACCAGACAATTTGTCTCTCATTGTCTAAGTTTTTCCTTGTCCACTTCTATGTTCAGGAGAACATGCAAACGTGTCAGGAGGAAGTGTGGATGAACAAGGATCTCCAAAAAAAAAACTTGTATAGAAAAGGAAGGATACAAAGATGGAAGCAGGATCAGGTCATCCAGTAGAAGTATAGAGAGAAGTCCAAGCATACAGGGATGGGGTTAGAAAAGCCAAAGCCTGACTGGAATTGATTTTGGAGAAATTGTGAAAGGCAATAAGAAGGGCTTCCACAGGTCCATCAGTAACAAAAGGAAGACCGAGGAAAAGAGACCCTTGGTGCTGGATGGGTCAGGATACCTCATGACAAGGGATATGGGAAATGTTGAGATGCTCCCTGACTTCTTGGCCTCATTTTTCTTTGTTAAGACTTGCCTTCAGGAATATCAGGTCCCTGAGATCAGTGGGAAAATCTGGAGTAATGCAGATTTACAGGTCAGTAAAGGAAGATACAGTTAGGGAAAATTTAACCCAAGTCTTTGACACCTGACAGAATGTACCCACGAATGTTGAGGAACTGGCCAATGCCATTGCAAATCCAGCTCAATCATCCTTGGAAGTTCATGGCAATTGGAGGAGGACAGGAAGAAAGTGAACATCAAAAGGGCGAGAAGGAACAGGAAAATACAGTCATAGGAATGTGATGGAACAAATCCTTCTGGGAATAATTTTCAAAGATATTAAGGACAAAAAGATGATTTGGAATAGTCAGCATAACCTGTCAAAGAAGAAATTGTGCCTAACCAACCAGACAGCCTTGTACAATCGAATAATTTGCTCAGTGGATGAGGAGTGATCAGTGGATGGTTTCATCTTGGCTTCCAACACTGTCTCCCAAAACATCCTNCCACACTGTTCCTGATACAGGCCAGGATGCTGTTGGCCTTCTTGGCCACCTAGGCACACTGCTGGCTCATATCCAGCCGGCTGCCCACCAACACCCCCAGGTCCCTTTCTGCCAGGCAGCTTTCGAGCCACTCTTCCCCAAGCCTGTAGTGCTGCTTGGGGTTGTTGTGACCCAAGTGCAGGACCCAGCATACATCCTTGTTGACAAACTGATGAAATAGGGACTAGATAAGTGGATGATTAGGTGGATTGAGAAGGCCAGCCACTAGTGTTGTACCCAAGGGATCAATACTGTAACCAGTACTATTTAACATCTTTATTAACAACGTAAATGATGGGACAGAGTGCAAGTTTGCAGCTGATAAAAAGTTGGGAGTAATGGATGATACACCAGATGGCTGCATTGCCATTCAGAAGGGCCTTGACAGGCTGGAGAGCTGGGCTGACAGGAATTTCCTCAAGATTAGCAAAGGGAAATGCCAAGTCCCATCCCTGGAGGAAGGAACCCCAAGCACACACATGTACAGGCTGAAAACTGACTGTCTGGAAAGCGGCTTTGCAGAAAAGACCCTGGGCTCTAATGGACAAATAATGGAACATAAACCATCAATATATAATATATCCTTGTGGCAGAAGTGGCCAGCAGCACCTGAGCTACACTAGGAAGAACATTGCCAAAAGGTTCAGGGAGGTGATCCCACCCCTCTACTCAACCCTGGTAAGAGATCATCTGTTTCCAAGATTCTAGTTAAGACAAAGACTTTGTTAGGCTCCATCTGACTGTGTGAATAGTCCTTTTTCAAACCATATCTATGACTGAAAGTGACATCATAGTTCTTTAAAATAGCTTTTTGTATCATAATTTAGTAAGAAAAACATATCTTCATGAAGGAAGAAATTAACCTCAACAGTCTTCAGCTGTCTAAAGGTTCTGGGTAAGGTTCCTACTCTAATCAACTGAGAGAGACAGGGATGTCAAAAATTGAGTCATTCTACCAGTTTTAGACGTCTGTCTCAGAATGGAATAAATCACCTTCTATTTATAACTTTCTCTCCACACTTGAAAAGTGAGTCTAGAGAAATG
>VXBO01012031.1:37053-47436 GCA_013400135.1 Rhinoptilus africanus | reverse complement strand
AAAAAAAAAAAGGTGAAACAAGGCTTATGAGACAAATTCATCAAAGAAGCTGATAGTGTCACCAGAAAAAAATAATCAACTGTTCCATTAGTACATTCAAGCAAGTCTCTGAAGAACCCTTCTCCCATCCCAAAATCTAGTGTTACTTCAGCAGAAAAGTGAAACAAGCATACAATCTCTCTTTCCCTCAGATTCCTGCTATGATTGCCATTGAAAATACAGCATTTCTGGATTATGTATTAACAGTGGGATACTGGTAATATACAGGAGGGAACTATAAGAATGTAAGACAAATTATCAAAGGAGACAAGAAGTTGATCTATTACAGAAAAAAACAAGACAGAGGTGTTAAAGTGATGTTTAAGCAATAGCAAAAGAGTAACTTACTTATAACAGCATTCTTACATGACAAAACTCCTGTGATTCTCTTAACATCAAGAAGAAATCTTCATGCTGCTTTCTTTTTTCTGTCCTGACATAGTTTCAAAGTACCAAAAAAGCCAACCAAAATATCATATCATGACTTATTTCATTGATGATATATAAAGATTGAAATCATCATAGAATCATAGAATTTCCGAGGTTGGTAGGGTCCTTTCGGATGATCTAGTCCAACTATGTTGCACATAGACAGCACTTGGGACATGTCTGGGAGGAAGAACCTGGGAGAAAATCCTTGAATGTAAGACTGTGGCCTTTTTTCCTCCCCTTCCTGCAGCTTACCTCATCCTGATTGCCAGAAACCTTCCTTTTCTACTGTCCTTTCTCTACCACACTACAGAAATTATTTCCTTCCTCCCTTCAGAGCAGATCCTACTTGCCTTCCTGTGTCTGGAAGGCCTCTGGAAAAGGAAGAAATATAGGGAAGTGACAAATGATGGACCAAGTCCTGGGACAAATGGCTTGGGTGTCCTATATTAAACTAGTACAGAGGTTGCAATAATAATATAACAAATNCTGGAAAGCGGCTTTGCAGAAAAGACCCTGGGCTCTAATGGACAAATAATGGAACATAAACCATCAATATATAATATATCCTTGTGGCAGAAGTGGCCAGCAGCACCTGAGCTACACTAGGAAGAACATTGCCAAAAGGTTCAGGGAGGTGATCCCACCCCTCTACTCAACCCTGGTAAGAGATCATCTGTTTCCAAGATTCTAGTTAAGACAAAGACTTTGTTAGGCTCCATCTGACTGTGTGAATAGTCCTTTTTCAAACCATATCTATGACTGAAAGTGACATCATAGTTCTTTAAAATAGCTTTTTGTATCATAATTTAGTAAGAAAAACATATCTTCATGAAGGAAGAAATTAACCTCAACAGTCTTCAGCTGTCTAAAGGTTCTGGGTAAGGTTCCTACTCTAATCAACTGAGAGAGACAGGGATGTCAAAAATTGAGTCATTCTACCAGTTTTAGACGTCTGTCTCAGAATGGAATAAATCACCTTCTATTTATAACTTTCTCTCCACACTTGAAAAGTGAGTCTAGAGAAATGCTTAAGACTATATGCACTGCTTTTACATGACTAAAAATAGGTGAAATTAATTCCAAACTGAGTGTTTACACTCATTCAACTCGATTTATTTTTGTAGTTTTGTGTTTGTTTTATTTTTCGTTAAAATGAAGCAAATTTCAGTAATGTCTGAGAGAGCAACATTTGCTCATAACATTTATCTACTTATTGATCCATCCAAGTTATTGATTTATGGTTTGGATACTACAAATAGAAGTCATAAATTAATCATAGAAATAAATTCTGATCATGTTCTTTAATTCATCCTTATTAAGGTCTTTCTCAAGTAACATCTATTTAACACCCCCCACCCCCCCTTATTTAAGACTTTCTTAAGAAGAAATAGATGGGCATAAAAAAAGAGTTTAATTTTCCTTCCTAAAACCAACATTATAAAATGAGCTTTAATGGAAATAATACACATTGAATATAAAGGAATTTTAGTACAGTTTTCAGTATTGTATTTCATTAAATCTTAATTGAAAAAAATAATATGAACCAGGCCAGGGAAGAGCACTTTTGAAAAATTTAATCATAAAAAAAGACAAATGACAAAAAATAGTGTACCTTTCTGGAGAAGTGTTTGAGAAGAATGCAATAGCAATTTGTGTAAACTTATTTAACACCTTCATGCATTGAAATGCATTGACACAACTAAATCCTGAGGACTGCCAAAAGTCAGACAAGGATGCTAAGAGAAGTTTAAAACATGGTCTGAGAATATCAAACCAAAACATTATCCATACAGTATTATCTAAGCATATGGTATGAGAACAAAGTACTCTTAAGAAGAAAGGAAGCAATTGATTGCATAACTAAAGAAATCGGTGAAGGATAAATCTACAGTACAGTCAACAACATAACACTGCAAGACTGTAAAATTGCTTTCCTGATATGTGTTGAACAGTGACACAGGACTGCATTTGAGTCTATCTTTGGAAATGTACTGTCCATTCTTGGCTCTTGCTGAGTTCTTGTCCATGAGGATATTTTGTGGCAGTAGGTTTCACAGGCTATCTGTGAACTCAATGGAAAACTGTTTTGTTTTAAATTAGCTGCTTTATAATTTCATGAAATACCTAATTTTCATTTTGAGAAAAGATCTTTCTAATAATTAGATCTTTCTAATAATTCTTCAAATGATCACTTTTTGACTGAGATGATATTCAGTAGTTGGTGATGTGCTTATTTTTTGGAAAAGAAATAGATGACACAAAATAGTTATACTTTTAGTGAAGCTCTTTCTGTTTACAGAGGAAATGAACAGTATTTTCCCAGAATATGTAAGAATTCAAGGAAAAAAAAAAAGGTGAAACAAGGCTTATGAGACAAATTCATCAAAGAAGCTGATAGTGTCACCAGAAAAAAATAATCAACTGTTCCATTAGTACATTCAAGCAAGTCTCTGAAGAACCCTTCTCCCATCCCAAAATCTAGTGTTACTTCAGCAGAAAAGTGAAACAAGCATACAATCTCTCTTTCCCTCAGATTCCTGCTATGATTGCCATTGAAAATACAGCATTTCTGGATTATGTNGAGCAGATCCTACTTGCCTTCCTGTGTCTGGAAGGCCTCTGGAAAAGGAAGAAATATAGGGAAGTGACAAATGATGGACCAAGTCCTGGGACAAATGGCTTGGGTGTCCTATATTAAACTAGTACAGAGGTTGCAATAATAATATAACAAATATGGATGGAAGTTGGACTTAGTTATTGACTCCTTATGGTTCATTTGCTCTGCAGAGTCCCTTCCATCAAACACATAGCCTGACCTTTCCACCTTTCTTAGGCCTTGCTAACGGACTGTATACTCTGCGGTAGCCTCCTTTACTAACAGTAGACATTCCGTTTACCTAATTTTTTCAATGTCTGTGGTAATTTGAAGAGCAAACTGAGCCACTACTAAAATCAAAGATCAAAGGTGCTGAACAGACACCAGAATTCAAGTTGCTTGGGGTGACTTTGCACCAGCTGTCCAGGATTTTCTTGCCTTTTTCCATCATGTGTTTCTACACAATCATTTAGGGGACAACTTACCTCCCTTATGAAATAGGATGTTTTACAATGGAAAAGGACACACACTACTACTTGCTTCAAAACTCTTTCACAGAATTTATGACAGTTTGGGCTAATGTTACACAAAGACTATCAGACCCCATTCTTCCCCAGAAAATTTACAACAGCTTTTACAGTTGACTTAAAAAGACGCACGTTAGGAGAGAGCCACGCTCCTGACACTTCCTACTTTCAAATCTCAGAGAAATTATTTAAAACTGAACATTCAAATCAGGTGGTGGTATAAAAAGCAAATTCTCTAGACCTTAGTGGGGCAGAGCTGGTGGAGAAGATAGCTGCCTTCTGAATTGGGCTCATTCTCCAAATCAGGCTCTGGAGTCTAGATCTTCACAGAATTTGGAGTCTTACCTTGTCCCATCCTTTCTCTCTGCCCCAGGGGCTGAGATCAGCCTTTGTGGAGCCTGTGCCCCTGAAATAATGTTTTCAAATGTCTATTAACATTTTTTCCTAACTTTTGAAATTGCATGGGGGACAATAAAATATGCTCAGCATTAGGGAAAAACTTAGATGCTGAAAAACGTATGTAGGCATTCAGGCTTTTCTTGGCAAAAAATGTTTAGCAGTTGAGTTACTTTGCACTGAGTTACTAGTGATAATATTAGATATTTCTAAGAAACTTCTTGTATAAAAGATAATAAAAAAGACATTAAAAAAAATCATGAGAAATTATCATGTACCTTTTCTACTTATAACTTAAATGAACTGTGATTACTTAGACAAAACGAATGCCTTATGTACTACCAAGCCACAAATGTACTACAATTCATCACTTCGAGGTTTATGAGCTACTCATGTTTAGATGGATCAGCCAATCTTTCTCTGATCAATCTATATGTGTATCTGCAACAAGATCTATTGAGTGAAACTATACAGCATTGTACTGTTCTTGGTATTATATATTATTTGTTCTGCATATTGCATTTTACCTCACAGTCACTATTGGAAATTCCTGATGTCAGAACGACGCCTGATCTCCGCACTGAAATGTTCATTATGTTAGATGCAGAGATTGTATTTATGGTTATAGCTCCAAGGTAGTATTTTTTTCCTGTTTTCTTGCATGTTTATTTAATTGCTATATAGTTATGAAATGGCTATGTTATCTCCATACTGATTTAATTAGAATCTCTGATTATAGTTTTGTTGCCCTCACTCAAATAGTAAAACTGAGTGATTTTCATATATGGTTTATACTGGCTCTGAAGACTTTAAATACATTTATTGGCAAGCTACTGTAGTAGACACATGGGGAGGGGGTGTCAGCTTTTAATTGTAACTGTCTTGCAGAATGGTGTTGTTTTAATATCCTGTATAGATTTTTATGTAATACACTTACTTGCAGGCAGCCTGAAGCAAGAATCAATTCTGTGAAGGATTCTTCTTTTGTTAAAAGCCAATCTTGTTTTAATGATGCATGAAGAAATATTCGAGCATTGACATTTTTCTGTCAGGTTTCTTTTGAAAAATCAATTAAGATAATACTGCTTTGACCTAGTTATCTAGTTAATGCTTATTAGGAATGTAATATGATTTACTGTCAGCATAATAATTTTTGTATCTTATCCCATTAGCTTGTGCATATTTCAAAGTGTATTACACAATGGTCACTTCTTAAAATGTAATGTAGCAGAATACATTAATTAGATTGACTGGGATCATTAGACAGAAACTCTCCCATTGGCTCTTTGTATCAAATTTGTATATCATCCCTATCAAGTTAATTCATTGTTTACTTGTCTGAAAAGGGTTTCTGAGTAACTGTGATACATAAAAAGTTTTTTTTAATTGGACAGAACCTCTTTGGTTCGTGTCTACAAATTTTTTATATCTAGCTCTTCCTGGGCTAAGAACAAGTGTTCACCAAATAAATAAATCTGAAGAAACAAGTTATTTTGAAATCTGATAGGTCATAAAAGAATGCAGGTAGATACATGAGAGGACTGCCACAGGAGCACCGCAACACCAGTGAAGCACTTGATTTGGTAGGTGTTCAAAATTAAAATGATTGGTCTATTTACTTTTTGCATTTCAGCTGCTTAGTGTTAATGGAAAGGTCAATAAATGAGTTGCCTCACTGTGGCATTAGTGAGGATCTATTGATTCCTATCCATTTAGTGGTCAGTGTTAACCAAGAACTGAACTCTTTTAGCCTTGTTAAGCAGCACAGAAATTAAATCTTCCCGTCACTTTCAGACCAGTGGTCTATCTCAGAACAATACTGCAGTTAGACATTTTTGCAAAGTTTATTCGCTTCCACCATACTAACGGCCTGTGTGAAGTTAAGAGGGGGTTAAGGAAGGATGACTGACTGTTTTTTATGTCTTAGTGGAAGCAATACCTTAGTGTGGCAAGAGGCAATAATGATCTTTCTTGTATCATGAAAGCGTCTTTCTTTAAGTCCAGAGTAATCATTTATTTGTCAGGTGACTTTAAGTGCAGAACATTAATGATCTACACACCTGCATTATCATCATTTTGTGTTTTTCATCTGGCAAAGATTCCCCTTGTTTTCATGTGATTGACTCAGTTTTAATTTGATTCTCCTGCTAGAAACACATGCCGTAGTAATGAAGACAGTATCTCCATTAAAAAATACAGAAAACAATAGCTATTCACTTTCTTAAAACCTAATTTCTGCAAACAGTGGATACATTCAAAGAAAAAAAGCCACACCTTTTACAAATATATGTATATTTTAAAACAAGGGAGCTATTTCAAATGAGTTAACCAAAAAGATAACTGAAGTGCCATACATTATTACTGGAAAGAAAATGGAATAATAAGGTGTATTTTTTTTTCTTTTTTTCTTAAAATAAAAAACAAAACTAGCCTATACATTTGGCCTCTTATTGATTTCCTGAATTTCATATTATTTCTCTATGTCCTCCTTCTACTGATTCAGAGTAACCGAGGCCACCGTATTGCTGTCATACATCATTTGAAATGCACTATTGTAACATTTGCACTCTAACAAAAGCCACCACGTTGCACAGATTGACATGATGAATATGTGCTGAAAGTTTCTAGGAGAATTTGATCTCTTTTCTTCTAATATTTATATAAAATAGAAGAGAATACAAATGAAGAAATTCTTTCTCCATATATGCATTTCCCTAATTTAAGTTAGACTAGTATGCGTTTAAGGTAGTTGTAGAAATCAGCAAATCTTTTTTCTACATGTCATTAGAAATTTCAACAGTCTGGAAGAGTTTAGACAGCTTAATATACATAATTTGTCTTAAGCTTGTGAATAAGATGGCATCTTGAATTCCTTAAGTGATAGTGGTAATGGTAAGATAGGTCCTGACTTTTCTTGGATAAATGGAGGGTATGCGATAAATAAATAAATAAATAGAAATGAGTCAGGATACAGAATTTTAAGATTGGCATTGTTTACAATCCACAAAGGAAGCAGGAGAAAAGAACATTCTGATGCTATCAGTTACTCTTATTTGCATGTAAACTCTGATATTAGGATTCATTTTTGAGCATGTCACTTTTTAGCTCCTAATTAATTGCAATGACAGCACTGTGTGCTTCTGTTTATAGGAAAGATGCTGTTGTGGCTGAGGTTTTAATTATATTAAATATTAATCATGGATTGAAATTGGAAACCTTAAATTATTGTTTAATGATCAATGATCAAACGCATAATCAAGATAAAGAAAATTAGGATGGCAGACAGCAACATCACAATTTGAATTTTACATTATTAGTCTTCTGCCTAACTAGGCACTTTTCTTGAGTATCTGAACTGTTTTGCCTTTTAACTGTGCTTGCAGTTGCTATAGTGATGGCATAATTTCGTAATGGTCTAAAAATGACACTGGCATAGATACTGACAGATAGGAATTAATTCACTAACAAGTAATTATGTAGCGAAATGTTGACTGCCATGCAGAAGGTGCACTGTGACACATTTACTGTTTTTCAGGGATGGCAGTAACATTAGCGTTGGTCATTAGTGGTAGACATCTCCGTACAGTGTTGGATACAGACTTATATGCAGACCTATTTAGTTACCTGTGTGACAGCCTTGTTCAGGACACCAGAAACAGCTGTCCTAGCCTGTATGAGCCAAAATAATTAGGCCTGTCATCTTCTCGCTCTGATTTCCCCTTCAACCTGCTCCACAAAATGCAAATATTTTGCTTTCATTGTCACATTCACCTTGACATGGATATTGCTTTGGCGCATAACTGGATGAGATGACTCAGAATTTGCATTGTTCATTCTAATAAATTTGCTTCCCCTCTACCGCATGGCAGGACCCATCAGATAAAGTCTCCCAGAGTGTCATCAATCAACATCGCTGACAGACGGCTTTTGCCTTCATTTGTTACATACGAGAACATGCTTAATTATTTGTCCTGTAATTAGTTGGGAAAATGTCAGGAAATGTCAACTCTCTGTTCACTCTGGAAGGGCTCTGCTTGAAAGCCACAATGACTGAAGTGTCATTAATGCTGCCTAACAAGACGAGGATCAGCTGGGGAAAAGTGAAAGCTTCTAAAAAAGTAATCATGGCGAGTTAAGGAAAACTGCAAATCAGCGCCAATAATAAGATGTGAATCCTATTAGCAAACACTTATATTTCTCATCTGTTACTCCTCACAATAAAAATACAGGAGAAAAAACTCAAGGAACAAATACGGAGGGCTCATATAATTTCTGTCACATATTCATTGGCATTTCCTAAGCCAATCATGCTTAATACAATGCTGTAGGTAGTATCTAATATTTAATTTTCAGATTTGAGACACATTTTTACATTCACGCAGCAGTATAATATGCAATGGATATGTGAAGGTAAATATTATTTTTACATTAATCAAGGAGTGTAAGATTAATTGAATGTGAAAATTTGTTTTCTGAATTTTAAGCTGATAAGGAGAGTAGGCATTAGCTTTAATTTTAGGAACAAAAGTAAAAAGGAGTGAGTACAATCTGTTTATCAAGTATTTACAGTTGCATGCAGTAGGCAGCCGAATAGATTTCTTGAAATTACATGGAAAAGTAGGAAAGATCATCTCTCCTTTCTGTCTTGGAATACAAACACAACCTCCTGTATTTTGTATTTAAAAAAAAAAATAAAAAGGAAAGAAAAAGGAAACCATATCAGTGAGATTAAATAACTACACTGCTTTCTACTTATCTGTATTTTGGAAAAGAACAAGCATTTGGGTTTAATTTTGCAGTGAGAGGCTATAGAACTACAGGATTGAAAAAGATGAGGATTAGATAAACAATGTAGCTAAAAATTGTTTTTATGTTTACTAGGGCCATTTGATATTTTAGTAATTATTTGTAATCAGCAGTTCTGTTTTCTGTTTTCATATTTCCTGTATAAAATCCTATGGTATACATTTTTAATGCCTCATCTTCTTCCTTTTTTTTCCTCACATTATTGCAAAAGTGTATAATCATGTGGGAATACTTTCTTACTTAATTACTTACATTATTTCATCCCTCGTTGCGATTAAGCAAATTATTGCTTGGTCTCTTTAGAAAGGATAATTAAGATAGTGTTCTGGTGTTTTACAATTTACTCGTTGTCACAGGTATGGCTAAGCTAATTATCAAATGGTTAAAAATTTATTCTGGGAAGAATATTACAAGTGTACCATGTGAGCAAATTGCTTCTAAGGCTAATTCAATTATAGATGCACTGTACCTATCGTGTCGGTATGATATTTGTCTTGGAAGGTAGAGAGCATGGGAATGAAAGCTCACGTTTATTAGTATAGTGCCTGGTTTTGTACACTAGATTTTAGGAAAAGTCAACATGGTGTCTGAGAGAAGGAAAAGAAGGAAGAAACACTCGGTTAATTCTCTTGTTTAAAAAAAAAATCATAACAAATGAATGCGGCAGAGCAAACAGAGACTGCAGTATGAACTGTATAAAATTTAGATGCTGCTCATTCCTGATATTCTGATTCCAGTCAGAATAAAAATGCCGATAAAATTATTCTGACAAGCTGCTCTCTCAGCCCTGAGTGGACTTCCATCTTCATCCCCTAAACCAACTCACAATTCAAAATAATAAGGCAGTATTACCAGTTTTCCTGAGGAAAACCCCTCAGGATTGACAGGTTATGAAGACTTAGTAACCCTTTTATCCTATAAGAAAGATGGTCTGTTCAAACAAGGGTGCTACTGTGCTTTCAAAAGTAGAGGGGGTGGCCACAATTGGAAAGGTTTTGAAAATGCTCCCTAATCAACCAAAAAGACTAAAAACCTGCTGTTATTTCATGTATCAGTACACCATTTCTGAAAGAATTGGTTGCATTTAATGCAGGGCACAGGGAGTATTTTTAAATATCTTAATGTATTAGTCTTTTTGCATTCTTAGTGTTAAGTCCTAGATGCAAAAGGAAGGGCTAGGGCAACCCCAGCTACGATTATACCTGCTGTGCATACGTGCTATTAACAGATGCCTTCTTGTAGTAATTTACTTTGAGGTCAATCTTGACACTTTCCACTCTAAAATGAAAAGCAGTCTGCTACTGCTACAGTGAACTTTTAATAATTGATTGGGAGGGTTTAGTTTTGTTTTCTAAACAAACTTTGTAGCAGAATACTATAAGCGGCTGTTGTTTCAAAAGGAGATGCCATCACACTGGCCTGGTATAAAGCTTACTTTAAGGTTACAATTACTGCAGACTAAATTTATAAGACACAGTGCACTGCTGATAATATAGTGAGGAGAACATGTCCCCTGACAATTATGATCATTCTTTTGAATCAAGTCGGAGTTACCTTTATGTAATAAATCTGCTATACTTACTCATA
>VXBO01012031.1:20530-33030 GCA_013400135.1 Rhinoptilus africanus | reverse complement strand
TTAATGTTAGTGTTTAGGTCAATATGTGTGACCTTAAGTTAACCCTATAGGATAAGGGAGTAGTCTAGTTACAAGAATAAGGAAATAAATTCAGCATAAACAACCTGTCAGTCACTAAGAAAGTTGTGAACGTGTGGATACTCTTCAAGAGGAACAGACTGTGAACAGCAGCACCAGGTTTTAGCCACCAGCAGCTGGTTTTGAGCCACCAAGTGTAAGAGCAAGACAATCAAGAATCGACTGTTTTTCATCCACCCTGTACACTTTAGTGACCAGAATCTTTTGGGAAGAGACCCTGAAGGACCCCTCAGTACTGCACCAGGATTTGGGACCATCACTTTGACCTCTGGAGGTGGCTGAGAGAAGAAGAGTGTTTGTAGCTACAAGAGATGAATGGTAATGTCTGGAACCACGCACTTTCCTCTGCATTATGCCATTTCTCCTATGGAACAGAGAAGATGTGTAATTCATGAAATTACATACATCTGTGATTAAAATGTTTTAGTATCCAAACCCATTTAGTCTGCACACTGTTGTTCCATTTTAAACCAAAATAGCTTCATTTCAGTATCTTTTTTTTTGTCTACTACCAGGCAGTGAAGATATTAATGGAAATTTGGTGATTGCATGTTATATGATAACATGCATTTAATACTGATATTGACTTTATGCCTTGCAAGAGGAGAACTAAGAGCAGTATACACCCTTGACCACCAGGACAGGAGATTGAAAAGAAAAGGTGCAAAACCCCCCAGAATATTAACTCCTATTGATGACAATAAGGTGAGAAATAAGAAATCAGATCACATAGGCTAAGAAAGTAGATCCATAACCAGTGTGTCTTTTATTCCAAGTTCTAGCTGTTATTACCGCTATAGCATATGGAAATGATGAGGAAGTGTGGTCAGAACATACTGAAGAACAACAAGTCACCAACTTCCATCCTACCAAGTTCTCCATTCCCAAAAGTGTTCTTCCACTTACCATCCACTCCTGCATGGTTAAGTACAACATTGTGTATCATACGTTCATATAAATTATTTTTCCATGCAACTTCATACAAATTTTTTCTTTTAGCTTTCCATATATGTTGTAGAAAACTCAAATTCTGCAGGACTGAATAAGCCATTGACTACTATTGTAAAGGCCTGCCTGAAAACCAATTGAAAAAAAAATTTTGCTTGACTTCTATAGATTCTAGTTGAATTTTTTAATGGTTCAGACAACCTCAGTGTGATTAAAAAGTCCTTATCAGAGAAAGAATGTGTTTTCATACTTCTCTGTTATTACTAGAAGTGATTTGTGCGTTGTAAACAGCTATGGTATAAGAAGCAATTTACTCAAGAAAATATTTATGTATGTTGATGTAAAATAATTAAGGTGTCTGTTTCTTTCTAGATCACCTTCTAGCTCCTCCAAACTTAACTATAAATCTAAAAAAAAGTTGCTGCATTCTGTTGAAATGTTTAAGGACACAAATTTTGCTTTATCTATTATGCCTTGTCTAAAATAGTTTGAAAAGGTGCTGTATGCATTTGAAGAACAACGAATAAAAGAATGTGTTATAAATTAGAAGGGCTTACTAGTTCTTTGGAGACTGCCAATGAAGATAAAAAAACTGTTATAAACTACAGTGAACAAGAAAATGCAGTCTTGTTTAGATTTAGCTGGAGACAACAACACGTTTAACATTTTCCAGTGATTAAGATCACCTCTTTTTTGTTCAATCACTTTTTATGTATTTATGAATTTCAAAAGGAGAACAAATAGGAGAAAAATATTTTCTATCATATCAGATATATTTCATATGCAAGCTTTAGATACATATAACCCATATTAGGACTTTTTTGTTTAACATACTCTTACTTCATTCTATATATTTAGACTAAAATACTTCTGAGTTTGTCACTTCAGAAGAACTAGCACTAGAGAAGTTGAAAACATGTACTTTACCTTTAGGATCTCCGTTAAATTCCTGTATGTCCACTGACTGAAGAAGAGCACAATTTATCTCTCTAATAACTGTAGGCTGGATAAAGGTCTATCAAGTCCAGAAAAGATTCTTGCTAACTGCACAAGGACTTAGCCTGGGCCCTTTGACTGCCTGTCTTTTCAGCTTTCAGGTAGTGGCTACAAGGATGTTTTAAAATACATTTCATGACCCCCTTCAAGGAAGCATTTTCTGGAAGTCCATTGGGAGTATTTATTCACTAAAATTCCTGAAGATTGGCAAGCATGAAAACAGGGTATAAAATGTAGAAACTTTAATTTTAATCTCATTAAAAAAACCATGAATTGAATACTAATTATATAAAATAAAATCAAGGTTGCTTGTCACAGTCATGTTAAGTCAGCAAGATTATGCTATATTTGTAAAAATGAAACCTGCTTGTTTAACATACAAGTATTGAATGTTTATTAACTATTATCTTTATAGAATTGAGGTTTGTTTTCTTAAAAGAAGAAAAAAAGGCATGGATGAAAGAAGAGAAAATTTTTTTACTTTATTGTACACATATGAATAAAAAAAGAGTGCTCAAAGATGTTCCCCTCTCCCTGATGTCATGTAGGTGTACAGTCAGTTTCATTTTTAATGACAGGTGATGATCTTCAGGAAATACAAAGCTTCCTCCTAAAAAATATAACCCAAAATTAGTGAAGAGTAGGCACTTAGAAAGGCATGTGTTTTATTCTGGTGTTATCTTTCCATCTCTCTATGTGTTGTGATTGCTCAAATATGTTGGATATTCCTCAAGGCAAACACTAACATCTGTTCTTGCAATCCTTTCTTAAGCAGAAATTTCACTAGAGATATTCCCCAGGGAATGACTTCGCTCTTGGGGCCAGGATGAAGTTAGATAATATAGGGCCTGATCTACAATGTGTGGAAATGCATCAGAACTGAGAAAGGTTCACTAACACTTCACAACTGGTCTCGTCTTGCATCACTCTGGGTAACAAGAGTTTTTATTGCTGACTTTAATCAGAGCAATATCTGGGCTGGCATTAGGCACAAAGTTAAACCCGTAGGATTTCCCTCACTCACACGAGCACTTCTCCTGGCTTCAGTGGGATTATGTATATGTTCAAGACAAGCAGAGATGGCCTTTAGAAGGCAAATTTTTAAACCTTAAAATCAATATTGTTAAATTGGAAGCATGAATTTCCCCTTTTCCTTTCAAAAGCTCACCTGGCTGCAAATTCAACTGTGGAAATAATCTCCGTTTTGGGGGATTAACACTGTATCAGCAGAAATGGCTGGTCTTTTTTACCTTTTTTTTCTAATGCCACTACAATTATGAGCTCAAGAAAATGTTCTTTGCTGCACCATAATCCAATTGTTTTTCTCTTTGCACTGCACCTCTTTTCATTGTCAATATGCTCTTAGTTGTATTAAGAAGAAGGACTCCAAATATTTTACACAAAGTTAGCAACAAAGGTGTGTAAGGATGAGAACTACTGTTTATTACATGTTTTATGACAGTGCTTCGTGCTGTATTTTTCACCTCTTTTCTCTCAGTAGTAGATGGGCATTACTTAGCTCCCCTAGATGAACAATATCATTTGTGTGACATGCTGACTGTTGTCACATGAAAAGCAGGGCATTTAGCTTTTAACCATACTGGTGTCTCTAAAAAGGTCTGTCTCTCAGACAAATAAGCAAACAGGCACAGCTATTTATCAAACTATCTTCAAACTTCTAGCTCTGTAAGATCCTTTGCATACAATTGCGCATGGGCAAACATGCATCTCTTAATGCACATGCAGAAAAAAAATCACTGAATAATAATTGATATGCTATTTTTCTCCCTTATGACTGCAAGACTGGAAATCTGAATTCAAAAATACTGTTTGTTTTACTATACTATTTTTGTACAATTCAATGGTACCTGCAGGTTATGTGATTCACCTGACAAGGTTGACTATAATTTATGCCTTCTAGATCAAAGAATAGGGGATGCTAATTAGACATTGTAACTTTTCAATGGTACAGAATTATTCGAATATAGTATGGACTTTGCGATAAGCCAGTCACTAATTTGGTCAAATTTTGATTGCTGGTATTATTTTGTGAAGTCATTGGCATGCTATCATGTCTCATTTTGCCTGCCAGTAAAATTAGCAACAATGTCACCAGCCACAATAAATGGACTAGAGTGAAAAATAGTAATACAAAATAAGTTCTGCAAGAGCACTGCATACGTTAGTTAAACACGTGGTTAGTTGTTTCATCATAAATTGTTGTTTGACAAGAAGTGCTGGTTTAAACTGTATGAAGCTGTTGCTGGTGATGATGGCCCAGAGGAAAGTGACCATCTCGTTTCCAGTAGTGGACAACAGCCATAAAAGCTCACATCACCTGACGTGATTCTGCCTTCCTGCAAGACAGCGGGGTGGAACCACAGGCTGAGGTTTTGCCCCACTGTCTCTCTGTACTTATAAGCAGTACTGAGTCAGTCGTGCCTGGAAGCAGGATCTAGGCTGCATTCGTGGCACTACTTCTCCAGCTTTTCCTCTGTGTCTTGGTCTTGCTTGGCTGCAATTTTTACCACTTCTACCGACTGTAGACAAACTACTGGAAACTAAAATTTTAGGCACTTATAAAAATTAAAGAAACAATCTGGATGCTGATTCCCACTCTGTGGTGAGAGAATCATTTGACTTGTCTAATGAGAGAGGTGTAATGGGTCTGGCTTGAACCCACCTTCCTTTTGAAGCTGTCTGTCCCCACTGATTACAGGAGGCCAAATTATTGCCTTGAAAAATGCACCTTACTTGCAGCAAGGAGAGGTAAATTCTGCTCAATTAATTTATGAGGGTTTTAGAAAGAAGCCATCTCTTCTGCCTTTGCTAAAGATGTAGTTTTATTAGGAAAATAATATTTTCCTTCTGCAAAGGGACAGAATCACAGAATCACAGGGTTGGAAGGGACCTTAGTAGATCATCTAGTCCAACCCCCCTGCCAGAGCAGGGCCACCTCAGAGCAGGTGGCACAGGAACGCATCCAGGCGGGTTTTGAATATCTCCAGAGATGGAGACTCCACCACCTCCCTGGGCAGCCTGTGCCAGTGCTCTGCCACCCTCAAGGGAAAGAAGTTCCTTCTCATGTTTAGGTGGAACTTCCTGTGCTTAAGTTTGTGCCCATTACCTCTTGTCCTGTCCCCGGGCACCACTGAAAAGAGCCTGGCCCCCCTGGACGTGGTTATAAAGAAGCATGTAAGTATTTTCTAATTCTTGAGAATTGATTTATGTAGCTCATTTGAAAATGAGACAAAGTCTAATGGGTATCCAATGAAAACATCACAGAGAACCTGAAGGGGATGGTTTCCATCTAGAAAAAAGTAATTCTCCTTTTACTACAATAAAGTTGCCAAAATGGGCTATATTTCAAAAAATCACACATGCAAACATATAAATCCTGTCAGTATTGTCAATGAGACTCCAAGCACACAGTGGGTTCCTCTTTCCCTTTTTCTCCCAAGTACCTGCAACCACACAAACATAGGCACAGAGCAACTCTATTGCTGTCCCTGCCTTTAGTAAACTAATTCTTCCCAGCCCCAGTCTTGGCACTCAGCCACTAGCAAGGATCACCCAAGAAATGTGTTCAAGCTGCTTTCTCCCGTAGCACTTGTGCAAGGCACCTCAGAAAATAAACTTGTAAGGCATCAGAGAGGTTTGGAAAATGCGCACTAAGAATATGAAGCACTTGCTCTTAGATGCATAACGAACAAACAAGCTGGCAAGAAGAACACACATCCAACATGTAGATTTGGAAAATTCCTTGTAGGTCAGTAAACCAATTGAATGCCACTAAACTACTAAAATGCCACACAAGGAAATAGCTCTGTTCCTCCACCTTGCAGGGACTCAGCTGAAGGAGAAATAAATCATGAGTTGTGTGTTTTCATGATATTCATTCAACTGCTATGAGGAAGGCAGTGACATATACTTTTAATCTTGTTAGTTGTTCTGACTGTACTGAAATTGGAAGACTGTTTTGTGTGTATGTTCATATTTTCTCCTGTAGTCTCATGATGTAGTGTGATTAAATGTGTTTTTCTTAAAAAACAAATATTCTTTTTGGTTCTTTTTATGGAGTTTGAAATTATTTTTATGACATAAAAATTATCTTTGATGTTTTAACATCTTTGTTCATTCCTATAAGGCTTTTGTAAGTTATTGTTTTCTTAAAAGCATTCAAAATGAAAGTCTTAAAAAGCACATGTTGGGAGTGGAATAACGGTAAAGTGTAAAAAGTTACAAAATACATCAAACAGCACGAGTGAAAAATTTCATCTGCAACTGCACACTTTTATGGCTTATTCAATCACTTCTGATTATCACAGTGTCTCATTCCCACTGTTCCTCTCAAGTCCAATGACACAAAAGCATGCTCGGCTCAGTCCCAGGCTTGGGTGCTCACAGCAAGCACTCAGTGACAGACCATTCTCAGCTGCTCCTGGTCCCCAATAATTAGCCTGCTATGGCAGCTACCTCTTGTGGTTTTGCCTGTGAGAGACATTTGACACAGCAGACATCAGAGGGATTTTTCAGGAGGCTCTTGTGGCGTCCGAATGGCTCTTAATTAACCACTTAGGTATCCTCGTTCACTCTCCTGCTTGGCACTTTCCAAATGGTAGGGGTTGCACTGTGGATCTAAACACCGGGGAAGCATGCTATCAAAAGATCTTGTAAATGAAGGCTTGTGTAAATTATTTTTAATGATTCCCTCCTGGCACATCATTATGTTTGTAGTTACACACAGGCACTTCAGAGATGGCTCATCTTCCGTAAGGTCAGCTGCAGGACCACCATAACTAGCTGCAGTCAGTAAATGGCTTATTAATTAGCACAGTGATTTTACATTGCTAAGAGCTCTGATGTATGGAGCTAGAATTGTAATTGTGTAGGATCGAAATAATAAGCCATCTCAGGGCTCCTTATGCAAATTGCCATATTATAAAATCATTACCTATCTAAACACTGAGTTTTAATAAGAATTACAATGATGAATTTTATGATAATTGACACTCAAATTTTAATCTCTTGGATTTTTATCATTTTGGTGGTTAAAGTGTGTTTCTAATTAAATGTTGCTTAAAATGCAAAGGATTGTTTAACAATTCTATTCAGTTCTAGTTCAAATCAGGTTATTCTCTTTGGTCATAGACGATGGGCCTTCTTAGTAATAGGTATATGACATTATGTATTACTTGTAGAGTAAGATGTTTAATCTTTCTTTTTTTTAACAATTATGATTTTGATGGCACTGTATTGTCAACTGTGAGATAGAGCATAGTGCGTGTCATTGGGTCTGACTTCTATAATAAAAATGACTCAAAATAAGGAATAAAAATCCAGGGAAGATTTTGAATGCTTATGACATTTAATAGATTTTTTCTTCTTTATTTGTAATTCCAAAGAGTTTAAAGATAGCTCTAATAGTTCTAATCTTAGAAATGCATGCAAAGCTAACAAATTTCAAATTACCATTTATAGCATAGTACAAAATACCTAAAACTGATAGATCATTAAAATTTGATAATCGTATTTGCAGTCAGATTTTATTTGCATATTACAATGTTTGTTTATTTAAAAACATTTTTCTTCTGTGGAATTAACTACTTTGAAGTAGATGCATCAGCAACAAATCTGGAAAAAGGTATTTTGGCTAGATGCACAAAACATCAGTCTGAATATACCTCATCTCAGTACCTACCATAAGATCATATAATGCTCAGAAATTCTCCAAAGAACAGCAAACCATACACATTAACTTGTTAGCACAATGAACAGAAATTCTGGGCATTGACAAGGTTTTTCCCTATGAATTGATCATTCTAATACAGAAAAGGGTATGACATTGAGGAAATAGTCTAGGTCAAATGAAAAGCAGGAAATTGTTTAAAGATTGGGGCTACCAAATCAGACTGGAAGTTCATCTGAAGGAGAATGATTTTTCCAGCAATGACCAAAAATATGTGCCTTCACAAGAGCAGGAACAGAGAAAAAGAAGGCATGCTATTTCTTCTGAGTAGACTTCAAGTCCTTGACCACTTGCAGCTCAGGAGCCGTCTTGAGACGAGTATGTCTTCTCTCTTCTTGAGCAATCCCCTTCACACTTCTTTCATGGAATTTATCTACTGCCCCTGGAATCTTGTAAACCTTTAGTACCAACAATGTCCTTTGGCAAGGATTTCCACATATCTAGCAGTTATTGCACATCCCTTTGTGTGTTTTGAACATGGCTCCTCTAAATTTCATTGAATAGGTTCCTGTACTTGGATCGAAAAAGTAAACTAACAACAAATTCCTGCCCAGACCCTCCATGCTGCCAATGATTTTGCAGTTAATAGAAAAATATGGTGATCCTAATACAAGCTAAGACTGCAAATTGGAAAACAATGTACAAAGTCTCATAATCACTGTTCAGATTTTAAGACAAATTACTATAATCTTTTCAGTTTTACACAAGATCATTTTATAATTGTTGGGTACAATGTGTAGACAAGTGAGATAACTAAAATGCATCACTAAATATCAGTGGTATTCATAAAGTACTGAAAGATGAGAATATTGTGAGACCTGAAACACTCAGCTATTTCTGTAACTTTTGGGTGCTATCACAAATGAATGACCATACCACAATAACACATCCTGATAATTTCTGCCAAATTGTTCCATTGTCAACATTTGGAGAAGATTCAAAATTAATTTTGAAAACAAAATGTATAGCTCAAAAATGGTCATTTGAGGCTTTTTGTGATTCAGAAATTTCATGCAAAAAGCCCAAATAAAAAATGTGAAACTGATAATTAAAATAAGTCTCCATTGTTAATAACTATCTAGTGTCCTTCTTATAGTTAACCCTTTGAGAAACTCCCTTCACAGTGATCCACCACTGAAAGAAGGTATAAGAATTAATGGAGATGGACAGTCACTATCTGGTTTTGTTTCAAATTGTGTTGCAAAGCTCTTAGAATAGGCCTTCATGTTACAATGTGTTGCATGCAACGACCACTCATAGACTTCTCATCCATCGAGTGACTTTCTTCCACCACAAGTCAAGCCTACAATAGCAGTGGGCAATTAAAAAAAAAAAACTAGAACAAGGGTAAATCTAAACAAGGGTGTTAACACCTCTGCACACACCCTACTATGGGCTGCCATTCACCGTGAGGTATGCAATGTGATAAAATCAAAGCACAGACATGTAGGATCTTTATTCTACATTAAAATAATTTGTACATTTTTTCTTAGGATTCCTATATTTCTAGTAAAGTACATGCAAATTCTACATCTACAAATCAATCTTTACTACATATATTAGCTTATGATTATCTGATTGAATTGGACTACATTTCTAGATCCACTTTTATATGACGCTTTCCTGTGTAACCTGCTCTAAGGTGGTCCTGCTCTGGCAGGGGGGTTGGACTAGATGATCTACTAAGGTCCCTTCCAACCCTAGGATTCTGTGATTCTGTGAATCTATGGCAGATAATGCTTATACAGATGGTCCAGTTATATGATTGGGAAGAGGCCAAACAGTAAAGAAAAAGCTTATATCCAGATCTCATCAATTTGTTAATGAAAACAGAGAGCACACACATTAGTTTTGTCACTAAGTCTGGATTTGGTCAGGGACAGAAGTTACTGCATGTGGTCCCATATGAAAACACGGAATTTTAAAATCCAGTGAATAGTGATAGAATTCTAACATTGACAAGATTCATAGGTTCCTGAAAATAAATGTTATCTGACTGGAAAAAGGGTTAAGGTGGATTTCAACACATATTGTATACCCAAGTCTTTCTTTTAAAGAAGTAAATTTAGCTTTCACGTCTGAATCTTTAAAGAGGTAGTTCTTGTATGAAGCTGCATTTCTCTTTGTGTCCATATATGAATTATGTATAAAAGCGTGTTCCAAGCTGTAACTGAGCAGAGCCAAATCTTGATGCTTTTATGTGTTATATTGGATAATTTATAGAATTCTGAATGGCACTGGACTACAAAGTTTCATTCATACATTTTTTTCCTAAGTTTGTCTTAAGTATTATTTTAAGAAGAGCCTGCCACAACCTCATATTTTTGACAGCTATAAAGTATTACTTAGGAAGGGGCAGAAAAAGCATTACTGTTCACTTTAAACTAAAATGCATACAATTGTTGTCACACTTTAATGACTGTATTTGGCAGAGAGGAACGATTAAACCAAAGCCAGACAACTACCAAACTGTCTTTCCTGTGGTTTTGCTACTTTAACTCTGCTTTACAGGCATCCGATGGAACAGTCTCTTTACAATCTTTTAAACATTCCTCTGTGATTTTTGGTATGCTGTGCACACTAGAATGCAATCAACATCTGCTAATTTCTGTCCATTAAATGTATTATCATAACACACAAGCATGATGTTTTATTTGTATGGCTGAAATGAGACTTATGACCCATAATCCATCATCTTCCTGTCATATTTTTATATGTTGTCTATTCAATCCCCAGGACAATTTAGAAAGCGTAAAGCAAAACTCTGGTTAAGTTATAGACCAGCTGCTGAAGTGTCCAGCTGAAGAGGTCATTGTGCTTTATTTTTGCTGAATCTAGCAGGAGCTGCTCATTCTAAGCCAAGCATAATACAACGTGGATGTCCCCAGAAGCTTACAGTTGAACTACCATGTCTAAACTTTCTAGCAGGCATTTCTCTGAAAATATCATGTTGCAACAGACAATGATAAGAAAACATGTACTGAGTTTAAAAACTAAAAGTAAAACATCAATATATATTGAAGCTTGTTTTGTGTTTGATTAAAAAGAAATCCTCACTAATACTGTGGGGGTTAAAATAGGAAAAAATATTTTGTAGAGTTGTGTTTTTTTAACAAGGGTTTATACCATTTTGAGTTTAAATCACTGTCATATTTGAGAGTCTATTATTCTTTCAATTTTAAAATGAATTTATCTGGAGCTTAAAATTATTTTTTAAGCTTTGGTGTAATGTATGACTGCTCAAAAAATAGCTTTATTTAATTGTCTTTTCATAAAACTCTTATTGGACATTTTAAGTCTACCAGCACAAATAAATAAAGTTTAAGAATTCATTTTCTTATACAAACCAAGGTCTTTTGCAATCAAAACTTGGCTTTCACCATTTAACCTTCCAGTTGCGCAGGATTCTATACCAGTAGGGAGCCGAACATATGATATTTCCAGCAATACCTACACACATTTTGCAAATTGAGGGTGGAAATTCAGAGCTGATTTTGAGTTTTCCCTACTTTAAAAAACTGTAATAATAATCCCTCTAATACAACCTTATATCTCTATTTTGAATATTATCAATATATAACGGTAGATATTCATACGTAGGAGAGGGATAGATCTCACCTTTTTAATATGATGTGGAAATTAAGCAATGTAGTAGAATTTTTAAATTTTCTAAGTGTTTTGTTGTAGCTTTTATTTTGGTAACAATTAAAGAACCAGGTGAACACAGACTCTTTTACAGATTCCTGTAGCAAGTTTCATATCCAATATTAAGAAGGACAGAATCCATTGCAGATTTTTCAAATGCCAACTTCAGATCTCTGTCTCTGTGCCTCTTTTTCCTGCATCTCTCTCATTCACATAGCTATGAAAAGTTGGAGAGATTACTTTGCCGGGCAAGCACCAGCATCGGTGTAGGAGAAACTCTGTTAATTATCCATTTACCACTATGATACACTGTCATCATCTCATCGAAGAACTTGAAGAAAATCAGTGTTTTTGATGAATTTTATGACTTTGTCAGTGATAACTGATTTCCTGAAACAAGGATAAGACAATTCCCCAACTTGCACCTTTCTCTTTTTAAAATCTGCCAAAAAACCCTGAAGGTGTTCAAGTGACTAAAAGAAGTCCCAGAGAATCTTCAAAATAGGAAGCATTAGCAAAGAAAATGCAGATATCATTGCCAGCAGTCCTAGCAAGTCTTTCATAACTTTCCTTGCTTGTGACTGTTAAAAACTGGCAACTCAAGAGATTACATATGATGGCTGTAGATCACAGCCATCTGATGGCTGAGATTACAGCTGAGGACTGTAATATCATGTTCATGTAAGTGACCTGTAGCACAAAACCAAACCCATATCAAGTATGGGTTTGGTGATCAAGCAGTGAGGTGGATCAAGAACTGGTTGAAAGGAAGAAGTCAGAGAGTCGTAGTCAATGGGGCAGAATCTAGTTGGAGGCCTGTGACTAGTGGAGTCCCTCAGGGGTCAGTACTGGGACCGGTGTTGTTCAACATCTTCATCAACGACCTGGATGAGGGTACAGAGTGTACCCTCAGCAAGTTTGCTGATGACACCAAGCTGGGAGGAGTGGCTGACACCCCAGAAGACTGTGCTGCCATTCAGAGGGACCTGGATAGGCTGGAGAGTTGGGCGGGGCGAAACCTGATGAGGTTCAACAAGGGCAAGTGTAGAGTTTTGCATTTGGGGAAGAAAAACACAATGTACCA